>OZ018318.1:14066983-14591232 GCA_963969495.1 Ceratothoa steindachneri
TATCTTTTGACAGAGAATGAAAAAAAAATCAGGGTTTCAAATGTCGATAGAATCGGCTGAATTAGCCCGTGTCTGAAAAGTCACAACTTTTTAATAGTTTATGAAGAAGCAGAAATAAACTAAATTAAAATATATATTTTTTTTAATTAAAATGTCAGGCCTTAACTTTTTGTCACGAATCATTTATGGAATTTAAAAGGTGAAAAAATGGTCACACTCTAATTGCATAGTCTAGAATAGTATATCATAGCACATTATAGCATAATATAGCATAGTATAACATAGCTTATTATTGCATAGTGGTGCTTATCATATTATAGTATACTATAACATGGCAGAGTATATTATAGCATAACAGAGTATAGTATAATCTAACATAGCAAAAGATAGTATACAATAATATAATATAATATGGTATATGTATTATAGTATCTCATAGCATAATATAGCCTAGCATAGCATATCCTTGTATAGCCTAGTATTGTCTAGAATAGTATAATATTTTATAGCATAGCTTACCGTATTATAGTCTACCATAGTATTACGTCACCTAGCATAATAAAGCCTAGCATATTATTTACGAGCCTAGATTGTATAACATAGTAAATCCTGCCTAGCCTAGCCTAGGAAAGTATATCATAGGATAGTATAGTATAGAATAGTATAACACAGTATATTATGTCATGGCGTAGCCTATCATAGTATAGCCTAGTTAGTATATGATAGCATAGAATGGCCTAGATTAGCATAGTATAGGCTAGAGTAGCCTAGTATACCCTAGCGTAGCCTAGTATAGACTTACATATATAGCCTAGAATATTATATATTAGAATAACCTAGCTTAGTATAGAATACCTGAGCTTATCACAGTGTATCCTAGCTTAGCTTTTGAAAATATAGCCTAGCCTGAGAAGCAGAGTATACCCTAGCCTAGCTTAGCGCAGCCTACAATTGTATATTAAAACTTAGTCTAACCTTGCTTAGCTTACCCAATTCTAGTATGGCCTATCTTTGTATAACCTGGTTAGCATATTCTAGCCTAGTACATAGAGTATATCATAGCCTACCTTACCCTACCCTAGTTGGTATAGTATAGTATATCATAGCATTGCCTATCTCAGACTAGACTATTAGATCTTAGCCTAGGCTGGGATAGCATGCCTAAAATAGCCTAGTCTACCCTAGCCAAACCTCGCTTAACCTAGCCTGATATAGCGAAGACTAGCCTAGTGTAGCATAGCTTAGTATACCATAGCCTAACCTAGCATACCATAGCGTAGCGTAGCCTAGTATAGCCTTTCCTGCCTTGATTAGTCGAGTATAGCTTAGCCTATCCTAGCGTAAACTAGCCTAGTATTAACTATCCTAGATATGTATAGCCTATATTATACTAATATACTCTAGTCAAACATAGCTTATTATTGTCTAGTCTAACATACTATATGCTATCCTAGCATCGCATATTTAAGCCTAATTTAGCATAGTATATCTTACCCTTGTACATTATATCTTAGCAAATCTCGAATTGCTACCCGTCTTACTCCCCTTGGGCACCCCTGTTACCCACATCCTTTCGCATCCTCATTTGTCAGTTAGGGCCAGTTATCGTTTTCATATTCTGTCACATTTCTAGGGATATTTTTCTGATCACTCATCGAGGTAAAATAAAGCTGAAGGTGAATCATATTTCTGTTTTATCTTCTAACTTTCTTTCTAAATCATTTTATTTTAATTACTTTATTTTGATTTAATTACATTATATATTTTTTTTTAGATTTGTCATTGAGTCCTAATACCATATACTGAATATAGTTTAAATTCCTCAGATATTGCGACACTTATATCTCGTGGAGTTTATATGCCGAAAGGTTATACGCAATTTTTTATATAAAAAAATAGGAAAAGTTCTTTTTTAAATTTCTGTTGATAAGAATATATTTCAATGTGATGTAAGAATTTAGGTTTTGCATTATTTTAAAGAATCACAGGCATTATATTACTCTCAAATTAAAACAATATATACAACATGTAAAACAGCCGGGCTTGAAACTTACTCTTCATCAGGTTCGAACGGGATAAGCTTCAAGAGTCGGTGTGTGCTGGTTGGTTTGCTTACGCGTCAAGGCATTCGTGGTACTGCCACAGTTTCGTTACTATTGCCGCCGATTCAAACCTACTAATCAAACTCTCAAACGTGCTAACGCAAATTTTGCGCAAAATGCTCAAAGACATTGCATGATAATTCCATATAATGTAATGTCAAGGTTATGAATTACGTGAGCCGCACTATGCTTCCTCGAAGCAATATATATAGCTCGTTTCTTTTCTGAAAAGTCCCTTGTAGTTAAAGCACTGACCGACTCTTTCATTTCAGATAGAACAAAATATTGGTTATAGTTTGCCCTGAGCAACCTGATGGCACTTCTTACAATCCTTTACGTAGGTTGCTTGCGAGCATTGCCGCTTCCTCGCACATTCCGAACCCTTATGTTGGTTCTATCCTGACCTCTAGAGCTCCCCTAATATAGCTTGCACCTCGACGGACTCACGCTAGGTCGCAAATATAACCAGGGCTAGGCCCCAATTCCTGAACGCTTGAACGTTCCACAATGAGGGGACATTCCATCTACCGACACCAAGTCGTTGGCCTCACATGAGGCAGAACCCTGGAGAATTTCTATGGCTATCCTCAGAAAGGAGGACAGAACCAAGGGAGCCTCGGCTCTACATCCACCATTCAAGATTGAAAAAGGCGACTCAGAGAAGCAGGAGAGCACCCGGTGTTCTGCCACAAGGAAGCGTATGGCCATTCAATTCATGGTTTTCACTTCAAAAGAGACCACAGAAACTCCTCTGATGTAGACATTTCGGGCAATTGCCTCGACGGACTCACGCTAGGTCGCACATAAAACCAGGGCTAAGCCCTCCTACCCGCACGCTTGAACGTTCCACAATAAGGGAAAATCCCATCTACCGTCACCGAGTCGTTGGCCTTACATAAGGCAAAACCCTGAAGAATTTCTAAGGCTATCCTCAGAAAGGAGGATAGAACCAAGGAGGCCTCAGCTCTACAGCCACCGTTCAAGATTGAAAGGGGCGTCTCGGAGAGGCAGGACAGCACCCTGTGTTCTGCCACAAGGAAGCGTATCGCCATTCCATTGAGGGTTTTCACTTCAAGAGAGACCACAGGAACTCCTCTGATGTAGGCATTTCGGGCAATTTCCTTCAATGAAGGTTCCGTGGCTTCTGAGCTAGCTGGGAGGAGCTGCAAAGACTCATCTCCTCTCGGTTCTCAATAGCTCTTCTCCTCCATGAGACTATGCTGGGGGCATGTAACGTGTCCAACTTCTCGGGGGAGGGAAGTTACCCTACCACTACGGGATGGGAGGAGGGCAGGAGGATACACTATTTATACCCAGCATGAAGTCTCCGATCTTCTACTCTTTTTGAACTCCTCCTTTCACGCAGTAGCATTAGAACTACATCTGAATAGTGTGTATGCATTTATTTCTGTGTAGGATACACTGTCAGCCTTCTTCCACGAGGAGGAACCTCGTGGAACGGTTACTAGAACGATTTCACTGTCTGTGAATATCATCAAGCTATGGATAGTTTCCGGTATCTTTGGAAGCACCACTCCACTCTTCGCGGTGGTCATACGTGTCTTCACTTAACGGGAAGAAACCTATTGCAGAGGAATAGAATCGAATCAAAAGGATTCGCGCGGAAAGTTCTTGCAGCCCACCCATCCCCACCGATTCCTACAGAAGAACGGGACCTCAATCAGGAACCCTGCGTCCGTGACAGACTCCTTTGCTTCTGCATTGTTCAAAAGGATCTGGACAGATGGTATCCACCAAAACTTCTCGTAAATGCCTTCTGTGCTCGCTTTTCACAAACCAGAGAGAGATTACATCATTAAGGCCGGTTTCCAGTCAAATCCTCTAAAGTCACGCGTGTGCAACTTGAGAGAAAAATAGGGAGATGCTAGAATAAATTTTTTTCTGAACAACAGAGGCTAACTTTCTTCAACAGAGTGCAGTTTCCGTAAATTCACTCCGAATTGGATGCTCTGCTTCGCCTCTAAAATGTTACCTACGAGGCTATACTTCCTACAGGCCATATGCCTTAGGGTAGCCCTCTCAAGTTTCATAGGAAACAAGAGGGCATCTCGCAGGGCTCCACTCTCACACTCTTTGCCTTGAGCATCAAGTGTATTATGTCCTTTCTGCCTGATGATGTTCTCGCTAGGCTCTACCTAGAAGACCTCTCTATCTATTTTTGTGAGGTCGACTTTCTGGTATTCTAACAGACATTGAACCGCATCTCTCGCTATTCCAAAGTGCACAGGTTTCCTTTTTATTAGGCAAAGTCTAAGTTAGTCCATTTCTGCTACCATACACACTTTCACACTAGGATTGACTTGTTTTTGGGTGGGGTAGATTTGCTCCGTTACTTTGTTTAGTTTCCGACCGACGTCTCACTTTTGAGGCCAATATCTTCAGTCATAAGGTTTCTTCTACTCGCGCCGTGACCATTCTTCGTTCAGCTATGTTCAACACTTGGGTTGCTGGCAGTGCTAAAACATTTCTTCACTACCGATCCTTTTATTGTTCGAAGCTATACTACTTATGGGTCATTTACGTATCCACAGCCCAGTTTTTATTGCGAAAGGTGGACTGGATCCAGCACACTGGTATCCTTCTTTCGACCAGGGCTTTCCACTCCTTCCCTTTTGCGAACCTGCTTGTTGATGGCGGGAAAATACCACTGACTCTGCAACGTACACAGTACATCATTCGCGGGTCCGGCATATCTCTCATTCGTCAACGACTCTCATTTTACCCGCAGCTAACCTTGATAGTTCCTATGCCCCTTTCTATACACTTAACAAGACCTACCTGACATTTTAATCTGCATTTTAAGCATTTTTAAGTAAGGTTCTATTTTGTTCTTGACGGCACGTTTCAAAACGTCACTACCCCAATCAGCGTTTGCTTTCTATGTCCAATTCTACCTTCGCCCCCATATAGTAAATATGACTTGGTTAAGTTTGTTCTACCGTTACTCTATTTTAATCTCGAAGATTCTAATATACTCTCCCTTTCTTTCTGATTCAACAGCCTTTTAATTTTGATTCTGATTACCTTCCCACCACCTCTCAGCATCTTTTCTTCCAAGAAGCAATTAATTTAAATTTCAGATCACAATCATGTGATCGTTAAGTGCCATACTCATATCTCTTCCAACTTTCATATTTAAATACATCCTGCAGCATATCACTTCTTAATACTCACATATCAATCATACTTAACTTTTCCATTTTGATTTCTATAGTTAGAAAATTTTTCACCTGTCACATCTCCTACAACTATATTTTGATACCCATTACCAAACCCTTCCAGTGGTTTTCACAAGTCAGCCAGAACCTCCTTTACTTAGCTACATTTGTATCATTAGTTGGTCTATACACCTCAACCACGCAAATTTGAACTCTTGCAGATCTCAACTTTACCAACATTGATCTCGAGATGGCACATTCATAACCAACCATTTTATGACAGACCTCTCTCAAAAGCACTAAAACACGCTGATTAATCAGCCCACTCAATAGAATCTACCATACACAAATTCTGTATTCCCTTTATGTTTGTCAACATAGCAATCATCTAACATCTCCCTATTTTAAACACTGTCACTCCACTCGTCCTCATATCACATGTACTCTTCATATTCTATACAGCTATTAAAGAGGATTGGTTGTTTTGTCAAGAAGCTGTCCGCCCTTCTAAAAATGGAAATGTTATCAGTTAATATCTGTGTATTTATGCTCACAAATATGCATGTCATAATATTATTACAATTCTTGAAATGATTAATAATTAATGAATCTAATATCCATCTTAATGGACATTTTGTTACATCTCTTCTAATAATTTAACTCCCTTCTCCTATTAACTCATCTCCCTTCTCCTATTAACCTATCTCTTTTCTCCTATTAACATATTTTATTTCTCCTATTAACTTATCTCCCTTCTTTTATATCAATTACGGTGACTTTTGCCCTAGTAGTCAGTCAGCAGATGGGCTCCTAAAATTAATAAAAAATCCCTTCTTCTATTTACCAATCTCCTTTTTCCTTGTCGTAGAATGCCCCCCCTTTTTGTTCTTTTCTAAGAGTGCTAATAGCGTCTAATATATTTTGATATCCGAATATCTTAACGAACAGAGCCGTTCCGAAACACGTAAGGATATATAAGAAAAACGCAAAATACTCCCAAAATAAACTTATATTTTAACTTCATTAATTGAATACACAACGTTTAAACATTAACTACGGCAATACTCGGAATATTATTATATACAAGAATTAATTAAATTAGTTTACCTACAAAAATTGGTTAATTTCTCTAAACAAAACAATAATATAAGAATTAGGCTTACGGAATCATGTGGAGTTTAAATGCCTCAGAAATGTTATTGACTCACGACGCGTGCCGTCCGTTCAGATGTAGATGGGCAGGATTACACGGTCGTTTTGGCCAGGGTAGTAGCTGGGGGTCCACACGGCATTCCGGGAGGGTGATGGTTCTTCAAGGATGAGAACAATTACGGAACTTTATGCAACACTTAGGCAGTCGTGGTCTCGCCGGCGAGAGTGAGTCGAACTTGGTTCTTAAGTCAAGTTAACTTGGAGTGCGGTGTGACCACCGAGTAACGAGCTCGAGGAGAAGCTTTTCTCCTTCGTTACTTATTTCCTCCTGAACAAGGACTGAACTCGGGGAGGGTCTTCTTCAAGGGCGAGGATAACGGAGGGGGGTTTCTCCGGCAAAAATAAGTTACTTAAAGTTCGGTTTGATAACACGGAACTAGCTCGAGGATGAGCTTCTTCTTAGTTCCAGTTTTCTTCAAGGGCGAGTATAACGGAGGAGGATTTCTCTGGCGAGAATAATTTGAACTTGGTTACTTACCAAGTTAACTTAAGAGTTCGGTGTGGCCACCGAGTAACGGGCTCGAAGGGGAAGCCTTTTCCTTCTTCTTTTCTTAATTCCTCAAGGACGAGGAATACCCCTGGTGTGTAAGGTGCACCAGGAAATGAGGATTTTCTCTGGCGAGAGTAAGTTGAACTTACCAAAGTTAACTTATCGTTTGGTTTGATAACCCGGGACTTAGCTCGAGGATGAGCTTCTTCTTAGCCCCTTAAGGTAGGTAGCCCTGCCTCTCTTGCAGGGTACTTCTTGGTCTGGCGAGCCAAGTACTTTACCTCTCCAGTCTCGGTAGTTCGCTTTGATCCGAAGACTTCGTCAACTAGAGACTGACGTATACTACCACGATTTTCCTTAGAGTTCCTCATTTATACCTCGTCACCCCACTGGGGGAGTGGTAAGGGGGAAGGGGCTTTAGGACGGCCCCAGGAGCGTTCTTTTTCCAAACGGTCTTTCCCCCGAAGTCAAACATTGGCTCCTTGTTAGCCTTCGAGATTGGGAGAGACACGTCTCCAATTTCTTATTTGACGTGAAACTGGATCTCACTCTCATGGTGGAGATCTTGCATTTTGACCTTTAGGGTCTTTCATGGCACCGAGTTGTGCCCCGCTGCGGTTACGCTTTTGACCCACCGATGCCTGGGGCGGATGCCTTTGCGGTAACCGCCTTGTGACTGCACCAAGAGTGAACGGGGGGAGGGAGAGGGAAAGTGACGATTCCCCTACACTCCTATTAACCTATCTCCCTTCTCACATTTGAAAATTTTTTCATATCATTCACCTAATTTAGCCTACATGGAAGAGATGGAAATTTAAAATAACCGACCATTTCTGCCCTGTACAGCTTTCCCATACGAGCCGCTGTATCGCGACTTAGCCTTTGATAAGCCCGCAGGGGTACGGAATGGGTATTTTTATTGCACACACCTAGAGGTAAATTACTTGAAATTAGAAGCAAAAATAGTTCAAGCACCATAATGAGCTGTTAATTTGACCCTTTTAGGCACAATTATTTTTTAGTCAATTTGCCTTAACTTCATTTAGACCTTTTGGTTATCTATCTTAGCGACACGCAATGGTCACCATTCATCCTTAAGAATGCTTTCAAATACTATCCTTATTTTTTTGTACCTCATTGGGGCTAAAAGAAGTATGAAGCCGACGTAGAGAGTATAAACATTTGTTTCTTTAATTCCCAATCCTTTAACAAGATTTATTCACATATCTCAAAATGTTATTTATATTGATAAAAACCTGGTTCCTTGTTCGAAAGATGTGATACTAGGCAAGATTTGTAAATTCAATAATTAGTGAATACCAAAGACTTGCTGCTGAAAGCAAGTTTTTACCGATATCAAAGCACATCCGTGGGCTATAAAAAGGAGATGCTTCGGACTTTAAAATAGTAAAGGATACAGTAGGAAACTGAATGGACTGAGCTTAAATGTAAAAGTATTTTTAAGAAGTAAAATATCTTTAAAACATATGCTACAATGTTGGAAAGATTTGTAAATGACTGAGAGGCCCTATGTTGGATATTGGTTTTGGCGCTATATCCGGCTCGATTTGAGAAATAACAGACCATCTTATACATTATTTTTTTATTACCTAGGAATATTTATGACCAGATATCTCTTCATGCACCGAGAATAAGAAAAAACCATTAGGAATACAGTACCTGAAAAGATTAACTTGGAGGTTTATTAAAAAAAGGAATAGAAATAGGAGGTACTATCCTGATATATACAAAAAGAGTCCACAATATAAAATGGACAATTATTATTATGTATATCCTATCTCACATTTTATTTATATCTTTAAATAGAATTGATTGAAAGCCCTCTCAAATTGCAGCACAATTGGGGGTTCTGGTAGCCAACCGTCATTTAAGTGATTTGAGGGCGAGATTTCTTTTATTTCGTATCGCACCTTTGATTGTGGACTTAGATTGCTTCGAGAATGGATGCTAAAGCCGAGGTCCATTAAGAATTCTAAGACGTCGCTTTTAGAATAGCGAAGAGTTTAGATATCACAGGCCTTGAAAAGGTACAATCTATGCAATATTTCGTTCAAATATAAAAAACTCAAATTATGCTTGAATCGCGATCTAAGAGTTTACTTTATACTTTTCGATTTCGAGAGGTATACATTTACTTATTGGATATTTATTTCATTAATTTTGATTATGGAGGTAAAAGGTAGAAATAAATCAATGTCATGCTCCTTTTCCTTCAATGCCATTAATATGAGCAAATTTTATGATTGCCGAACTGGAACAAAGAGAGTAGCAGCAAAAAAAGTAGAGAGGAACCCCGATTTTCCGTGGCGAAAGCCATGGAACGAAGAATGTCCCTGGAGTGGGTAAAAGAGAAAGTAAGGCTGCGAATATGTGCCTCCCAGGTGAGGCATTCGTCAAAAGCTAGACCCAGCAAATGGTGCGACTCAACTATATCACGTCAGCCCCATTTAAGAACAACTCTACGTGGGGTGAAGTAGTTAATGGAAACATAAGTGTACTACGTTAGTCATAACCCCAAAACAACGAAACCCATGTGGTTCAGCAAATAGAGAGATGAAGATAACATAGAGCCTTTGGATTCGAAACTCTTGAGTGAGAATCTGGGCTGAACCAAGAAAGATCGAAAGGTCACTAAGTAGAGCGCATCCCGAGCATCTACCACCATCAGTGAGGGGAGATTGTTGATGGCCAATGTAAAGAGAATGAAAACGAGTAGCTCTTTCTGCCCTATTCAACTGGAGATAACAACTCCAACCCCTACACAGAACCAACGATCTTGGACGAATTTAGTCACCAAAAATTGTGAGGCCTCCCAAAGTGACTTTCAATCTACCGGAAGTATTCTTAGCTAACAATGAGTAATACATCTATCAACGTTCGCACAAAGAAATTAGAGAAATTGGCAAGAAACAAAACAGAGAAAAATGTAGAGGAATCAGCTTTGAATAATATTATTCCCCCCTTTCCCCATTCGGAACTCTCCCTCTTTTGACTCGCAGCCAGGTTCCCGTAAAATTCATACCTAAGCTTCCTCCCGGTCGTCTCAACCTTTCCCCACCCTTTTGGGTCGGGAGACTGCTTTGTATCCTCGCCGTGAACCGCATTTATGGTCTCATAAGGAGGCGCTTGGTTCATCACGCCCAATATCGAAGGTTAAGATGGTCTTAATTTCTCTCTGTATTTTTAGTAGCTCCGAGTATATATGCACCGACTCCAGGCTGGCGGACAGATTCGAAAAGAGGTGAATTCCCCGAAAGGAGTGCATTTCAACGAGATCTCTCCCAAGAAATGTGAGTGACGGTCGCGAGCCACGGAAGAGCTGGACATCCCCCAGGTGTCTTCGGGTCTGAGAGGAGAGTCTCGTGAGGTAACGTCAGTCTTTCTCATCCGCTTTAGGATCAAGGATTGGAGAAGCCGTCCTACCAAGTTCATCTGGTGACCCTGTTACGACAAGAGGCCCATTAGCTTGCTCAAGCAGAGTGTGTAGAAGACATTTACCCTCTCCCATTCGAAGTTCTTTCGGTGACCCCCTGGAGACAGAAAACCCGCATCTGGTGACCTCTTACGACAAGAGGCCCATTAGCTCGCTAAAGCCTAGTGTGGAGAAGTCATTTTTCCCCCTCCATTTGAAGTTCATTCAGTGACCTCTTGATGAAAGGAGGTTGGCGTCTCACAAACGCAAGTTCAAGAATAGTATCCTCACTCGCTGTGGGTTGCGTGGCTACCACCTGTGAGTAATCAAGGTCACCAAGACCTCCCCCTAGTTGCCCCACCTTACCCTAGAGTTTTAAAAAAGTTTAGCATTCATTACCCTCAATCTCCCATTATAATCATTCCCTAACCAGGGTTATCTAATTAGTATTGGCCATACTTCGACATAAAGATATTTGGCATCAGGTTTTGGGCTCTTTACCACCTGATTTTGAAGCACTAAGTTCAATTGATAGCAGCTGAATTACCAAGAATTTTCGAACACCAATATTTTAGGACAAATTTTTATTAAAAGTTTAACAACAATTTTGTAAGCCCATTCTTGTGTGGTGTGTCCACAATTTTTATAGTTCCCTAAAAGAGGAAATTAACTTAGCGGTAATACTGACCGTCTTGTTTTTGTGTCGTGAGAGAGATTCACCAGTTAGTTAGTTATTTAGTTGTTTTTTTTTGTGTGAGTTGCCCTATTTTTAATAGGAATTTTAATAATTTTTGTCGTAGTGAAATTATATTTGTTTTGGTTAAAGCTTCAATAGCTCTGGCAGCTTTTTTCGTTGCACATGGCCGGAAGTGCATATCCGAGATATCTGCATTTGATCGTTTTCATAAAGAAGGGCACATCCTAGGTTTATTCGGAAAGATTTAATCGCTTACGTCCAGCAAGAGGAACGTAGCGAACGTACAGATAGGAAATCACAGAGAGAAGCAAAAGAAGAAGCAAGAAAAGCAAAGAGAGAAGAAGAAGAGAAAGAAATAATTAGGCAGCATGAGAGAGAGATAAGTCGTGACCAAGTCAAGATAAGCTTCGTAGGATTCCGAAATGAACAGGCTCAAGCGCTCTCATTAAAACTCCCCGCATACAAAGATGGAGAAGATTTATGCTCTTATTTAACGCACTTCGAGAAGATCTTCGAAGTGAAAAATTAGGACTTATAAGCAGATGTCGTCGCCCTGCTACTTCCATTGTTAAATTCCCTTCTTCGTGAAATATTGGTCTCGCTTCCTTCCGAGGCTACCCTTGATTATTCGAACCTAAAGGCATTTTCTGCCATTAACGTGAATCCCGAATTTTATAGGGTGAGGTTCCGCTCAGCACGAATACAGCCAGGCCAAACCTACAGGCAATTTGGATTCACGCTTTGGAGTAATTTCCAATTCAGGCTGGATTCCGCCCAAGTAGCAATTGATTATAAATCGCTAGTTGACTTCATCCTATGGGATCAACTGATGACGACTATTCCTCGCGAACTAAGGGCCTTCATAGCGGACATTAGAGCGTCCACTTTCGAGGAGTTTGTGGAAGAAGCCAACGATCACGCTTCCAGTCACGACCTCTACCCCAAAGAGGTCCAGAAGAATCATCCCCCATCCCGCAAACACAAGTTTCGGTTCAACCGAAGCCAACCCAAGGACAATAAAGGCTTCATAAAAGTTCAGGCGCCGAGCAAGTTTGGGCCTCACCCGCCGAGAGAACAAAAGGACGTGAAGGCGCCATTACTTCCCTCCACGCCTAGCAATTACCCCCGTAGGCCAATTATGTGCTTTATGTGTGGCACTCCTGAGCACCTAAGTTATAATTGCCCCTAAAATTCTCAACTGATGACCTCGTCGAGTCACCAGGTGCATCAAATCTCTGATGCCCTCTCACCTGATTCGCCAGCTGCATCGCCAGCAGCCACTGCTCCCTCTCCTCCAGACCAACGGGTAAATTTCCTGTTTAACAAGAGTTCCCCCGGTAAGCTCCAGTTTGAAAACAGAGAAGTAAATAGTTGCCGAGTGTCAACCTTGGTTAGAGATAAAGGTTGCACCTGTGTAGTAGTTTCAGACAAGCTACTACCCCCCGTAAATCCCCAGCATAACAGATTCGCCTTGGTGCACGACTTTTTAGGTCGCGCTAGCAGGTTTCCACTGGTACGGTGCCATATTGAGTGCCAGTACTTCACCGGATGGGCTGACGTAGTCGCTGCCCCAGTGAAATTCTGCTCGGCCCTCATTGGACAGAGCGCACAGCTCTCCCAAAACCCAATTTCCCAGCCGGTCGTTACCAGGGCCCAGGCCTAGAAGGAGGGATCGCTTTCAGTACCCCTATTGTCCCCAGACTTCGACCCCGCCACCAAGGTTCAATATCATGAGGCGCCTAAGAATTGCGCCACATTAACTGCCGTGTGGGAAAAAAAAGAAGGGGACTGAAATTGTGCGAGGCAATCAGAAGATGGAATACACCGTGAAGGACGCGTTAGTATACCGTTCTTCTGTTGAGCCGGAGAACCCCCCGACCAACGCGTTGTGTGTGCCAAGAACGAATATCAACCTCGTTCTAAAGATAGCTCAAGATGGCCTAATGGCCGGACACTTCAAACAAACAAGACGTCACCGCGAGTTTTTAGTTATTTCTTTCGGCCAGGAGAGGCCAAAGGAATTATCGACTTCTTCAAGTCCTTTGATCTTTGCCAAAAGGTCACCTTCAAAGGGCGTTTAGACCCCTTCCCCCTTCAAAAGATCCCGAGAGTGCCCCAGCACTTCGCCCGGTTCTCAATTAGCCTAATAGGCCCAATTCTTTCCCTGTCTAGTGAGGGGAACATCTACCCCGTTAAACCCGTGAGTCTTACCAAAACGGTGCGGGTAGAAGCAGATGATAAGTATCCCTACCGTCTCTTCCATCCCCCCAAGCGGAGCCTCACTCCGACCTATACGTGAATCCAAATCTCGCCCCTATTGAGAGGGCTCAAGTCTTTGCCTTATTGGACGGCTTTCCCTTGTCCTTATAACGTCGTTTTGGGCCAAATTTCGCTGCCCTAGCCGCGTTACTTAACGACATGCTTTAAAGAACGGCCCCCGTCCCAGTCAATTGGACTCCTTCCGCGGAAGATCGCTTCCCTCAGTTAAAGGACAAGGTAATCTCTGTCCCTATCTTGAGATTACCGAATCCATATAAAACATTAGGTGTTCGTACCGAGGCCTCCCAGGATGGCCTAGGTTGTGCTCTCGTCCAATATGATGACGATGGAGTGGGATATCTTGCAGGGTATGCTAGTAGGAAGCTGTCCCTTAGCAAAAAAGCGTAAGCAATCAAAGAGCTTGAATCGTTAGCCATATGGTGGTATATTCTAAAATTTAGGATATATGTTAAAGGCACCGACAACTGCCTAGCCGATAGCTTGGGTATGAATCCTATAGAAGGCCCCCTCCAACAACCTGAGTGTACAGTAAAATTCGCATTTGATTTATTTTTTTGTCAATACTATTTTTCTTGTCTTTTTTTTGCCTTGTTGCTGTGTATGTGCGTATGTATAAATTAGGTTATCTGTAGTTACACATATGTAACTCCCGTGTTGTGTTATGCTTGTTTTTTTGTTGGTAAACATTAAATTTGTAACTTTATATGTTCCCCATTTAATGCATTTATTGTAAACATTTTTTTGCTCCCAAGTGTCCTTTGTTGAAAAAATGTCTTTGGATAATGAGGATTGTGGAGGAATCCGCTTTGAATAATATTATTTCCCCCCCAACTCCTGAGACAGTATTTCGGGAGAGAAAGCAAGTCATCTCCCCCTTCCCCCACTTCCTACCTTTCCCTCTTTTGACCGGCCGCCAAGTGCCAGTGAAATTCACACCGAAGCTTTCTCCCGGTCGCCTCAACCTTCCCCACCCCTCGGGTTGGGAGACTGATTTGTATCCTCGCCGTGAACCGTGTTTATGGTCCAGGCCGCTGTCGCTCATATAGATGATGATCTCAGCTGTTGACGCTTTTTCGTAAGAAGGCGCTCGGTTCCTCACGCCCAATAACGAAGGTTAAGATAGTCTCAATCTTTCTCTCTGTTTTTAGTAGCTCCGGGTATATATGCACCCACTCCAGGCTGAAGGACAGATTCGGTTAGAGGCGACTTTCCCGAATGGAGTGCAGTTGAACGAGCTCTCTCCCAAAAAGTGTGTGTAACGGTCACAAGCCACGGAAGGGCTGGACATCACCCTCTTGTCTTTGGGTCTGGGAGAAGAGTCTCGTAAGGCAACGTCAGCATTTCTCATCCACCCTTGGATGCAGGATTGGAGAAGCCGTCCTCGGAAGTTCATCTGGTGACCTCTTACGACAAGAGGCCCATTGGCTTGCTCAAGCCGAGTGTGGAGAAGACATCCTCCCCCCCTTCGAACTTCATTAGGTGACCTCCTGAGGACAGGAGGCGAGGCCCGCTCCTCGCAAAAGCAAATTCGAGAAGAGAAGCCTCACTCGCTGTAGGTTGTGTGGCTACCACCCGTGAGTGATAAAGTTCACCAAGACCTTCTCCTAGTTGCCCCACCTTACCCTTGAGTTTCAAAGGAAGCAAAGCATTCATTACCCTCAATCTCCTATTATAACCATTCCCTAACCACGGTTATCTAATTAGTATTAGGAGCTTAAGGCCCTCTTATTTATGTACCATTCTTATAAATAATTATTTTTGTCCCCTTTTATTACGTATGTAATAAAAGTCTATTTTTGTCATTGTGTTTGTTGCATTCCTTTGTTACGCAGCTGCCGCTATCCATTTAAATCCCACTATTATAAAAAAATAACAGTTTTCGCCATGCTTGGCTACCTTAGAGCCTTTGTGCGCATATTCACGAACACTTGGCCATACCTCGACAAAGAATGATTTATCCAATGCTTTAAAAATGCAAGCACAGTAGCCATTCGCCTTAATCTAAGAGCATACCCTCCGTCAAACCAGGTTGAACAACGCTAGTAGAAGTGTTATTCCTCCCACAAAGAGGTTTCGAAGCATTACCTACTGGATTTCCTTCCGGCTATATAAGGTATATCACATAAAGTGAGAACAGCTCGCAACTCAAATTGCATAAACTCGGAAAGTCAAGTCGGCAGCCATTAGCGAGCTAACCCCATCTTCCTTCTTGATAGGAGAGTAATCTCGTGAGTGTTAACCCATAATACTTTTGACGAGCTTTCACCTTTTTTTCAAGAGAGATCTTTCCCTTTGGTGATCAGTGCAGAAAAGTATATCCACAAAGAAAGGAGTGCGTACTTAGAAACATACCGGAAACTAGCTCTTGCTCGAAAAAGTTTATCCACATACCCCGGGAGAATGGGCCGGGCGTACGCTCTGGATTTGCTCCCAGTTAGCCAGTAGCCCAAGGCAATTCCCTAGAAGGAAAATACTACCCAAACTTAGTTCGAAGGAGAAACGGAGCCCTTCTTTGACGTAGATACTCGTAGGATAATAGCCGTAGCCCTCCTGGAGACCGAACTACTGAGAGGTTGGCAGCATAATACGCTGAAAGTGCTGTTTCTCACAAAGGCTTACTAAAAGTAAATTGGCTGATGATATTAGCCTTTCTCTCTTCCTGCAATGAAATCTTTAGAGGGCTTCGTAGCGTTGGGGAAGGGATTCCTTTGTCCTTTGGAGAAATCAAGAATCCAAAGTGACTGGAACAGCCTTGGAAAGAGACAGGAAAGCTGAATGTTTTTTGTTTTTACTCTTGTTTCGGAAGAAAGACTTAAGAGGCCCAGGAGATGGTCTCAAGAACACCATCAAAAAGTTAACATCCTGTGAGTCCAGCGTCTGAACTCATTTTCCAACCAGCTTTAGTAGGGTAGCAGCCAGGGGAAGTAGAACACCCAGAATGGGTTCGGTTACTTCGTGCTGGTAAAACTGATAGCGCCAGTTAGAAGTCCCAGATTTAAAAAAATTGGAACGGTACCAAGGCCTTAAGTTCTCTAAAAGAGATTCGGAACGGATTCTGAAATCAGGACCTCGTTTTCAAAAATAAACAAGTAATATTGCTTCTAGGAAGCAAGGTGTGTTTCGCTATAATTCACCATTTACCTTTATACAAAGCAGTTTGATCATGTACGGCCCTAGAGCAGTTTACTAACATTTCAGGTTCACCCAAAATGGCAGGTCTGCTCGTTTAATCGTATGACCTAAGGCTCTCAAAATGGTAGCATCTCCGCAGCATTGGCAACTATGATTTTGAAAGGTAGCGATACCAGACCAATTTGCACCGAATCATAGAGCGTCTTAGGAATAGTGTAGGGCTAGATTTCAGGGCCGCTTACCTACATACAGTTTTAGTAACCTCAAGGATACTAGGGACAGTAAGGCGTGGCTTTCCTCCAGTTGTCACGTAAAGCAGCACCCCCTTTATGCGAGTGAGTCGGGGGAACATTCAAGCTTCTCCAAGGATTTGGAATTCGGATCAATGAAACAGTCATTATTCGCCGGCGTTGAGGTTTGGAAGGAACGCATCGCCCTCCTTTGAGAGGAGCCGGGGTAGAAGAGTAATGAAGAGGAGAATATTAAAAAAGAGGGTCCCTAATGGCCCGTGAAAAAACATCAGCTTCTTGTGGCCTGGGAAGCCTAATCAGGAAAAAGCTATTAAACTTGGCCTTCTTTAGGACCAGTGAGTTTGGGAGGAAATGCCACTACTCCCCAGTACATGTCTCAAGCAGCCAAAATTACGACGATGTATGCCATGGGTGGGAGTAGCCAAATATGCACTATTAAATTAATAAATAAAAATCGCAGTAGCCAAAAGAGGAGTCGGACTAGAATCCAAATTTAATCATGTCGTTAGAAAGATTTTGTATTTTTATTAAATACCTTGTTAAAAACAAGCTCGTAGTGTCTCGGGAACATGACATCACAGGGAGGAATGAGTAACTTGCTTGTTATGAGGCCAGGGTCGGAGAAGAAGCGACTTATTATGATGTCAGGGTCGTGAAAGGCGCACCTCATATAGGACTGTGTCTCCACTTTTAAATAAAATAAGCCACAATTAGAGTCGAGGGGAAAGGATACCATTACAACACGGAAAAGAGAGTCCTCGGACTCAAGCTCACGACGAATGGGCATGTCTTCCACCTGCCAAAAAGGTAAATGAAGCAAAAGACCCAATGTTCACCCTGCTACGATTTCATAACCTTTCAAGCAACAATAAAAGAAAATTATATACAGCCCTCGTCCGTTCGAAATTATTACTCCGACCATAGCTATTCACATGCTGAGTCAAAATCAGATATGAAAGGCCCAAAGGGTACAAAACTGGGCAGCGGGATTAATTAAAAATAAAAGAAGACATGACAAAAAAACATCCGAGGAACTGCATAGAAGAACTGAACTTGAACCTATCAACACTGTACTCCACGAATGAGCCAAAAAAGTGTGGAAAAAGTTAAATGAAACTTTACCCCAGGAAGAAAAAAATAAAATAGTCGTACCAAACAATGAAATCGGTCAGATAAAATTCACAATGTGATTTGACGCAAGCAAAAAGAATACAACGTTGGATGTAAACCCAACCTATAAATAACACAAAGTGACCTACCCAACAAAGAACTACCGATATTGACAACCAACGAAGAATGACACACTAGAAAGAATACAAACAGAAAAGAGTAAGGATAAATACAAACAAGGAAATATAAAGAAATATATAAAGGAAATATATAAAAGTGCAAAAAAACAAATAAAAATAAATATAATAATAAAAAAAATAATAAAAAAAATCAAGACCTCATAGGAGCAATTGATAGCAAAGGCTCGAATGCTTATATTACAAACCTTATCTATATTAAAAAAAATAAAATATAATACAATGACAAACGAAAGCGTTTGCCAGGCAACCTGAAACAATTCACTATATCATTATCATGTTCACCAAATCGTCGCCATACATCACCCGACACTCATAACCATCTCATAAAAATACACACCACACATAATATCTCTACCTTTCTATTTCTCTCCTACACCTTCACCTCTTATATGATAACGTTTCCGATCCAAATAAAATCCCTTCAAATTCATAGCTTAAGCCATGCATACACAAAGGATAATTTGAACATCTTTATTTTAGGGGCTTTATCCATCAAAAATTCCTTTGGTATTTGAAGAAAACTCGTTATTATATACTCTCTCTATCTTGCTTATCAATTATTATAGAACATTATGTGGACAATTTTGGGGGCTGTATAGTTCCGTAGAACATTAAGCTTTAATAAGTGTTAGAAAGTCACGTCCCTAAGTCCTTCTCACAAAGTTAAATGTACTGCTAAATTTTACTATCTTTTATTGTTTTTAGAAGCCCTTAATTCGTAAATCCTCCTGAAACGAGCAATGTGTTTTATGATGCAGCTAACATCTGGCTCATTGGATATCCCACGCGCTCAAAGTTCCGCATATGCATCTACAGCAATATACATAACTTTCATTCGTTACTTCGTCCATCTTACCACTTTCATTTCAGAATCTTCCTGGAAGATTTCCCCTTTTTAGTCTTCGCTTTTTAGTCTTTTGTAAAAAAAAAGTCTTTGGAAAAAACATTTTTGTTTCATTGATTTGTTTAATTTGAAATAAAAAAATGCTAAAAACAAAAACCATGAGGAAAAATAGCTAAAATGAAAAGAATAGGAATAGTCAAAAATGATAAAAACGAGAAAAAACTGAAACAACAAACCTCAAGAATGATAAATTTCGGTTCCAAGGGAGGAGGGACTCGCAGCACCCCTGAAAGGTTTCATAAAAATGGCACAGACACTCACTGTTTCACTTGCTGCGACAGTCGAGGGACGATTTACTGCATATTACTATGGAATGTTTTTAATTTGTTTACAAAAATATAAAAACAAAACAAAATGAACAAAAAAACACTAAAAAAAAGGCAAAATAAGAAGCAAAAAAGCAAGAAACAGTACATTTTGGCATCAGGAAGAGGTTATATTTTTGCAAGGGTTATAAAACAAGAATCTTATTCGACACGCGTTGTATTTATAGTCATATTTTGTGCAAATTTAGAAGGGGGAGGGAAGTAAAAAGATACAGTAATAAACAACACTTAGTAGTTGATTTTGACCAGATTTAGAAAATATCTTGTTTAGACTATGTAAATCAAATTACTTTGAGATTAATCTTAAATTTATATATTGAAGACTTGATTAAAATATGAGTTTATAATTAAAACTAACTTTAAATCTATCATGGTAGATCAGTTAGGCAGGAAACAGATCCCAAACTCTATTTCTATATTTAAAAACATCATGCACACTTCGTTAATGAGAACCCGCCTTTGTTATTTATACCCATCGCTCCTTACTATACACCAAGTTCTTTATAAATAATGAATCATTGACTTTTTAAGACACAATCCGACAAAAAGGAATGAATGTTTGAGATGAAACATTCATTCGATGACTAAATTTTTTAAATGAAATATGATTTTTCTATTTTTCCAATATTGCTTACATAGGTAATAAACAACAAATGCGATTCAGACAGAACTATAACCCCTACGTTGCATATTGAGGGAAAGAGATGCTGATTTGCCTTTGACGAAAAAATACAAAAGCATCTCGATATCATAACATAGTACCTTTATTAGTTTAATCTGCATATGTAAATTTATATCCCTTAGGAAATTTAATTATTTGCAAGAGCAATTGACTCTCCTGATGGCCAAATTTTGGAATCATTACTATCGCAAATATTTCGTAAACTTAACGAATTTTGGATAATCTGTTCTTCATCAAATCGTTTTTTTTTAGACGACTCCATCAAGTGCAATCCGATGGTCAATCCGATGTTACCATCGGATTCAACTGCAAAATTCCTCCTTAAACAGGATTTAGGTAATTGTACTTGCTTTATCCATGAAAAACACAATCTAAGAAATCTTTCAATTCACAAAAATCTAATTTAGATTAATCATACTTAGTCTTAGAAAATCGATGTGTATCTTATCAGCTGTCCGTTTAAAGGAAGAAAAGGGGCATCAGTCTAGGTTTTTTTCCTATTTATATATTCAAAGCATTGCGGAATTTTGTAACTTTAATTATGTAAGTCCTGAAAAGTTAATTAACTGCCGGAAAAAAATGCGATTTTAGGCCATTCGACTATATTTATTTTAAGCTTTGTTTCCAGCAGGAAATCATCATCTCAGGTTCCAAGCCCCAAAGAAATTTTTGCTCTTATTTATGCAAAAGTAGTTTGTTTACCTTTTGAGAAAGGTGCTATTATAGTATGCAGTCTACAAATTTTGCTGTGGTCTACATTACATATTTACATACTATGTATTATGCTGTCTTCAGCAATAAAAAGTCAGTTTACGATACAAATTTATTTTGAATAATTTTGTTTATAAACATATAGGTTAAGTTTAAGGTTATATGTATAGTTTAAGTTATTTCAAAGCAAAGAATAAGTATAAAGGAAAGGTTAAAATTAGGATTTGCCAAGAAAAATTATTTAGATCTGATTTTAATAACTTGATTGGAACTCGTTTTTTTTCTTCAGTATATTTATTCTTCAGTCCAACTACGAGCTCTCAATACCCAACGTATGAGCGCCTGATACAGGTTCCATATAGTGAAGTTAGTGATTAAATGCACAGTGGACGTATTCTAGAACTGAGACTATTCTACGCTGGCTATTCGTCGGAATGAAAGACGTTATTAATTTGACATTCCCTTTGAATTATTGGTAGCAGGGTATACTTGCCACGCGATAGTACGTACAAATAATGTAAGTTATGCTTTTGCTTTAAATATAAAACCATGAAGAATATATCTTTCCGCCATGGTAGAGAATCGCTTTCTAACATCCTTCCCTGATTGTATTTCCGTCCTCCGCGAAACTGGTCTCGTCGATTTGAATAGGTGAATTAAAAGTGCCAATCATTTGACCTTTAGGTGACAATTGCTTTACATACTTCGCGGCTCATATACCAGTGTGTAATAGTATTAAATGGATTTTCTGTTCATGTTTGTACTCTAATAATATGAATACCAGCTTTAGGATTTCACATAGCCTAATATCGATACCGTTATTTATAAGTGATTAATAATAAAAAAACTTTTCTTATTGATCTTCATGTGCACCATCCTTTGGGGATAACGAACACACTGATCTAAAATCTAATTATGGTGGCGCAAAAATCTCAGCAGTTGTTTCAGAATAAATAACGTTGTGGTGTAAATCCATAAAAGAAATATGGGTAGCGAATTATTTAGAGTTTATTATACGCATTCATAACTTAACTAAGTCGTAATTCCACTGAGACAAAGAGTTAAAATTTCGCAAAACCAAACAAAAAATAAATAAAAAATAAACCGCGAACAAAAACAATAAAAATAAGAAACGGAATTAAGGTAAAAAGAATTGAAAGCATGCTGGGCGTAATAGGAAGGCCCGCCTCCCCAGGCGCAGGATCCTGCGAGCAACAACGAAGAGGATCAAATGGCTACACTCCTCCATAAAGTCAGCTAGTCAACGAGTCTGCCAAGTACAAAAGACAAGTGGTAGCGATTCCGTTCTTCCTGGTACTGGGACAGGTAACATGCGGGAAATCACCCATACGCGAGCATTCAACCAAAATTATGCCAAGCAGGCCCGAATGGTGGACCTAATACATGAAATGTAGTTGGTGTGAGGAAGAGCGAAACTCTGGTCGGCTCGCCAAATCCTTGTAGGCTCTTTGACGCTCTTATAGGAGCGCTTATTTCCTTCAATTCCAACATGTACAGGAACTCATCAGAAGATAATTTCAACAAACCTAGGCTCGGGGCAGGAATGGCGTCACAGATACCGCTAATAAATCAGCAGGTGTAGATAATACAATGCCCTGAGAGAACTCAGGGTATTTTGTGTGTCGCTTAAGATCACAATCAGGTCTGCGAAACGAGCACGGCTCCTTATCTCTGTAGCGAGCGATAAATTACAACCAGCTTGGCCATTGAGACAGATGCAGCCCCTGGTTGAGCCTCTGTTACTTCAAACAGATGGGATACGGCGTGGAAAACGCCCCCTGTGGTATGAAGTGTGGTCCGAAGAGGGAAGTGTTTAGTTCTGTTTAGAGTCAGAAACGCCACAGGCCAGGGAGCTACATCGACCTCTCGAATGAGCTTCCTGGCCCCAGGGGGCTTTTAAGGTATGAATTATGTCTCTAAAAGTATAAATACCATGGGGATTGGCCTCGGATCCAGAGAGACCTCGGCGACAGAGGTAGGTGCCGCGCACGCGCGTACTAATTTATAATAAACTCTACGGGAAAAATCGAGTGGCATATCACGAACATCGACAAAGAGCTCTCAATGGAAGAAGTGCGGAATCAAACTGGTCACCAGGCGGAGACCGGTGACCGGTACGAGTGTCATTAATTTTATATAAAAACCCTAATCATGCTTTTTTGGCCAATCCTTAGTCGTTAACGACACTTCTCTTTGCAGAATTGGCTGATGTCTTGGACAAGAAGTGAGCAAACTGGTCTTAACAAGCCGCTCATTACTATTCAATGGCTGACCTCCTGCACTATATATAGCTTTTGGGTGTCCAGACTCCCTCTAACTCCAGAGCATGCCTTTTTTTCTTTTTTTAATAAAGCTTAATAGCTAGGATGTGATTACGGCGACTTATGCCCATGAAATCAGTCGTCTGAAGAGACCCTTAACTAAGATCCATGCTCCTCAAGTCTTTCAAGAAAATTCACTTTAGTATTTAACACTAGTCAACCTATTCTACTTTAACGTCCATAAAAACCTTATGGAGTTCACACTTTGTCAGCCAGCACAAAACTTATGCATTTCGTCATTACTTTTTTGTTTTTTCCATGTGCGTTTTCTGTCAGTCTCATTATGCACCTACTTTAAGCATCGTGCCCCCTCCCCCTTTGTAATTGAGTTTACATAACATAACATAATTTCACGGATAACAAAAGCCACAAGAGCTTATCAAAGGTCATCCGCATCCGTCAAAACCCAACCACAAAAAAGCACCATCACCAGGGGAAGACAAAATCAAAGTCCCCCACCATATAATATGACAGATGACAAAAGCCACAAGGGCCCACCCATCATAGGTCATCCGAGTAAAACAGCCTATTTTTCAAGGCACCCAAACTCCCACGAAAACTACATCCAGAGGATTGCGTCCAGAAACAAGGGTATCACCAATCAAGGCTTGTCAAGAACTAAATCATGCAGCTATAGATATATACAAACAATATTAATATATACAAAACTTAGGAACCATGACAACCTTCCCTCCCCATTAACTCATCCAACCTACTCTTAAATTCATTTAAATTTGGACTACCTACTACCCTCCGCGGCAATTTGTTGCAGAAGTCTACCACTCTATTGGTGAAAAAATATTTTCTTAAATCCAACCTACACCCTTGCTTTTTAATTTTCAAGTAGTGACCTCTAGTCCGATTTCCATCATCTAACTCAAAAAACTTGCTAACATCCAATTTATTTAACCCAGAATTTTTTTTTAAAGAGCTTAATCGTATCCCCTCTCACACACCTCCTTTCAAACGAGAACATATTTAATACCCTCAGTCTATCTATATATTCAAGGTGCCTCAGGAAAGAAATAATCTTTGTTGCCCTCCGTTGCACTGACTCGAGAAGGTTAATATCGTGTCTAAAATGTGGGAACCATGCCTGTATACAGTACTCTAGATGTGGCCTAACATAAAAGTTATAGAGTTTAAGAATAACCTCCTTACTTTTTTAACTGACATTTCTCTTAATGAAACCCAGCACTCTATTTTCCCTATTTCTTGCTTCAATACACTGCTTAGAAAACCTTAATGACTTATCTTTTACTACTCCTAGATCTTTCTCATCTTCTACTGAGCTCAGCCAATGCCCATCTATTTCATAGTTAAATTCTCTATTATCTTTTCCCATGTTAATAACTTTTCACCTATCAAGGTTGAAAGTCATTTGCCACTTATGTGCGCAGGATAACAATTTATTTAAATCCCCCTGCACTTTAAAATTATCATCAATATCTTTAACTACAGCTGCTAATTTGGTATCATCTGCAAAAATTGACATTTTATTATTAACTGTCTCCCCAAGATCGTTTATATAGATGACAAATAATAATGGACCAAGAACTGATCCCTGAGGAACCCCACTGATAACATCCCTCCACTCTGACTTTACACCATTTAGCACTACCCTTTGCTTCCTATCTTTCAGCCACTCAGCTATCCAATTTGAAATTACCCCACATACCTCAATTATTTTTAATTTATGAACTAGTCTCCTATGTGGTACCTTATCAAATTCTTTACTAAAATCCAAGTAAATTAAATCTACATTCTTTCCCTTCTCTACTTGATTTGTTACGAACTCTAGAAAGTCTAGTAAATTAGTCAAACATGATCTACCAGATCTAAACCCATGCTGAGCATCGCTGATTAACCCCTCCCTCTCTAGATGTTGGCAAATCCCTTTTTTAATTATTTTCTCAAGAATTTTACAGACTACAGGAGTTAGGGCTAACCGGTCTAAAGTTATTGGGATCCTCTTTACTACCCTTCTTGAAAATGGGGACTACATTCGTTCTCTTCTAATCATCGGCTATTTCTCCATATTACAGTGACCTAGTATACAACTTCTCCAGAGCTATTGAGATACTTTCTACCCCTTCTTTAAGTATCCTAGAATGAATATTATCAGAGCCGGAGGCCTTGGTAGTATCTAACTCACCTATTATTCCTTTTATCATCCTCCAATTCACACTAATGGTAGTAAACACCTCTTTCCCTGACCCATGAGTACTATACATAAGACTATTTAGTTTCTTCTTTGAAAATACTGATGCGAAATGACCATTTAGTACCTCAACTATTTCCTCATCAGTTTCTCTCACAACCCCTTCATATTTGATAGGTCCTATTTTAACTCTGCCAGACTTGTTATTAATTTTATAGTAATAAAGAACTTTCTAGGATCTTTGTTGCTATCCTAAGCTAATTTTTATTTCTGACACCCTTTTGTTCTTTTTTATAATCTTATTTAACTCATTTCTAGCTATTCTATAATGACCTAAATTTTGAATATTATTTTCTACCTGTAATTTTTTATATGCCCTTTTCTTCTTTGAAATTTTTTTAGCTATCTCCTGCAAGACTTGTTATTAATTTTATAGTAACTAAAAAACTTTCTACGATCTTTGTTGCTATCCTAAGCTAATTTAATTTCTGACACCCTTTTGTTCTTCTTTATAATCTTATTTAACTCATTCCTAGCCATTCTATAATCACTTTAATTTTGAATATTATTTTCTACCTGTAATTTTTTATATGCCCTTTTCTTCTCTGAAATTTTTCTAGCTATCTCCTGATTCCACCATAATGGCTTCCTACTTTTGTTCCTAATGGCCTTCATTGGGATACATTGCTCTTGGACTACATTTATTATATGCTTGAAAGTATCCCACATCCCATAAGCATTTTTACCTCCAAAGAGGGCAGTAATATTATTCAGAAGTTTAATGTTCTTTGCAAAGACTGATATAAAGAATAAGAATAGAACAGATGATAAATGCAAATAGAGCAATGGAGATAAAGATGGAGGAAAGGTACAAGTAGACATTCTAGAGTTCACATTAATTCGATACACGCCCAATATAGCTTTTCCCGTCTCCAGTGTTAATGGCTGAATAGACAGTGCAAGTTTTTTTGATCAAATTCATCAATTCCTTCTACCTCTATCTCGCTGTAAAGAATGCCAGGAATTTGTTAATGAAATTCAGGCAAGTGTTATTAGACTGCGCTTGTTCGCTTATGAGCAGCTGTGCAAAATAGATATTTAATTATCGCTTTAGCGTCAGTTATTGCCATCGCAAGTGAATACTTGTCATAACAAGAACGAGTCACGTGTAAGGGGCTCAACTTACAAGAATCTATGGAAATGAAATTATTATGGAAGTTTCGGGAGTGAATAATATTAATGGCATAATAAAGACAGTTAATAAAAGAAGAGTTCTCAGCACCGAATTAGATTCTATAAATCGCTTTATACTTCCAGATAGTTTTTACCACTAGAAATTGTTTAAATACTAGTTTGAAATCTAATACTAGAGACGTGACTATTCGGTAAAGGGTAGTTAAAGAATTCCCGGATGTAAGTTCATGCAAAGGCAAATAATTTTCTTTTCATTTATGGCTCTTAACTATCGCCTCAGTTTCTTAAGTTCGTATAACAAAAAGTTTTATAAACTTCGACCCCACATTACAATAAACCCTCAAATTGAGGCATCCTTCCCCACCGCCTCAATTACCTGGAAGGAAA
Source organism: Ceratothoa steindachneri (assembly GCA_963969495.1). NCBI lineage: Eukaryota > Metazoa > Arthropoda > Malacostraca > Isopoda > Cymothoidae > Ceratothoa > Ceratothoa steindachneri. Next base: position 14,093,777 of record OZ018318.1, read on the forward strand.
TTGAACAAGGAATTCTGAGGTGGATTAGTTAAAGGAGAGAAACTCATCTGCACTTCTTAATCATCTTTCTATTGATCCAAACATGCATTTCTTCCCCCTTCCCACCACTTTTGCTAGTTTGAGTTAGCTAATAAATGGGTAAAATAATTTTTTTGCACATAATTATAAGTACATTATTTGTGTAAGTTGGGTCATAATTTGATAAAGATCCAAACCTAAGATTAAATTTTAAAAAATTGAGTTAATAAATATCGATATTATAAAGATGAGACATCCCAAGGAGTTTTCGAACATAATATAACCTAACCTTGCCTAGTCTAGATTAGGTTGGTTAGGTTAAGTTAGATTATATTAGGGCCAAGAAAAATCAAGAGACTGTCGGATTCTGGATAAAAATTTGGGGGGAGATTACCTAAATCCCTCCCTCTGAGCAGTCTGAGAAAAGGGCAATGATCATTAATTAATATAGTTACTTACAGGGATCTGACAATAAATAACGGTATTTCATAGAGGAGTGAGCAAAAACTCTCTTAAATCTAACTTTTTTCACACATTAGAAAATTATGAATTGTAGTTTTATTGCTTTAGCTAAGGTATAATACTAAATTAATAATTATTTTTGAGATTTACATTAATTTTAGACATTTATTATAAGAGGTACATTCGATATCAAGCGTTTAAAAATCAGTTATATATTGTCAGAGAAAGAAAGAGACACGTAGGACGGGAATGCTACACATCACTTATTGCAGATTAGCTAATTTAGAACAGCAGTCGGGCAAAATTCGTGTCAAAAATATGCTAATGAAATTGGTTTCTTTTGAAGACACTTAACTTCCGTTCGAATGAGATGTCCCATATAGCGAGTCTAATACTAACAATGGGAGGTTTCGCAAGATGTAGTGAACTGTCTAAAATTCACTTCCGGCTGCTCTGTATAAATAGTAAAGCATCGGCATTGGCAAAATTAGTACTCTGCTGAGAGGAGACGTCGAATAAGGTAAGGCTTGCAGACTCTTATTGCTGGCTGAATCTAGGCGGGAATTAAGTTGTGATAAATGTTAAATATTGACTAAAACATTCATTTTCCTCGGAATAATTCGAGACTTAAATAAAACCCGGCAATAACAATTGAAATACAACCCAGTGCCCTGATTGCTTACATTGTCCTTAAGAGTGCCTATTTTGTCTCTCCTTATTGCTTCTTTCTCTCGGCCTCCCATATCTCAAGAGCTCGAAGACAAAAAAAAGCGAAGATTTTTTCTCGAGGGAAGAAACCTCTACACTGCCATATCTGAGCCCAACCTTTTCCCGGCAAAATACTCCCTCGATCCCTACTTTCGTGGCTGGCAGTGGGTACTGGAAAAGAGGTTGTTTCATCCGTCATAACTTCGAACAGGCCGAGAACTAATCGGCCTTAAGTGCAAACCCAACCTGTGCTGTTGGAAAGTAATCGAGCTCGACGCTCATACCCCTGCTCCTCTCGAACAGCAAAATCTTTGGGTGGCAGATCCACCCGGAATTGGAGTCTCCTTTGTCGGTCGCGTGCGGCCGTTTGTGTATACTCATGGCTCCCACCTGGAACCAACATTTTAAACCTATTCGCCCAGTTATTCCTTTCATTTATCTTTCATGGACATTATTTTATTTTTATTTGTACAGTAGTAAAGATTATTTTGTTTCGCCATGTTTGATATCCAGAGCCTGTTAGATAGTTGATTTAATTCTGCCAAGTGTAGCTGTTGTCATAAGGAAACTAGTCACTCTTACGAGATTTATCGCAACCCAGAGTTAAATTGCACCATTGGGTGCAAAGCCCAATTGTAGAGTTGCCCTGCGCACTATCCGCTATCCTTTGCTGGACACGGAAAGCACATGGAGGTCAGGTGATCTAACCTGTTCTAAGACATATATATATATATATAAATATATACATATATATATATATATATATATATATATATATATATATATATATATATTCTATATTACCTCATAACTCTTTCTGAATAACAGATTCCTAGTATGGCTTAAAAAAGAAATATTGACATAAACGGGTCTGAAATTTCGTTGTGTTTTCAGCCCCCTAGCTCTCCCCACCTGGATCCGCTCCTGGTTTGCCCTTCCGACTTTTTAAAAATAATAGAATTTCGTTGTGCGTTAGATCCAATGATGGCCGCGGGTCGTGATTTCGCTAATATTTCATCGCATTGAAGAGGTATAAATGTCTTGATATTATTTTGAGCTATGTTTCTCGTAGATCTCAGCGCTCAGAAGATCGACGAGATCGCCGAGATTGCAACTTTTGTCTATTTTTTTTATTCATTACACCTGCCCCGATCATCTTTTTTCATTTTTTTTTAGCGGGGGCGAATTTTACAAATTAACAACTCCAACGTATCTTTTAAAAAAAATGCATTCAATCCAATCTATAGGCCTATCTGAATAGTCTATTTCTTAAATTTTCGGTGTGCAGAGTACTGGTTTTCGAGTTAGTAGCACTTAAAACTAGTATTTTCCAATATAAAAGCATTATTTGCCGCTGCTATAATGTGATAAGCTTTGGTGAAAATAGTTTAATATAACACAATTTCACGGATGACAAAAGCCGCAAGGGGCTATCAAAAGTCATCCTATTCAAGAAGCGGAAAGAAACGTCAAAATCTTATGGAGAACTATCAACATTAAATGTTGAAGAATATATTTTATTCTTCAAAATTAAGTCCACCATTCTCGGGGATCTTCTTTCAGCGATCAGCCAACATCTGAATCTGTCCTAGATACCTGGTTGATTGTGGCCAGAAGGTGGTTGATCGTCAATCGTAAGATTCCCGGAATTGAAACGTCTGTACCACTTCGAGACCTTCGCCTGACTGACTGTGCCTTCTCCTTCACTATCGCAAATTTCCTTCACAACAACTCTTGGAGAAAGTTTTCGCTTGTAACAGTTCGAAGCAAAAGCTAAACCTCTAATCCAACTTTTTTCCAAACTAATTTCAGTCAGTTGGGGCTTACACAAAGAGAAATAAACTGCGCAGGAGCAACCAAAACAGCAGAGTTCTGAGGCTGGTAGTCGAATGAGTAAGAAGTCTAAACTAACCTAATATAGTCGAATGAGTAAGGTTAACCTAACCTAATGCAGTCGAATACGTAAGCCTAACTTAACCTAATGTTGTCGAATGGCTAAGGTTAACCTAACCTAATGTTCTTGTTACTTCTAAAATTTCGTGTTTTCAGCTTCATTTGAGAGTCAGGACCTTTTGCCAACCATATACGATATAGAAGGTTTGTGGTTGTAGTTCAGTTAAGCACGTTACGTTTTAAGCGTTTTTGAAAATTGATTCCGACCAGTTATAATTCCTTCCCAAATCCTCATATTTAATTAGCGTCTCTTTATCCTTCTCGTTAAATCTAATTTATCCTCATTCCCGCACCATTCACAAATTTATTATTTCTGGATTAGGCCACGAATTCCACAAAACTCAATCATATCTTCGTAAAACCATAATATTCAGGGAAGAATTCAAGAAGGGTTTTTCACGATCATCACAGAGAGAGACATCTTAGACCTAAGGCTATGCCAAACCGTGTCCCAAGAATAGGCTTCTTGTTTGGTGCCTTTGCTGCGGAAAAACCCCACAAAAAATAAAAACTCAATACAAAACTACCCCTACACCTCCCAAATTAAGCTAACCTAAAAAAAAAGAAAAAAGAACTAACGTACTTACTTAAACACCACCCAACTCAGTCTGTCTTTCAAAAGTTCAAATCAAGCTAGCAAAGACAAGATGGCCGCAAATCTGTAGAATTACCTTTTTTCTACTCTTCCAAGGAGGCCACACTGTTGATACAATGGGATCTGGCCAAGGAGAGTTGCGCTCCCACCCACCCATCGCTACCCAAGAAGTTTCATTGTGGCCTGTGGGGAATTAGTAAATTGCGTGATACGTCCCTCGGATCGTTGACGAGATTAACTTAGAGGATAATGAAATGAACACAAGGATCAGAATGACATTCGCTGGAAAACCCGAGGACCCATTGTCCTCTCCTGGTGCGAGGGGAGGGGAGGGGAAAGACTCGTACTCCATCGGCAGAATATCGGGACGGATGACAGAGTAACTAAGTTGTGCTATTAAGATAGGAAGGGAATAGTAGCGGTGCCGTGATTGGCTATGCGCGTAACCGCACGATGTTAAGTTGAGCGTATGTGCCAATGGGCAGACAAATCCTAACGGCGCCGAAAGTTTCGTGTGCGCACTTTCTGGCATTGAACCCTTGCCTCGACGCAAGAAATCCAACGAGGTATCACCAAGGCCATCGAGAGCTCCTCCAGATAGCGTCGCAACCCTTGGTATCGCCTTCTTTCTATACAACAAACATCTCTTCTGCGGCGATGCCCCGGTTAGTATCCGCTTATTTTAATCACTATTAAACAATATTCTTAGGGCGCTCAAATAGGTAACTGCGGGAACAATTGTGGCTCCCTACTCACTAAAGTGAGACCCATTGTAATGTGTCTTTGTACGCCGTTATAATTTGATTGTTCATTCAAATTTTCTCGTTCAATGCGGATATCATAACCACTGATAACTTGTCCAAAAATGAACAACGCCAATTTGTAATGATCCTCCCCCCAAATAATTTATATTAAAATATCATATTTTTAGTGTTTTCTGCAATGTTTCCAATTTTATTCAGACAACAAAATAAAAAGGATAATGCTAAATTTATTTAAGTTGGATGATAAACGAAACATTTTGAAACAGAGTTGAGATGCTGCTAAGTGATCCTAAGAAGGCAGGCAGTTGGCATGCAGATTGCAGAACACCAAGCACCATGGCTACGGACCGAACTCTGCCCAAGTGGGAACGGTCTTCTTGCTACATAGTGCGGGTAGAAAAGTTTGATAATAATAAAATAATAATAATAGACAAAAATAATCATACGCGATAATAATAATCCACAGCAATAATAGTACAAAAAATTTTAATACATAATAAAAAATAATACAGTGTGACCACAAATATTTTCTTTGTTATTAATCGTTTACTATTCAGTCATTATTAAAACTTCATAATTGAAATAAAAAGCATCCAAATGATAATGTTTTAGTGTTTTATAATATACTACATATGTTCAAAGTGATGCCTCTGGATATTCTTGCAGAAAGGGACAGAAATTTTTTTATTACGCTTTCCAAAACGTTGTATTCAATGACCTACCCACTTTCTCCACTGACTTTAATTCTTTGATAGAGGAATGCTCTTGTCTGAATACTTTCCTCTTGAAAAATCCCCAGAGAAAAAAGTCCATAAGGAAAATGATAAAACGGGAGATATTACGGGCCAGAGAAACTGCGAAAGATGAGAAATGAATCTTAATTAAAAAATCCTGGTAAAATTCAAGTGATTTTATAGATGTATTGGTTGTTGCTCCGTCTTGCTGAAACTACTTGTTAAGGCAATTTTGTTGTTTATTAAAGCGTTTAGCATTTCTTAGTATCACCGTGAAGTAAGTAAAGCAGTTTCCTTGTTTCTGAATTCTCAAAATAGGACCATAAGTCTTGCTGCTTCTCAAACGAGACCAGAGAGTAACTTTTGGTGAATGCAGAGGTTTATGAAAATGTACATTCAGGTTGTTTTGTGACAACACTGATAAGTTTTTCTGTTGATGACTTAATTGAGATTGTAAGAAGACAACCTCGGAGGACCACCTTGACCCCCCTCCCCCTTTTGCATCTTTTTTGAGCAGAGACCGAATCGTCTGAAACAAAATCCTAGGAAGGAAAATAACGAAGATTTTCACGTGGAAGCTGGTGAGACACCCCACCTGTGTTTGACTAAATCAGCCAATTCCCCACACCCTATGACCCAAATAAATTAATCCCCAGCCAAACAGGAGTCTCCAGTCAGCCCCATGCCTCGAGGCCAGAAATGGCACCAGAGGAGCATCTTTTCAAACCCTTACCGGAAACAGAGCTAATCCGTTCGGCGCCAGGATTTCCCTTGAGACAGCAGCTGTTCCCGGAAGGCCTTTTAGCAACCTAGCCGACTGAGTATATTTATTCAGGGTCCCCCGTTATGAGAGAGAGAGAGAAAGAGAGAGAGAGAGAGAGAGATAGAGATAAAGAGAAAGAGAGAGAAACAAAGAGAGAGTATAGTTCACGTCCCTCGAAGATACGTCCCAATTTTTTCTCGAGTCGAGCCCCTGAAGTTTGAAGGTCTCGTCGGCTAGATCATCACCCTAAACTTTTGACCATCCTCTATAGGCAAGTTCGTGAAGTGGTTTATTAGAATATTTCGTGCGACATACTCCTCTGATCCCATTATGGAAAGTACGTCGACCCGTCCTGTGCACTCCCCCAAACCTACGTGTATCTCGCTAATCCGCCCACGAGTAATCCATCTTGCTCCAACCTCACCTCGCTCTTCCTTAAGGTAATCGAATCCCATTGCATGAGAAGCAAGAGCTCCTCATACCTTGCAATCCGAGTCTTGGATCCGTCACCGCCTCCACCTTCTCCGATAAGCTAGTCCGCAAAGTAAAGGACCTTCTGCCCAATTTTTAAAATCCCCCACTAGAGGTTATTCCCCGCTGTCCATAATTTGTTAATTACCGAGCCTCATTTTTATATCCTTTTGCATTAGTCCATGTCCGATCTGTGCATTGCAATTGCATAATACCTCAATCTTGACTAGTTTTTATATTTTGTGATTACCTTATTTTTTGGTAATTAAATCATTTATTTTTGGGTAGTCTATTTAAATAACCTTGGATGAATCCTGGCATTTTACGAACCCTTTAGGACAACCTCACGCACTCGCTTACGCCCCTTTTGTCTGAACCTCCCATTGTACTGGAGTGAGTCCTACCTCCCCACTCTTCATTTACGCGCGGCCTCTTAGCTTTCAACCTCTAATTTATGCGTGTAGAGACCCAAGGACTAGGTTGTACACCATTAATTCCTCGACATATATATATATATTTATATATATATATATATATATATATATATATATTTATATATATATATATATATATATATATATATATATATATATATATATATATATATATATATATATATATATATATCCCCTATATCTATTAAAAATCTGGTGTCAGGTAAATTTTTTTGGGGGGGTTTGATTGTTGGGTTAAAGAAAACTTGTCTTTTAAAGGCCTCCCCGCCCCCGTCAATTGCTGATTTTCTTTTGTTAAAGACATTAAGGTTATTCTGAGATAGTGAAACAACTCTTTAATTGTGCCATTTATTTTTTTTTATTTTGTGTATCTCCGGAGACCGTAAGTTTCAATTTATTGTTTGGTGTCTGTTACGGAGACAGGTCGCTCTTGAAATAATCTGGCTAATCCCCGAACAGGATTAAAAATTTTCAGATCCCTTTGACCATACAGGTTTAATTTATAAGAAATATATTTGTAAATTTTCCGTAAATTTTTGTGTTCGCAAGAGCTCAAAGAGCTTAACTGTATTTTCTTTCACGTGCCACGGTTTAAGGAGCTTTTGCGCTACGAAAATGTCTTCCTTTAAACGATTCAAGAGCTAGGGAGAAGACTTAGGTTTAACTGGCGCGGAACTAATTGCATACGTGCAAGAAGAGGAAAGAAACGAAAAGGTAGAAAAGAGAGAAAGAGAACAGCGAGATATGGAAGAAAAGGAAAGAGTTTGGCAACACGAAGGCGAGCTCAGTTGCAACTAGCTTGAAATCATTTCCGTCAGTTCAAGAACCGAAGCCCCACCGTCACCATCCGTCAAGTCACCGGTATTCAAAGATGGTGAGGATTTTGACGCATTTTGAAAAAATATTTATTTTTAACACTTGGACATACAGGCCAATGGTGTCGCCAGATTACTTCCACTCCTGAATATTCAATACCGTGAAATATTTATTTCTCTTTCAGCGGAAGCAACTATAGATTATTCTACCCTTAAAGCGGGACTCCTATCTGCCATTAATATGAACCCCGGATTTTACTGGTCGAAGTTCCGCCACTCCAAAATTCAGCCCAGAAAGACATTCCGTCAATTTGGCTTCATCCTGAATAGGAACTTCAATTTCAGGTAAGATTCCGCCCAGGTTTCCGCGAATACGAGTCACTCGTTGATTTCTTAAGGATCAGCTTTTGGCGGTGCTAACCTGGGAAATCCGCGCATTCGTGAAAGATAGGCGATGCACTAATTTCAAGTAATGCATTGAATATGCGGATGTTTAGGCGGCACGGGACAACCTCTACCCAAAGGACCCTAAGAAAACACCTCTTCCTTTCCCCGGTTCCCCTTAAAAACGCCCCCAGTTAGGTGAAGATCCCTGGACCCCCAAACCGAAGAACCATGTCCTGTCTGAGCCGAGGGATATCACGCTCTTCATTACGTCCACCCCTTTGAAAGCGTACCTCCGAAGACCTAGGGGTGGTTTGCTTGCGGCGCTAAGGGCTAGATCAGACCGTAGTGCCCTGAAAATTCTCAATTCCGATCGGCTCCTAACTATCAAGTTCACCAACTTAGCGCTGCACTAACTTCTCCACCCTTTGGCCCGAAACCCCTCGTAACTCTCTCGTCGGATACTCTGCCGGAAGACCATGCTAACTTTCTATTCAATAAGAACTTCCCCGGTGAATTAAAATTTCAGCATGGATCCGTAAATGGATGCAGGGTGTCTACATTAGTAAGGGACATTGGTTGCACCTGTATTGTGGTGTCAGATGAACTTCTTCCTCCATTAGGCCTTGATCATGACAAACACGTTGTGATCCACGACTACCTCGGAGGAGCAAACAGTTTTCCTGTCGTTAGATGCTACATAGAATGTCAATACTTTACTAGATGGGCCAAAGTAGTAGGGGTTCCGATCAAATTATGTGCCGTGTTGATCTGCCAAAACCCTGAAATAACCCCTACTCCGGTAGCTCAGCCCGTAATTACCCTGGTCCATGCCCAGAAGAATCTTGATTCCCTCGTTCTCTTAGAAAACCCCGATGACCCGGAATTCATCGGTCTCCATGGCTAGGCATTTTCACAAGCCCAGAAAGAGTGCGCAACTCTCCTTCCCTTTTGGAAAAAGCAAGAAGCCAGGAAAAGGAGGTCTCTTACCACACATCTTCGCCTTTATTAATGCATATGTTAACATACGCACACTTAAACAAACACATATGAAAGTATTTATTTATGAAATGAAGCTTTTTGACTCCCATATATATATGACCTATGTTAAACATTCTCACTCAATAGGTATATATATATATATATATATATATATATATATATATATATATATATATATATATATATATATATATATATATATATATATATGCGTGTGTGCGTACAAGCGTGGGTATGTTTATTTTTGTACACATTTTTAGAAAAATAAATTTCCGAACTCAGTTTTTCGACCCGTGGCGCGGAAATTACTGACAACATCCTAAGAAGTTCTTTGGGAATTTAATGATTTTACAAATCAGAATTATTAGGAGAAGATGTAGAAGTTGCTAATATTCTTCTAAGTGAAGATGAGGAAACTGTTGATGAATCAATCAATGATGAAAACCTTCCCGACAACACTTTTCTTCAAGATATTGCTGGTAACTTTGAATTGATTGTTCATAGCAGAGACGAAAACTTAGATGAACGATTCAGCATTCATCGACACCTTCACAAGACGATTTATTTACTCACCCTTCTTTAAGTAAACTTAGTAAAGTTGAAAACACTAAATAGAAAAAAAACTATCCATGTTATAAGGACTCAATGAAATTACCATCTCAAAGTAGCTACTATAAATTAGATGAACTAAAAGGAAAATGCATTGTTTCTATTTTTGAATACTTTTTAACTGACGAGTTATTGGTATTTATTACTGAGCAGTCTTTTATATTTGCAAAACAATAAAATCATCTCAACTTTTTTGTAACCATTGATGAACTGAAAATATTTTTAGGAATTTTTCTACTAAGTGGTTACCATAAGCTTTCTCAGCAAAATATGTATTGGGAGCAATCACCTGATACAGGCTTACCTTTTGGTTACAATAAAATTACAAGACAAAGATTCACAGAAATAAAAATGTTTCTTTAACCCAATGATAATGCAACAATGGATAAAAAGGATAAAATGTATATAATAAGACCATATTTTGAAAAACTTATAATTTTTTTTAAAAATTTGGAATATTTCATTCTCCTCTTGCCATCGATGCAATGGTGATCAAGTATTATGGCTTCCATTCCGCTAAAATGTTCATGAAAGGTAAGCCGATAAAATTTGGCTATAAGTTTTGGTGTCCTTGTGACTCTAATGGCTATCTGTACAATTTTTCTCCTTATCTAGTTAAGGAGAATGAAGCTATTAATGGGCCTTTGGGTGTAAGGGTTATAAATAACCTAATATCTATAACTTTTCAGAGTGAGACAGAAAGTTATGAGCGTTTTTTCGATAATTTCTTTACTCGTATTGACATACTAAAAAAGTTAGGAGATATTGGAATCAAAGCCATCGGAACAATTCGTGAAAATCGAACAAAAAAAATGCCCACTTATACCTTTAAAAGAAATGCAAAAAAGAACAGAAAGAGGATTCATAGATTACAGCTTTGACTCCAGCAGTGAAGTTTTAGTCACAAAGTGGCATGATAACAGTTGCTACCAACTATAGTCAGGTTTATCGTACCAGTACTGCTTAACGCTATACTCAGAAATTAAAAAAGGATATACAAGGGCAAATACTAAAAGTTATTGTAGAATATAATAAGTGAATGGGAGGGATTGACTTGCTGGATAAACAAGTATCACTTTATCGATGTAGAATCCGTGGGAAAAAAGATGGTGGTTTCCTATTTTCACACAACTACTGGACATTGCTATTGTAAACACATTGATAATTTATCAGCATACAAATATAGATAATAGTCTCTCTCTGCTGGATCTAAAGAGAAAAATTGTTTTAGCATGTTTCAAAGCCTTCTTTATCAAACCGTTAACGTTCGGGTCCGCAACGAAGTAAGCGCTTGTGGGGACGAGTTACCGACGACATCAGATATGATACAGGAAATCATATTGTAATGCCAATTCAGACTCAGCATCTTTGTGCATTATGTGGAAAGAAAACAAAGATAATTTGCAAACGATGTGATGTTCCCCTCCATGATATCTGTTTTGCCCCTTTTCATACTAAAGAATGTGTTATAAAGTTTCTTACTAACGAAGAATTGCAAGGAAAGTTTTTCCGTATCTTATTTTAACATGGAGTAAAGTTTTGTAAAAAAAGTAAACTTTTATTGTATTTCTATATCACAACAACATAGTCTGCCACTGTTTATGCTGAATAAATATATATAAAAAACATTATTCCTTTTAAATTTGTATAGGTAAATATGACATATGTTTACCTTCCAAAATTATAACAAAAATAAAAAATTGTGAATATTTCCTTCTCCTTAAAATTTTAATAACCTTTCTTACCAATGTCCCATTTATGGGACGCCATTTTTGGACCACAAGATGTCTAATAAAATTACTTTTAACGGTTGTAATTTTTTTAGTTTAACGATTTAAAGTTATTCTTTTGAAAAACAAAATTGAAAGTAACTGCAGATTAATTATGGTGAGTAATGGGTTAAGAAAGTGAAAGAGCCAAAATAGCGGCTAATGAGATGGAGACTGCTCCTCCAAGAATATGAATTTAGGATAGTGTATATAAAAGGGACGGCGAATTATGTTGCCGATATCCTTAGTAAGAACCCTGTAGGGAATCCCCACATTTAAAATAAGAATTCATAACCCTCTATAGTCCCCATTGTAAATAAATTAGTTGTTGTAGACTCGGTGAACTCGCTTATCAAAACCCCATTCAGGTGGCGGATGTGTGTATTTTTTTCTTTTACTGTTAACGCTCGTGTATCTTTATTTGTGTAACTTTTGACCCCATTCCACTACCCATGGCCTATTTAACCATTGTGCCTTTATGTCTGAAGGGCTAACTCTATTAACTACTATTATCGGCTCTGTAATTACCATGTCGATTAGATTTTTTTTTACCTTAATTCATTATTTGGTTTGCCGTAATGATGGCTTAATATTGAAATCCCCTTATTGTAACGATTCTTCAACTCGGTTCGGTGCGATGTTAATGTTATGTACTCCTGTTCGAAGCAGGTTAAGTTCACGGTGGTGATCTAGCCGACGAGACCTTCAAACTTCAGGAGCTCGACTCAAGACGAAATGGGGACGTATCCTTGAGAGACGTGAGCTGTACTCTCTCTCTCTCTCTCTCTCTCTCTCTCTCTCTCTCGAGTAACGGGGGACCCTGAATATATATACTCAGACGGCTAAGTCACTAAAAGGCCTACGGGCACGGCAGCTGTCTCAAAGGAATGCCTGGCGCCGAATGGATTAGCTCTGTTTCAGATAAGGGCCAATTCTGGCTTCGAGGAATAGGGATGACTAGAGGCTCTTGTCTGGCGGGGGATTAATTTGTCCGTAGGATATGTGGGGTGGAGAAGATGCCCTCGAAGGAACACCGTGAGAGGAATCCCTACGGAATTTACTCCTGTCTTCTTTCAAGACCATGTACGCCCAGCGTGAGAGTTTTAGAAAGTTCGAGAAAGAATCGTTCCCTCGCTTAATCACCTTTAATAGCTGTGTTTGCTTTCAGACGCAACTCGCGCTCCCTTCTCCTGCGATAGCACCGTGCGCAGCCACATTATCCTCACCCCCATATCACGATGCAAGTTTCATCGTCTGGGACGACGCGTTATCCTGAAATGTGTTTTCGTAGACTGGCGCCATGAATCATGTAGAGAGTGTCAGGCCTTAGGGCGTTTATCGGAACAAACACCTGGGTATTTAACTCCAAGCTTACCATCTCTCGAGGAGTTTAAAAGCCCGCCTTTCACTTCGTCCACAGTGCCGTCTGTTTCCCATGACACTCGGTAACTCATCGTCGTACGTCATCGAAGATCTCGCAAGCAGATCTACCTTCGTTAAGCTTTCTCCCTGTTCAGAGGAAAGGTATTGAGCCCCCTTCTACCCGGAAAGTTGTGCAGCCCTCTGATCTTCCCCGCTCTTCAAGATACCCTTTTTTAGATACCGAGACTACATGCCGATCTGGCGAATCGTCTCGAGTTGAGATTACTTCTCTCTGGAGCAAAGACAATCTCATTCATCATCACGAAGTAAGCCAACGCTATTTTCGAGTCCTCCTCGTCAGGACTCTCCAAAGAATCTTCCTGAAGACGTAAGCCGTTGTCTTTCACCCCCCCCCCCTTTAATTTTCCTACGCTTGAAGGTAAAGCGATCATGTATGGTCATGCCCAGATTACCTCATTAATCTTCACATAATTCTTTTAACTACCATAAGTAATTTGTTCACCCCTTTTGCATATATATATATATATATTGCCCCATTTTATTATATATATTAAAATTATATTTGGGGGTATTGTCTTTACATATCCTTTGAACTGCAACTTGGCAAGCCAATAGTCAAATCCCAGTGAACGGTTAATCGTACCCATATTAATCGCCCTATAACATACGAGGGGCGGTCGATAAGTTTTGTGAATCGGTAGGGCAAAACAGAGAAAGGGGGATGGCTGTGTGTGGGGGTGTTAGGACAAGTTATGACAAGTCAGGAACTGCAGCCGCACACTCATGCCTCGTCTATTTAAGAAGCAGTAGCTGAACGCAGATTGTCAGTCACAAATTTTTGAACAAGGAAGGCAAGAATGTAAAAGAGATCCATGAACGCATGGTTGCAGTGTACACCGACACTGCCCCTTCCTATGCAACCATTGCTTGCTTGAATGTGGAGTTCCGCCATGGTCATGAGTCTCGTGAAGATGACCCCCGTCCAGGACGCCCGTCAGACGTGACCAACGAGGAAAATTTGGCCCGTATGGAGAGGATGATCCTCGAAAATCGACGGGTGAAGGTCGAATAAATCGAACGAGAACTTGGAATATTACATGGAAGTGTTATCAACATGATCCACGACAATTTGACCATGACCAAGGTCTCTGCCCGTTGGGTCCCTAGCAATCTCACGCCCCATGATTGATTTCAACGTCGTCAAAGTTCGGAGGAGCTGCTGCTCCTGTACAACCAAAACCAGGCGAGATTTGAGTCACGCATAGCGAGAAATGATGAAACCTGGGTCCATCACTGGGATCCCGAGACCCCCTCGAAAGCATGGCCTGTAAGCACAGACTCTATGACCCCCATCAAGTTCCGGATCCAATCTTCAGCCGGGAAGATCATGGCCTCCGTCTTCTGGGATTCTGAGCGAGTGTTGATGGTGTACTATGCACCTCGTAGAAGGACCATCACAGGCCAATATTAAGCCGAAGAACTGGCTGGGTTGAAGAAATACATCTGTCAGAAGCGGCGCGGCAGGGTTGACACGCAGTATCCTGCTCCTCCACGACAATGCCAGAGTTGCACAAGCTGCCCTGCGTGAGTGCGGATTCAAGGAGCTTAACCATTCCAACTAAAGTCCAGAGTTGGCCCCTAGCGACTACTTTTTATTCCGCCATCTCAAGGCTGCACTGCGTGGACGCCGGTTTGGGGACGATGAAGATGTCCAGCTCGCCATCCAGCAGTGGATTGAACAGCAGTCGGGAGATTTCTAGTTGTCGGGAATTCGAAGCCTCAGGGACAAGTAGCGCAAGTGCATTGAAGTCGAGGCTAGTTATATTGAAAAATAATAAACCACTTTTCCTCATATCTCGTTTCCTTATATCCGAATTGCAAAACTTATTGACCGCCCCTCGTATCTCAAGCGTCGTTTGATCAGCTGTCTCCCAGTGGTTGTGTACGACTCTGAGCGCGAGCTAGTCTACACAGGCATACCTCGACAGGTGGAATCGCCTGATTTAGGCAAACGCACATGGGATGTCTCATCGTCTTCTACGTTAGAATCTTCGTTATTATCCTTCCTTAGAATTTTGTTCAAGACCACGCAGTCTCTGCTCGAAGAAGGTGGTTCTCCAAGGTCGTCTTCTTACAGAGGTAAATGTGGCATTCATCAAAGAATATTATGACACACAATCTTATTTGGTTTGTTTACTTATTGTTTCATTGCGTTTAGAATAGATCGAAGAAAACAGGTAGTCTTGTTCGTTGAGCTGTTTTTAAACATATATTCGAATGACTGCATTTTCAAATCCAACGTGATATTCTCTCCGATTGCTCTTATTTTTCGTTCCCTCAGAACTGAGATTCGTGTCATAGATTTCTTGAAATAGTTTCAGGCTGACTTAGGGATGAATCAATGTTTTTAACTCTTCGCAATTCTTCGCTGTGCCCAGAATTGTTTATATGTATGTTCTTGCTTTAGCCGTGTTGTTTCCCATTTGAAAAAAGCCTTGAGAATCGTTTGGAAATCTAAAGTTCCTTTACAGATCGTATTGCTGCCTGAAAGCCCGTTGGGTGGCAACTACCGAGCCATGTTTGATCATCATTATTTACTTTATTCATATGTACATATGAATAAAGTACAGAAAATATCCTATGGTTGCAGCGATAATTCCATTATTAATTGACTAGTGGTACTTAGAGGTACCGGCGTGAAGTATATGATCCTTATTTGAAATATAATTTTTTGCACAGAATTGCTAATCATTTTATTATCTAAGAAAGTTTACAAATATGTCTATCAAAAATTTTTAGGATTTCTTAGCTTTTATTACGAATAAAAATCCTTATTAGAACAGTGGTTAGTCATTAATAGTCCAAAAGTAAAGATGGCGGCACTTATGTGATTCTCATATATAAACAATTTTATTTTTAGAATGTTACTGCTAATTTAATTAATGAGCTACACTTCTGAAACAGAAAACTTTGAATTACGCCAGATAATATTTTTTTAATTTTTGTAACTAAGAGTTAAAGAATGGTACCTACAGTTACCACTGGAATTTAATGTGTTAACTTGTCACATTAGTAGAAATGGGGCCAGCTACAATAGCTTGAACTTTGTCAGAAGTGGGATGAATAAACTGAGCATCAATACAATAACCAAGATAAGACCCAGTAAAGACACCAAAAGCAGAGTGCTTCAAACAAAGCCTCAACTCAGTAGTCTCTAGTATCTTTAGTACGGATATAATTTGCTGCTCGTGCTCAAGTTCAGATAGAACACATATTTGCACATCATCTAAGTAGCAAACAACACGTGTAAGATCTTTTATTAAATCCTTCATCACTCGTGGAAAAATTCGATGAGTTTTAATCACTGTATACAGTTGTTATGCATCATCGGCGCATAATTGGGCCTATACATGAGAGATATCTAGTTTAGTAAATAGCTTACTACATGAGGGACTGGCAAAGAGATCTTCGATCTGAAAAATAGAGTGGTACCCAGACTAGCAGTTCGATTAACTGTAAACCGCAGGTCCCCATAAATCCTGACTGATCCATTTGCCTTCAATATGGTTACCATTGAAGCAAGCTAGGCAGAATGTCGTATAGAAAAATTTATACCTTCTTCTACTAATCTATCCAATTCTTTTTCTACTTTAGCACTTAGTGTAAAGGGAACTGTCCTGGCTTTACAGGATTTACAAGGGATATTTGGATCTATCTAAATAGTGAAAGTTTTATCTTTAAGGCAACCCAGACCAGTAAAATATAAATCTGGGAATTATTTTACCAGATCAGCTTCAGTGATTGAAACACTATTTATATCTGAGAGCTTCATATTATTCAGATAAAGAGAATTAATTAAATCTCTTCCTAAATTACATGAGCTTGATCCTTCCAAAACATCAATAGATGCTTGACAAGAATTACTCGACTCAAGCATTAGAAATCTCGCCTGCTACCTCGAGGGGAATACCACCATAATTCTTAAAGTTTGTAGAAGAAGAAGAAATGACAAGTCTCTCATACTCAATAGACCATAGATTAGAGGAGGTATTATCAGAAATAAGGAAACGTGGAGCAGCTGTATCTAATTCAATAGTTACGCAGATATTACTTAGAAATAATGTGACAATAAGAGGATTAGGTTTAGTTGAGTCAGCGCCGTCGGAAGACACCGTCTTCACATGCAGCAAATGCAGCAAAACCTGCCATTCAAGGATTGGGCTCCACCAGATACTTATCCATCTCCTACTCTCTCGTAATGTCTCTAAGCGCCACACCACGGTCCACCGCCTCAGCCTGCAGGCTAAACCACGCGAGAGAATGGGAATGGGGTTTTACACGGCACCATCATGCTAGGCGGAGGAAATGCCACTAGCAGCCAATGCTTAGCCGGGTGAAAGAGGTTATCTACTGATCCAAAGGCCAAGTGTAAGGGACTAAACCTTCCAAATTAGGAGTGGAGCCGCGAAGGCGGACCAGTGCACTTTGATCACTGAATCCGGCAGCTCCTGCAGCCAATCTGGTTCCAAACATACTGCTTTGCATTCTTTTGGATGACACAGGCGAGGCTGAGAGGGTGATCTTGATTACTAGGCAACCCAGTAACTCCATAGACTTCGCCCAAGCCTGCGACATGGCGCAATCTCCATTGTCTTACGAGAGAGAAAGATGCCTACGAACGTTAAAAATATAGTCATAGCTAGAATTGACCTCAGTGACTTTAACCCTGTCCAGCTTATGGACGCTATTATTCCTTTTAGATGATAGTTAAGTCCTGCAAAAATTTATACTTTTCACATTTCTGCGCATGAGTTAATTTGCCTATTCTATTTACAACCAAAGCAAGTAGCACACTTGAAACGGGCACTCCCGCTTCCAATGTAATTCAACACAGCCAGAACAAGATGTCTTAGGTTTCAAAGTTCATCTACAACCTATCTTTAGGTTGAGTAGGTTTTTCCTTGGAAGTAAGGCTTTGTTTATAGCAGTGTATCCCATAGCTTTTACATCTCTGTAATCCGCTTCTTTAGCACTAGCTATTTCTACAGCTCTAATGAAAGTTAAATCTAAATCTATCAGCAAATTGTGCTAAGTAGACTAATTAGATACACCTGTCATAAAGCTGTCTCTTCGCATGTCTGTTAACTGGTCACCAAACTTACAAGTTTTAGCCAGTGCTTTAATTCAAGCAACAAAATTCGCAATAGTTTTAGCAGAATTTTGATTCTTAGAATAAAACTTAAATCTTTCATAAAGCAGAATTACCTTGGCCTTATGATGCTTTTTCAAAACGTTAATAATATCAGGATATTTGCAAGTCCCTGGCTCCTTTGGCCATAGCAGACCTTTAGCTTAAGCGAAAACATTATGCCTCATTAAAATAGCAAAAGCTGGAACACTCTTCTCTTTTGGGATAGAGTTAGCTAAAAAATAGATTTTAACTCTAATAAATTTAGTCTCAAAATCTTAGATTCTTGCATGTAAACTATCAAAAGAACCTATAAGGGACATTTTATTGTAGACAATTTCCTGCCAAAAATAGAAATTTACACAAAATTAACCTAACCAAAATTTAAAATGCACAAATCTTCAACCTCTTCCACAATGTTAACTTATCTATTATATATTAGCAATTATATGTAGATATAGCGCGAACAATTAACAACACTCAACATCGAGGATGTGACGTCTCAGACGTTTAAATAAGTTTCACCATAAAGTTTTGGTAAAGATTCGTAAATATAGTATAATATATACATGTCTGTTTATGATAGAAACAGCTATGGTATAGTTGTTGTACCTATAATTTTGTCTTAATTAGGTCGTTGTTTGTCTTCATAGACTGATTGATGGGCTTAGGCTCACAGGGTATTTCTACAGGATATTAAGAGATCGACTATTTTATATATATCGATAACAAGACTATAGTTAACCAAGACAATAGATTACGTCAATACACCTTGGAGAAATACTATACTAGTCTCCTTACGATTTCGATGCTGCTTTCGTACAGATAGACACTCTCGGTGCTCAATGAACATTCGTTGACGTCCTGGGCCCTCACACCGCGCCCTTTGCACCTCTCCTTGAACGATTTAACGATGTGTAGACAATTCTTCCTTGTGTATTAGTCCTTGCAGAAATTTAAGCATACGAGAGGAAAAATAGATAAAATTCAATGATGCTTCGACCAGTTTCCTCGCTGGTGACCATTCCTACCATAAAAATTAAATAATAGCAAAGTTTTTCTTTCACACAATGCATTTATAGCAATAATTTCGGTGACAACGCGCGAGTTTGGTGAGAATTTTACCTTTCATTCTGCTCAAAATATGGTGACAGATGGTGTTGATTGATGAATTAAGTTTGTGAGAAGGTATTAAAAATTGTGTTTCAAAGATGACTTCAAATTTTATTCTGTGGACAAAGTATGGACTCGGAGACTTTATTTGGTAGTCTTACCACGGTGCCTTGCAAAAGCAGATACTTTGACATATACGTGGACAAAAGTTCTTTGAAATTCCACTTAACAAAAAGCTAAAAAAAATTTAAATTCTAGTTCCTGAATGATAAACTTTTACGACCATTTTATGAAGTGTAAAGCAAGAAGTGGCATAATTGATTGGCAGGGTAGAAAAAGTACGTGAAACGAGCACCAATTTAAGCAACTTTACCTCAGTTAAACAGGAAGCCCGTCAAATATCGAATCAACTATGAAGTTATGGTGAAAGAAAGAGTGAAATATAGTGGAATTGAGGAAGCTTTGGTGCATTCTCCGCATACAATTTCCCTAAAGCATCAATAATTGCATTTATCTTAAATCCTTTCTCCAAGAATTAGATGATTGCCCTTACCTCTTATAAACGGGGTCTATTTCTTTAACGCAATTCCTCTGCATAAAAATCATAACTTTATCATAGATATTTACCGTTCCTGGCAAAAAATTGAAATTTGATCCATAGTCTTTAGTTAATTCGCATTTAACCTGAATATTCTGAATTGGCATCTTATAATTATGCCAATAATGATTAATAAATATGCACCGTTGTTCCGTTGATTTTTCGGAATATTAATTCTCATATACTACCTCCACATTTCTCAAATACTTTGACGGTCGGAGAATCTCCCATGAGATCTACTTTCAACATTCCCAAAGGATATTGTCAAAGATATTGAAAGATGCGCCCGGCCGCGCCTTTGTAGGAGAGAGAGCAGACACCAGATCAATCCTTTTTGCCTGTGCTAATGAAGGTGTGAAATCACGAGACGCCGTGGTGTGCTGAAAGAACGTCATCAGGGAAAGCTGTGAGAAACTTGAAGGTCCCACTGGGAGTTGGACAAATTTTCTCCTTGCCTGCTTAGGAACTTCCCTGCGATCTTCGTAATAGGGCGAGACTACCCTCGCCTGCCGATACGTCGAACCATGAAACCTCCCCTACGGGAAAAGGGGGAAAACTCCATTAGACCCCACTCTAAATACTCCGGCGAAAGAGTTGGAAGGCAGTATCCGCCGCCTGCCGGCCCCGTCAGTATCCGCTATCTGCCCTCACATGTCAGTACCTACCATTTGCACTTCCCCGTTCGTACCTGCTACTGCGTCCCATTGAACGCTTCACAATTCCTCGCACAACCCATCAAGCTCCGGGTATTCTCGTTTAATTCGCGTAAGTCTACCCCGTACTCGTTGTTACCCACTCCACGAACCCAACGCGCCCAGTCTCACTTCGATTTTCTAAACTCGAAGGCGAGATCTAGTTCATCCCGTTAGTTGTCATTGTCAAGAGACTATTATTTGAACTTTACGCCAAGGCAAGGATTACTATCTCAGACCAAATCTTCGAAGGGAACAGCAAGAAGTAACTCTCCTGTGCAAGTGATCTCTCTCCCTCCTCTCCTCCGACAGTGTAAGCCTCCATCTTCAGCTTTGTGTCCGTTTAAGGCCATTCGAGCGACCCTTCGTCAGTATTGTTCGTTTGCGTTTATATAACTTGCTTCAAAACCCCCTTTTAACATTCATAACAATAATATTAATTTGACTAGCAGTAAAGTTATTTTTGTACCCGTTTTAATATTCTCTCAAACCGAACCTACAAGATAGTTGACGATTGGCCAATCTAAAATTCTGTTAATTTGCAATCTGTCTGTATTATAAATCTCTTTCACACATAGCCGTCATCTCTTTTGGATGAGAAACGCAGGAAGAATTGAGCTCGACCATATTCCACGAGAGCTATATTCTCTTAAACTTAATTCACAGAAATATAACTTTCTAACTTTTCGATTAGCTTAGCCAGGGCAAATTTTAGATGTGTGTCATTTTGTTTCAGAAAAAATAAAAGTTCTTTGCTCAATAGATCAACAAAAATCTAGGGTTTTATTGCTGATCTAAAATGAAGTAATTTGTTACTAGATGTGGCCAATCACGTCACCACATATCATTCGATTTAACAATACAAGGTAAGCTTTATGATGACGTTAGGAGAAGCGAATTCTTAGTGGCAAACTATAAGAAACGAAATGACTCATTTCAAACTCCAATCAAGTAGTTCTTGCATTAAAATTGTATATAAATTCTAATTCAGTTCGGTAGTATTACGAACACATCAGTAGGCTAGATACGGCGACATAACACTGTATAACAATATTTCACTTCTGTCTTGTCCTTGGGTTAAAATTGTTATTTCCCAATTGTTTGTGGCTAGGATATTAAATTTTTAAATTAACCCATTTATGGTAAATAACGTTAATTTGATTCAAATAGTAAATCATATAAAAGGTACAAAGGTTATGTTTTTTTTCAGTTATGGTATAAACATGATATAGTGTATTTAAAAAGTTATAGCAACAGTAATACAGTAGTAATAGCTATTATTTCTCTTATAGTTTATTTTTTTGTGACCTGGATAGCAATGGCAGTTCTCTTACATTCCAAATAGATTCAGAACTAATTTAGTGAAAAACAAAGTGAAGAGCTTTCTAGAACCTGGAAAATTTTATGTTTGAAGAATATCTCTAACATTCTGGCGCCGTTGATGACTGTATAAATACAAAGAAGGTCTACTCAACAGAGCAGTTTAACTCTAGTCAACACAGCGCAGACATCGTCACTCGTCATTGATAGAAGCATTCGTTACACATTGCATCATGAGGTTGTAGGCATCCGACAGACGCATTTTGCTATGTCTGGGCGAATTCATTAAGACAATAGCGGAAAACTACTCTGTAGAGAGATCTGGTAAAATGTTTGAGGCGTACAAGGCATATTTCGGCATGACAGTCAGAGATCAAGACAAACTTTTGCCACCTAATTTCACCTGCGAGATCTGCAAAAGAACACTGGAAAGTAATATATATATATATATATATATATATATATATATATATATATATATATATATATATATATATATATATATATATATATATATATACAGGGCTTTTAACTATTAGGGAATAGGAAATATGTTTTTGTTTATATATATATATATATAAATATATATATATAATATATATATATATATATATATACATATATAATGTGTTTTGTTTTTTGTATACTGGATTTTACAAAAATTTAAAACTTCTAATAACAATAAGTTAAAAGTTTTGGTATATTTATACTTAAGTATTCATTTTGGTTTTTACAAGAGGTAACAGAAGAGAAAAGAGAGATATGAATTTCGCAATTCCACGAATTTGGAGGAAACCAACTAACCACTTAAGCAATTATTCTGTATGGTTAGCCCTTTAAAACGTTGAGCAGTGAAAAATGCTGTGGCATCCTGTATGTAGACCTTCAGTCATCTAATGCGCTAGTGTCACACAGTTCTGGACTCCCCGTACCCATTCTTCAAAAATAATAGAAGAAGTTTTAAAAAAAGGAAATGCAGTTCCGAACAGGATGAAGTCATTGTGACCGGTCTGTTTAAGGCAATCAGAATCGTCAGTAACCGTAACGAGTAGCGGCTCTTCATTGACAGCTCGTCCAGAAGCCTCAAGGCTGTGCTGCTTCATAACGGGAACATCTATCCATCTCTTCCTCTTGCTCATTCGGTCTAGCTCAAAGAGGAATACAGCAGTGTCATGATCCTGTTAGATGCATTGTAATATGAAGAGTACGGTTAGGTGGTTATCGCAGACTTCAAAATGGTGGCCTTCTTGATGAGTCTCCAAAATGACTTTACCAAGTTTCCTTATTATATTTGCCTTTACGACAGTAGGGAAACCGTGGCACACTACCACCATCCGGATTGGCCAGAGCGGAACGAGTTAAGTTTAGGGAGAAACAACGTCAAATGGGAGCGTTTTTTGGAGCCCCGAAAAGTATCGTTTCCCCCTCTCCACTTAAGATTGGGCTTTATGAAACAAATCTTCAGAGCTCTAGATAAGGAGTCTGCAGCTTTAAGTATCTCCAAGATTTATTTTCTCAGTTATCTGCGGCAAAGGTGGAAATCGGGGTCTTCGTTGGTCCAGAAATAGAAAAGATCATGGAGTGCAATAAGTTTCCCGAAAAGCTCACTAGGATGAAGAAAGCAGCCAGGGACAGCTTTATCGCACTGGTTCTGGGCTTTCTAGGTAATCATAAAGCCAAAAACTATGTAGAACTTATTGGTAACTTGGTGAGAAACTACTGCAAGTTGGTTTGCAGGATCTCCCTGAAAGTCCATATTCTTGACAGTCCTCTTGATAAATTTAAGGAAAACATGGGAGCATAAATCCGAGGAGCATGGCAAGTGCTTTTCCCAGGCTTTACTGGACGTTGAACGCCACTATTGTGAATTGTATAGTGAAAATCTGATAGGAAACTATATTTAAGGGCTTATTTGTAGAAATAATTTACAGTATAAGCGTAAATCCCGGAAAACTACTCATTTTTAATATTTTAATTGTCTCACTTATGTAATTCTAGAATAAATTAATACTATTTTTGTATCATTTCGTTTTGTCTATACATTATGAAAATCAAAAAGATAGGTAAATTTCATACAAATATCATTATCCTGATCAAAAAAGCAAAGTTTTAAATAAATACACTATTCTAGACACTAGCAAATAGAAAATAACAGTTGCTACCAAAAGAAAAAAATCGTGTTACACAGTATAATCAGTAGAGTAATATGAAGGCGAATAAAAAGGTTCTCAGACAAATGTTATAATTTCAAAATACTCAATCTTTTACAAGTTAATTCAAGTTCGAACATGTCTTTAATGCTTCAGAAATAATTTTGATAAGTTTTATCTTAATATCTGGAGTTTGTATATACAGTGTGCTTCTTTTACTGTTTTATTTTTAACCAGCAAAATTACGAATTTTTGAAATAAGAACCAACATTAAATTTCTAACTAAACTTGACTGTAAGTATGTTAGAAATATTGGAGCTTTAAAACAGGTATATGGGGACTCTTCACATGAGGAGCAGTGGCCAACGATTGAATTAAACGCTTCAAGTACACCTAATATCAGCATCCCTACATGTTGAACGCCGGAGAGAGTATAATATCCATGGAACCAAGCAATCGGTCCCAGGAGTATAGGAGAACTCCAATTAGGAACAAATCCGATTCGGGATGATTTCGACGAAGGCGAAAAAAGTACACCGAATTAGCCATGGTCGAAGAAAATGGTAACCCATGCTTTTCGGCATAATTAGAGACGATATTATTGAAGTCGAAGTTCCAAGTTCTTACATCACAAACGCCTCATAAGTGATGGAAAGACTCGTCTACGTTGAGAGTAGCGAAAAGATCTTTTGATATCACCGAGGTGATACTGTTGGTACGCACAGCAAAGAGAGTAACTTTAAGAATACAGCTTTTGGGAACAGCTTCCGATTACATTATAGGCGTTTAAAACAGTTCCTGACTCTTAAGTGGATTTGGTAGTCTCGAATAAGGTAAAGATATCACACATTTATTTAATGGGGACTACTGTGCTCGTGCCAGGAACAAGCAAGGTAGACTATCAAGTCACGGCCATCCGGTGAAACAGCTTTAATAGAAAAGTGATCGCATTCATAGATGTCATCGCTCACCTCATTCGAACAAGTGTTTATGCAACAACAGAGCACAGGGACACATCAAGGCAGGAAAATTAAGTGGCTCTAGTAAAAGTCTGTATGAATTTCTCCATCTTACTGACACAAAATTCTAGCTATTCAACAGGTTTGGATAGGACGAGGGTACCAGAAGGGGTATCTACCGTTCAGCTCTCCGAAAAAGAGAAAGGGCATCGTTAGCCGGCCTTTAAAAGAGCCTAAACCTGCATTATCAAAGCTGGCTGACAGTGAAAGATACATTGATACGAGAGAATACGTTATATCCAGGTGGAACAGGACTGATGTTGCATAAAGAGAGATATAGCGGTACAAAGAACAAACGGAGATAAGATATTGGGTGTATAGTGCGCACAACCTTCCGGGCTTTTTGTATCCTGAAAATGTGGGCAAGTGGGAGGCAACTGACATAGTCACCTTAAGTCCTGCAGCTAGAGAGGAGAATGTGGTAACAACCTCCGCAGTTCATACCAACCAGCTCAGAGTCCACGATATTTCCAGAAGAAAATTGGCATCTGGATCTCTTATGAGGGAGACTTCGGACCCCTCATCGAAACAAAGGTCGTCATTAAGTTGGCTGTATACCGCTTAGAGACAGTCCTTCGAGAGATATTGGCTGTGTAATGTGTCGCTTGGCCTGACCCCTTCAAAGCCTCGTCATTTGGTGAGAAACGGGCATACGTTACACCTAGTCCAGTTTCTGGCTGGGGTCAACATATTGAAGTTCAGTTATTGCTATCCTCCTTCTGGGGCATATAATTTGAATTGCCAATGAGTGAGTTCACAGACAGCTACATGAATTGCCGGTTGCGATTTGAGTGACTAAGTCGATCAACAGGGACATTTCGGTTTTTTTATTTTATAAGCTTCACGTAGGAAATGGAGAGAGAGAAAAGTGTATATTGGAAGCGTGTTCGGTCCCATTTGCCTCCTAAACGGATCAGGATATTTACTGGGGCAGGTATGATCTACGAAACTGTTAGATTTGGGCGCGAAAGCTACCACGCTCATAGGTCTGAAAGATCCACTGGGAGTTAGCGAGTTACATTTCTCAAATTAAAGGCCTCGTAAGTACTTAGTTGCGCAGCTTTTTACTTATTTTACGACAAAATTTCAATCGCAATGCTTAGAGGAAGAAGTTTTATCTGCTACAATCCACGTAAGGAAATTAAACTTTTTTAAAAAATTCTTTATTGTTCGTGTTCTCCTTTTTTCATAGACAGTAGCAGATAACATACATTCTCACTTATATAATCATAGTTACATTTAACTCTTATTATATACATATATAGGCATAGTTTGAAAGAGCATATCTAAAAAATGAGAATTTAGAATGAATTAAAATACACAATCCTAAGTGAAACATAAAAGATTGGGGATTGACCAACCCTCCAAACAATCACAAAATGATATGTATGTAGATGACTATAGATTCCTTAAATGGGCAACGAAATTGATTGAATCAATCTCTGTCAAGTGCTTTTTAAAAAAAGGTAAAGGTACGATTGGAGAATAATGACATCGGGAAGACTTGAACAAAATACAAATATACTCCATAAAGAAAGGGAGGAAACGCGAGAAACAGAGATTCTCCAAAAGTAAGACAAAATATAACATTGAGGTTGTCGAGGTGTTTAAATGGTACCAACGGATTGTTGTTATTTTGCCTATCTTCAATTTGAAAACAAATCCAAATTTATAAAAGTAAATTGGAAGCATTTTTATTTATCCAATCCTAAAAGTTGACAAGGATCTTTAATCGTTCCAATCAATCGCATCTTACAACATGCATCTATAAAAAGATCTATGGTTGCGTTAGTGGAATTTTTACCAAGGACTAGCACCATAAGCTGAATTTCTTAATGTGAAACTACTTATTAACGTAGTATATAAACCATGCGTTGCTACACAAAACAGTTTACTGACATCGGGATTCGATCCAGCGACAAACCACATCTGATGTGGCTTAACTTTGCTCAACGAAGGAGGTAGGCTAATTCTCATAAGGTAGCCAACAAATGAATGGTACATAAATTGGTTGGGTGATAGTATTTGAATCTAGGATTGAACTGGGGTGAATAATTGAAACATTAATCATTGTATGAGAGAAAATAGGGCTGAAAGTGATATATGGGTGTTGCCGTTACTGAACCTTTTAATGCAGTCTTTATATAAATATTGAAGAACTAGGATGTGGGAATGAATAATGGCATCTTTAAAGTGTTTTGATTTGAGTATGATATTGTTGTTTAAAAGAAAAAGTTCAATAGTGAGAAAGGTTTGATTCGATGCTCTAAGAAATTGTCTGTGCGAGAGAAGAGTAAATAAAATGTGGAACGATAATTAAAGATAAATTTCTATTGATGTCAAGAAGGGCCAATAATTTGAAGTGACAAAAGTCGTTCCTCCCAATTGTCGAATGACAAAGGCGTGTGACCAAAGAGTCTCCTAAAGGTACATAATACTTACTGCGCGCCAGGCAGCCACTATCGGCGCTGCGCTCGGATACAATGGAAATGGGAAAAAGTAAGGACGTTCTACTTAGAGTGCGATATTATTAGGTTGCCTTTTTAAATGGGAATACGTTAGCCGGGTTCGTCTCAAGGGTTATTCGAAAGATAAACACCTCTAAAAAAATAAACTTTAATACAAATAATAAGAACAAGGGCACAGATGAATTTGGAAATCATGATATTACTCAGTACGACCACAGAATATTATGACAGGCAAAAATTAAGGAAACTAGGTCCGGCAAATTAAATGAGTGATCCAATAAGTTATATTGAATGGAAGATTCAGCAAGTGTATAGGTGTAACACCAAATGGAGAATTCTTCTTCGGACCTAGAACGAAGAGGTTGGACTTACGAAGAAACTACTCCTAGTTACATCTGGAGGATGAACTGGGGATTTAGAAGACCAAGGACCAGATCTTATTCGATGGGTTCTCGATGCAAAGGCGTCCAGAAATCTGCGAAGAGGGTTGAGATTACTTTAGCTCCAGGAAGAAGTAATCTCGAATTTGAGATTCATCTACGAGAGTCAGGAAGTCTCAACCAATATAGTGAGAGGAGAGAAACCCAGGACAATCTTCTGGGGTGTAAACGGGTTTCCGTAATCTTCTTCTGATTAGGGCGGATTACGCGAAGACGATCTGATGACGAGATAAAATGAGTGAGGGGACCACTTCACTGGAGACAGATACTCGGGTCTGGTTCTATCTATCTGCTGAGGATTTGCAGACATCACCTTAAATAGGAGCGACAGCCATAGTCGACATAGGGCTGCGCGCAGCGAGGGCGTTCCAAGGGGGTATCCGACGCGGCTTAAGCAAACATGAACCTTGATAATTTCGGGCATCAACGAGGCGAACGAGAAATAAGGGAGATTACCCTCTACCCTTAGAGAGGGAAGATGGACACGGCTGCTGCCGGGGAGCTGGACACTGTTATCAAACTGGGGGAAGACGGTGATAAAACACTTCAAATTAAACACAACTGCGCTCGTCAGTATCGACCAGAGAAATTCTATGTAATAACGGCGCATTGAGTTTCATGCTTCAACAACAAGTCCTATGAGAAGATTATTAAAACGAGTATTTTGCATATATTTAATGTTAGCCAAAATCATATAAATTGATGATATGAGAGATTTTATATAATAAACATCTATGTAACCTGGGAAAGCAATGAGAAGCATGTACATAAATAAAATAGACAAGAGATTAGAAATATGTACATATGATAGGTAACATGCGAAGACCTTTTATGATAAGGCAGATGTGAAAACCATCTATGATAGGTGAGATGGAAAGTGTGTATGGTTTGCATAATGAAAGGTGTATGCTAGACAAGCAGGTAGAGTCATATGTGGCAAAAGTATCTATGATAGGAAAGATGAAAGGAGTATGTATGCAGGCAAGATGGGATAAGTGTGTGAAATGCAGGTGGCAATATTGGTTATTGATAAACAAATAGCGAGAATTATGTATGATGGGCAAGCAGGAAGTAGCCTATGTAATAGGCGAAGAAATTGCATGATAGGAGCGATGTGAAAATCCTAAATAAGATTGGAGCAGCGTGTATGATAGGCAAAATGGAAATGAACTATGATAGCCTAACAGGTAGTAACATATAGGTTGGTATGATTGTCGAAGTATATATCTAGTCAAGTTGGGAGAAGTGTATATGGTAGGCAATTGGGGAGAAGCGTGGATGATATCCAAGGAGCGAGACGAATGTGTGATAAGTAAGAAGTAGAAGTGTGTGACAGGAAAGCAGAGATAATTATCTATGAATAGACCAACTGGGAGAAACAGGAACATGGAGGCGTGTGTATAAGAGTCAATCATGTATGACAGGCAAGCAGGTACGCTCCCGTAAGATAATCAAGTAGGAAAGCATGTATGGTGGCAAGATGAATTAAGTGTGCATCATAGGCAAGCTGGGATAAGGGTGTACGAATGTTAAGTGGCGAGAAAAGATATAAAGGGGAAAACGACCTTTCACTGGGTAACTTTAGGTCGATATTTGCGGTTACACAGATTGAGCAGCTCATATTAACGCACCCAAATTTGAATCTAGGTAAATCCCGAAAATCCGACCAGTGATATAGCCCCCAAAACACCCCTTTCTGTTTCTAATTCGTCACATGCGTTCTAAATTTTTGTTTGTCTGGTAGCATTCAAAATTTATGACTATGTTGCAGAAAACAAAACCTCGTCCATCTTTAGTGTTGAGGCGTGCGAGTACTTAGACTGCAATACGCCTCTGCCTGATGAAGGTGCCACCCTCTCACCACTCTTGATTTGTGTACGGCTTTCCATTTACTATGTCCAGAGCTGCTTTCGGGTAGCTTCGCCTCAAAAAAGGAAGTGACCCCTCCCCACCTAACTGGTGCTTTCCCAGAGGCTCTTCCAAGTAGATAAGGGACTTACGTCTCTCTATGTTTACCAGTCAGGTTATCCCCTTCCCTAGAGTCGCTTGGCACGCGTGACTACCTCTTAAGAGAGATCACAGAAGAGCTTGCCGTGACCCATCCCTACACTCTTTACCATGAGTAGCCTCATTTTTGCGCGGATCCAGTCGGAACCACCGACTCTACCGGGAAGATGGTAAAAAGGAAGCTACTCCGGGGACGAGCGCAAACACCAGGGTGCTTTCGATCGAAGAGAAAACAATGACTCGCTGTGAATCACCTACGAGCTGAGTTCACTCCGGGGTATTGGAAGCAAGTCTCAACCGAATACTAAACAAGAAAGTTGGATGAGTGGCACTTCGACAAGGTCCGGGACACTCATTTTGAATTTACTTGGCGTTTTCAAGCCTACCTGCTTCAAATGTTTCCTCATAATTCGACCTACTTATAGCAGCATGTTGTCCAAAAGACAGATGTTCCATCTGCGCGAAGCATTAGATAGGGTTATAAAGATAGAATCATAAGTCGCCCTTTTCATGAAAGGAGAGGTCTAAGTGAGGAAACTCGTGCTACTTCTTAGAACACATCACAGAAGAGCTGTCCGACAAAGGAGCAATCGAACTTGTGCGATTGAAGAGGGAGGGAGGTCGAGACCCACCCCTAAACTGTTCGCCACTTTGATCATGACATGCTCGCTGAGTCTGTATGAGCTGGCTGTTGTCGCTGCCCCTTCAAAACATTCATGTTGTGAAAGAATGAGAGAGAAAAGGAATTCTCCCCTCCGTCCATGACTTCCCCAGTTCGCCGTTGACCGCTCTAAATTCGTCTGCCCTACATACTGCGAAAATTAGAATAATGAAAAGACAATTAAGCGGGCATCACGACTTCGCGCTATACAACCTTATCGTGACCCAAGGACATTAAGGAAGTCTGTTGGCGATGAATTCCTCTTGCCGTCTAGATAATTTGGGTGTATATATTCTACAGTTCAGCATTCAGAGGCACATTGTGTCTGAAGCCGCCGTACAGTACGTTCGGCGTAACGTCTTCTTTAGTTGAAAACAAATCGACTAAATTCTTGTCAAGGGAAGAAAGAATTGAGTGATTATCGAAGAGCTAGTCGTCAGTCAGTGTTCTTCGTGGAAATAGTTAGGCGCCCTTCAACCCTTCTTACCACGTATTCGGATTTTAATGATCAGAAAAGCCATCCCAGAAACACCCTCCGTTTGCCTCTTAAGGATAAGAGCCCCCCCCTCCCTAACTTCAGTTTCAGTTTCCTGAAGATAAATTCAGCGTCCCGTGAGATGCCCACAAGTTTAAGGACGAGCTTACCTACCTGGTCTTACACGCAGCACATCAGGTAAAAGGGATTTAACCCCCGCGTCGTCACGCTCCTCCCAACTTTACCGCGTTGAACCTCAAGCATCCCCTTTGCTCTAGAACTAGCATAATTGTAAAATCATTACTTAATTAATTATCCCTCTGTTCAAACTTGATTGATAGTGTTAATCATCTTAGCAGTGAAGCGTCAATATTTAATTGCATTGTCATTTAACTTGCCCTATATGTATATTTAATCTTTAGTTCTATGAAAGTATAATTTTGTAGCCGTGTTTCAATATTCCTCGCCCTAGCAACTGTGTATTTAAAGCACTCTTAGAACCATCCCAGCTGGAGCATTAATTTCGATTGGCCAGTAGGCCTGTGTGCGTATAACGGCGAACACCCGGTCATACCACGAGACATGTCTTACCGCGGAAGTGCTACCATTGCCACCGATTCAGCCATACAAATTAAACATGCAGACGTGTCAAGTTGTGTCAAACCTAAATCTACGCAAACAGGTATAAATCTATAATTTTATAGTGTATAATTGCATACTTGAATAACTGCTAGCCCCACCTTTTATCATCGAAGCAATGTGAGTTTTATCTTGACGAACAGGATGTCCTGGCCGTTTAGGCGCCGCAACAATTCTCTTTCAGAGTTTATAGAATCGGACATGCCAATCTCTGTGGGACCTATCACTTACTACCCTTCTCTAGGAATCACACACTGCACCTGTCCTCGCAAGGCTTATGAGCATGGTAGCTCCAGTCCTCAGTCAAAACCCATCTGCGGGGTTTAGTACCGCCGATTCCACCTTGGTATAGCTGGCGGCAGACACCATTTCCCCTTGCTATGGGTAAAACTACCTCTACACACCGATCACACCCCACGGGAACTTTTAGCAAAAGTTCAGCGGAGAGTGGTCGTGAGGCTATTTGCCAACCATCCTAAGTTCACCCAATTATTTTTTTGGAGGAGCCCATCTGGCGACTGCTAACTTGGGCATAAATCACCGTACTCAATACAGCCTACGACTAGGCTATATAAAAAAAACAAATGAGGTGAGATTCTGATGCCCGAGACCACTAAGGGTGTAGGTGAGTCACTATAAATCACAACCCGGTCTCCACTCAGGGCACGTCGCGTTATTTCCCGTACCGAGCATTGCATTGCATCTAGCTCGGGCATGAAGACAAAAGGAGCGCATGCCAAAGCCCTGCTGACTTTAAACAGAGCGGATACGGTGTGGAAACCGACCCTTTCTTCGGACTTGGAGCTACCCTTATACACTAGAACGGTTCCAGTGTAACACGAAGTGTGCTCCAATAAGGTCAAACGCAATACTCCCAGTGCTGTATAAGCTGCGGATGCATAAACCTCGCATTCTTAGTTAAGCTTCGAATGAAGAAAGGATATATACAAAATAAAGCAATACCATAACAGCGTCCAAGCCGCTGAACGTCACGGAACGCAGAATATCGATACGTGGGTACAAGAGAACCTAAGGCTGACAATATGAACCTCCCTGGTGAGGTGTCGGTCAAATACAAGACCAAGGAAATGGGGCAAATCCACAACTTTTCGGCGCACCTTGTTGAGAAAGAAGTCTGGGTCACGGTGGAACCATGAATGGTAGCAGAAATGCGCCACCTTAGTTCTTGCCAAGGAAAACAGAATCCTGTGCGTTTCAGCATTGCGTGAGACGCGGTCCAATACAAGTTGGAGTGAAACGCAATTCACTCAAAGTAAACCTGTCTTTGAATGGTTCACCGCTTCTGAAGGTAAGGTCGGGTCAGAAGCCTTCTGCGACATCATGACGTGCATTGAATGCTGGTGTAGCAGCATTCCTGCTAGAAAAGCGGTAAAAGCTGCCATCAAGGCCTCCGCCACGGACGCGGGGTCCGAGATTGCAGTCCCGATCTCCTTTAGAACGGGAGGGTAGTCCTGCGAGAACTTGCTCTGAATCCTTTGACTAGCACTACACGTCTGGTAGAGGGGCCTCCCCGTTAAGTAAAGACAATTATGCCCACCAAGAAGAGCGTCCATTAGCCATTATGCGGCTCTCAGTGGAGTGAATAACAAGGAAAAGTTCGAAGCTAGAGTGGTCGAAAACGCCTGGTAGCCTCTTCATGAGGACCCCCGACTTAATCGAGGCTCCGCTCTGCGTAGTTATGCTTTTCGTCTGGGAATCTTTACTCAGCCGAGCAACGGGGCTGAACGTGCCCATCTTGGCTTGGTCGCTCACCGTGACGACAACAGATTAGTCCGTCTCCGTGGCTCATGCGGAGAAAGAGGAGCTCCGAGTCTTCTTTGTATTTTTCTTGATCACTTTCTTTTTAGGAGTGGCGGGCAGGAAATGTAGTGGCTTCTCTCCTCCACTTGCAGGAGTCCCCAGGCCAGATGGACCGGCCTCAGAAAGATCATTCTCTGTAATGGATGAGATCTTGGCTTTCATTGGGGCACCAGCCCGGGAAGGAGATCCCTCCTCTCCTTCTAAGGCCTCAGGGTCTTGAGGCGAGGAGGTCTTAAACAGGGGTGAAGTCATGTTCAGTGCTTGAACCGAGACAAAGTTTGACCTCATTAGAAGGTCGCACAATCTGAAGCTGTGTCACCTTATGGACCAATTCCAACTCAAGGAGGGCCTCTATGTACATGCCCTGCCTCATAGACATCAAATATCCCATGCGAGGTTATTTTTTTATCTTTTAATGCCGGCGAACTGGCATCCGTCGTGTAAGAGAGGGGCACGGGCCGACGGGCACAGCCGTCCTTTGCTTCCCTACTGGTGTTGGCCCATCGAGCTGACACAACCGGGAGCTATCAATTACACTGGCCTGCGTTGAAAAACTTTTTTTCAAAGGTCAAGGGTTTTCCAACTGATTTAGGGTCCCTTTTGCGTGCTGAATTCAAAAATATCCTTCATTTTCTTTGTTTAGGTCTGGTTTCTAAGATACTCTCGAGTTTTATTACAGCATATTTTTCCCAAATGGCGCTATCATCCAAGCTTATATGGGCTTTGTTTTTGCCACAGCTAGTCATGGGTTACCTTAAATAACTAGTTATTGTTTTTCTTTTCAGGTCTAGTTGTCCAGTACGATGGATCAGAAGTGTAAGAACCATGCTAACAATTTTGTTTTATCTGTGGACACGTGGTTCTTCGGGACCGTCAAGCAAAAATCACGAAAATTTTGAAGAAGGCTTATTACAACAACAATGAGTAACAACAAGGAATGAAGGTACCCTAGGAGACCTTACGATCCATTCAAGGAGAGTACCTTTGGACTAGCAATCGAGCGGGCACATGGCTGTTCAATTGTTTTGCGTCCCTAAACGGCCACTTTTCAAGACCTTGTCTAGTCTTGACTTGAACTGGTCAACAGATTCACTGTTGACAACTTCCACTGGAAGTGCGTTCCACTTACCGCAGATACTGTAAGTGAAAAAATTTCCACACAGATTGCGGTTGTAACACTTCAGTTTCAGTTTGAAGCCGTGATTGCGCGTTCTGTTCTCACTCAGTGTAAACATATCCTGGTAGTCAACATTGTCGAACCATCGAAGTATTTTGAAAACTTTGATGAGCTTACCACGCAGTCTACGGGTTTTCAGCGAAAACAGATTTAATTCCCTTAGTCTATCCTTATAACTTTTATGTCGGATAGAGGGAATCAGCTTGGTTGCCCTGGCTTGTAAGCGTTCCAATCTCGCGATGTCCTTTCGAAACGAAGGACTCCAAAATTGTACGGCATACTCCAGATGCAGTCGGACAAGTGAGTTGTATAGGCGCAGTACAATCTCCTGGTTCCGATAACCAAACTGGCGCTTAATATAGCCTAGCATCCTTTGGGCCTTTTTCTCCGCCTCAATGCACTGTTTCGAGAACTTCAGGTCACTGGTGATTGTTACACCCAAGTCCTTCTCAGTGTTGGTGGATTCAATAGCAGTGGCCTTAAGGATATACTGATATTGGGGGTTTCTGTGGCCGATATGGATAACTTTTCATTTGTTCACGTTGAATGGCATTTGACACGTGTCCGACCACTTCCGAATCCTCCCAAGATCTTCCTGCAGGCAGGCAGTATTTCCATTCTTTGCAACGTTCATACCAAGCTTGGTATCGTCGGCAAATTTGGAAATCTTGCTAAACCATGTCACCGTCCATGTCATTGACGTAGATGATGAATAGTAGTGGTCCAAGGAGAGAACCTAGAGGCACCCCGCTAGTAACGGGCACCTACTTAGAAGACTGTCCATTCACCACCACCCGTTGCCGTCTGCCACTTAGCCAGTTCTTAATCCAGCCAGCTACCTTTCCGTCTATGCCAAGCGCTCGCACTTTCCGGAAAAGGCGGCGGTGTGGTACCTTATCAAAGGCTTTCTGAAAGTCTAGGTAGACCACATCCACCGCCTTGTCCCGATCGTGCTCACTGAACACAAGGTGCAGGAATTCCACAAGGTTCGTCAGGCATGACCGTTGCCTTCGGAAGCCGTGCTGGGAACTCCTCAGTAGCAGGTTTGACTCTAAATACGACTTCATTTTGTCCACCATCATGCTTTCCATGAGTTTACCGACTATCGAAGTCAGACTGATAGGTCGGTAGTTTGACGGATTGCTGGGGTCTCCTTTCTTTAAGATTGGAGTCACCTCCGCCTCACGCCAGTCTCTAGGAACGCATCCGGTCCGGATTGACATGTTAAAGATAGCGCACAGATGTCGTGATACTTAATCGCACACTTCCTTCAACACCTTGGGTAGAAACCAGTCCGGCCCAGGGGACTTATTCGTTTTTAGGTCAGCGATCTTCTTCTTTATTTCTCCTTTGGTGAAGTCCATTGCCTCCAGCTTTTTCCCCGAGTAGGAATCCGTCGGCTGAGGGATGGGACCATATTCTCCAGTAAACACTGACGAGAAGTAGTCGTTGAGGAAGTTAGCATTTTCTGCATCTGAATGCTTTAATGTCCCCTCCTCGTTCATCAATGGGCCAATCGTTCGACGGATTGGTTTACGGCTGTCTACGTATCCAAAGAACTCCTTGAAATTCTCTTTACAGAGTCTCGCCACTCGGAGTTCCTCAGACCGCTTAGCCGCCCTTATGCTGGACTTCACTCTCCTGGCTAGCCTCCAGTATTCGTCAAAGTCACCCGAGATCTTCGATTGCTGGTACACAGTTCTCTTCTCCCTAAGCAGTTGGCCGATTTCTTGATTAAAACACTTAGGTTGAACAGAAGACAGACGGGGGCATTTCAGAGGGATGAAACGCGATTGAAGACTCATGAATGTGGTTTTGAAACTATTCCACGAATCTTTAACAGCATCACACACTTCTAGCTTCACGTCAGTCAGCTTAACTCGAAGACTTGCAAAGTCTGCTCTTCTCAAGTCAAGTTTCTTTGATTGACTGGCAACAGACCTTACCTTCGGGATCTTGACGCTAAATCTAACTAGCTGGTGATCACTGCCACCGAGCTCTTCGCCTACAGAGATATCCTCAACGATATAATCCTCAGAGGTGAAGACCAAGTCGAGGATATTGTCTCCTCTCGTCGGTTCTCTGACCCATTGAGTGAGGAACCTGTTGTTGGCGAACTCCAAGAGTAGCGCGCTCTCGCCACAGGCTGCTTTTGTTTCCCAGTCAACTTGGCTGTTGAAATCGCCCATAACGATGCACACTCTGCCTTAAACCAGCTCACCCAGCAGCTGGTACAGTTCCCTGTCCTTCTTCAACGGGTTGGGAAGGGGGTCTTTAAAGCACCAGGGTCATGTATCTGACAGGACCGATCTCTAGGTCAACGCCTAGGAGCTCGTGGTTGGATATAACGTTGGAGTTCGTAGATTTGATTGTATCCTTGACATACAACAATACACCACCACCCTCTCTGTATGGCCTATATTTGTGAATTCGCCTTCAAAGTTTCGGTTGAAGGTTTTTATCTACGATTCTGTTATGGCTACCACTTCGGGTTCTTCCGTCACTACGAGGCCACGGAGCTCAGGAAACTTATTCCTGATTGACCTCGCATTAAAACAAGAACTTTCAGGAAGTCCCCTAATGTAGAACTCCTTATACTCTTCCGTTTTCCGGCTTCTTGTTTGTCGCGGTGGCACCATTTTTGACAACCTCCGAGAAGGTTGTTTGGGGAGTGACTCGGGCGTACTGGCGTACGTCCGCCTTCCCAATGGGCCGGACATTCCTTTGGGTGCGCTCCACTTCATCCTGGATGAGGTTGGCTTGGAACGCCTTGCCCTTAAAGGAGAGGTGCACCCCGCCCCTTTGGTAGAGGTCTTTTCTACCATAAAATACGGCGTACGGGTCAACAAAAAAGACACCCTTCTCCGTACAGAGGTCTGCAAGGCGCCTGTTTAGTGACATGTTCTTCAAGTGGGCAGTCCGGCTTGGACCCCACCTCGGCAGCATCCCCATTACGACGCGTCTGCGGGTTTTCAATCTACAGTCGTCGACAGCGCCCATAACTCTCCTCATAATCTCACCTGTAGGGCCTACCCTACCTCCTCTGAGGAAGAGGTCGTTGCCACTTACCATAAGCGCAACGACTGAAGTCTCTGAAATCTGAGACTTCTCGGCCTCAGCTCTTACCTGCTTATTCCCACAGCCTGGAAGGCAGCTGACCTTAAGGCTTGTGCGAAGGCGGGCCGCTAGCAGGGGCTTCAGATCCCGTGCTTGAGAATCACCAATAAGGGTGACTCTTGCACATTTGTCTGCGGACGACTTAGTCTTTCCTTTCGGAGGTGACTCTATGCTTTCCTCTTGTATCTCTAATTTTTTTTTCTTCTTCTTCTTATTTCTCTTATTCTTCTTCTTGACTTCCTTTGTCATCTCTTCTTTTGTTTCCCGTTTCTCTTCTTCTGCTTCTACTTTCTCTTCTTCTGTTTCCACTTTTTTTCTTCTCTTTCTAATTTCTCTTTTTCTCTTTCTACTCTCTCTTCTTCTCTTTCTACTTTCTCTTCTTCTATTTCTACTTTCTCTTCTTTCTTCTTTCTTTTCTTCTTTTTGGCTAGTTGAGGAATCCCTTCAGCAGAAGAAATCGGCTGTTGGACGTCGGGAGCCTTCTCTCCTGTGCATCTGCATCTCTCTGTTTTTAAGAGTTGAACTTCCCTTTTAAGGAGGGAGTTCTCCTCTCTCAGTTGAGCGATGTTCTCGCCCAGGCGCTTCTGGAGTTCGCAGAAGTCACAGACACTGACGCCATCTGTGAGTTACTTGCAACTCCTGCCCCAGAAGTCTTCACTCCATCTGTAGACTTTGCATATTTTGCAGGTTAGCTTTCGAAACGGAGGACCATTCTTCTTCGCCATCTTACAAAAATCTCGGACCATACGCATTAAAAAAGGGTTTTTTGGTTGTTATTTTCTCTCGCACTAATCACATCCGCCTATTTCCAGGAGGTTTTCGGTTGTTCGGCGAACAGAAACCCTTTGATCAAGCACACCAACCCTAAGGTCTCCCCTGGGTCGGATGTCCCTAATCGTGCCGCAGCTCCCAACTGAGCAGCACGAGAGCCCCAGTGAACTGGTTCTCTGATTTTTCGACAGGGGTGCTTGAGGTGTAACTGTCTGTCTACTAAGCCCTACTAATCAACTAAAAACGGC
Organism: Ceratothoa steindachneri; assembly: GCA_963969495.1. Lineage (NCBI taxonomy): Eukaryota > Metazoa > Arthropoda > Malacostraca > Isopoda > Cymothoidae > Ceratothoa > Ceratothoa steindachneri. The sequence goes on from OZ018318.1 coordinate 14,132,566, forward strand.
CAGACTTAAGGCAAATAGTAAAGCTAAGTGCCCACGACTTCATCCAAGATCTTTAGCTGATCTGGCAACCAGCAAGGCACAAAAGCTCTCTCTCCAAAGATCATTTAAGCCTTTATTCACCAAGTAGCGGTCACAGAGATCTGGTCAGGCAATTACACGTTAGGAGAAAGCTTCTAAGGGGTACCTAGCATTTCTCCATTAATCGTACCCCAAACGCCTAAGATCCCTTCAATCTCAGTCTTTTGTAACCTATGAGTGCTCCAAGGCGTTATTTAAAGAGGTTCCAAAGCCTCTCTTCTCACGCGGCATAAGGGAGCTGGTGAGGCCATTATTAATAAACAATTATGTGTAATAGAGATGAAGGTTTTTTTTTTGTTTTGGGGTTTTTGTTTTGATTTTTTGACAGTTGAAGAGGGTTGGTGAAACTTAGTACTAACAGAATCGAAGAGGTTGGTGGGGGGATGCAAGGAGAGGCATCAAAGAAGTGGTAGAGAAGTTTGACAACCATTAGTCTGGATCATACTACAGCTACCTTACTGGCATGGGGGACCCTACCGGACTAAAAGTCCCCCAGCTTAGCTAGCTTAACTCAGGCAGATCACGCAAGCTCTCTCACCAAGTCAAACTAGGAGACCAGGATAAGGCATTTTCTCCCTATATCTGCTGCCAAACATGAGTGAAGAACTTATGGGATTGGAGAAATATGAAAAGAAAGATTATGCCATTTGGTGTCCTAATAGTGTGGAGGGAAGGGAAAGATCACGTTACCGATTGTTCCTGTTCCTGACTGATACAGGTGAGTGTGGCGCATACGAACCAGAAGAGGACGACTAATCGATGCCATTGACTCAAGCCGAACTCAACGACTTGACACGAGAGCTGAACCTATCTAAGGTGTCTGCCCAGCTGCTGGGTTCTAGTATTCGAGAGAAACATCTACTTTCCCCAGGAACAACGTTCTATTGGGATCGAGAACGCGAGAGCAAATTCAGAAAATTCTTTAGGTCCGATAAAGCGTCTTTATTGAACTACTGTAACAATATTGCTAAACTGATGAAATTAATGGGTATGAAGTATGTTGCTATCTAATGGAGACTTTTTATTGACTCGTCTAACAGAAGTCTCAAGGCAGTTCTTCTAAATAACGGAAATAAGGTTTCATCAATCCCTGTTGGACACTCGGCTGAAATGAAAGAATCCCACAACAGCATGGAACGTCTGTAGTCTGCTCTCAATTACCAGGAACATAAATGATTGATTTGTGGGGATCTAAAAGTTGTTGGACTCATTCTAGGACTTAAAGGTGGGTACACAAAGTATTCCTGCTTTTTGTGCTTGTGGGATAGTCGGGGTGACGACCAGCCTTATGTCAGACAAGAGTGGCTATCAAGACAAGGATTAAAACCCGGGTCACACAATGTTCTGTCCCACCTTCTGGTTGAACCGAGCAAGGGATTACTTCCACCCCTACACATCAAACTCGGCCTAATGAACAACTTTGTAAAGGCACTGGACAGGGAAGGTGGAGGATTTGCCTTCCTCCACCACAAGTTCAAACGAATCAGCATGGAGAAGCTTAAGGCAGATATATTTGATGATCCTCAGATAAGAGAACCCATAAAAGACTCTAGTTTTGATGATTCATTAAATCCTACTGAACTCTCTGCCTGGCTGTTCTTTAAGTTAGTCATTGCAATCTTCCTTGGTAACCACATAAATCCTCAGTAACAGAAGATAGTTCATGACTTAATGGAGAATTTTCACAAAATTGGTGCGCGTATGTCAGTGAAAATGCCCTTTCTTCGGTCCCATCTGAACTATTTTCTAGAAAATGGCAGAGACTTCAGTGAAGAACAGGGTGAGCGCTTTCACCAAGACATTCGTGTCTGGAAGAACGCTATCAAGGCCAATTGGATGTTAACTTTCTGGCTGACTACTGTTGGTACCTTAAGAGGGATGTTGTGTCTGCTCGGCACAATCGGAGGTCCCTGAAGAGAGCATTCATCCAAGAGTAGCTTATTTTGTGCATTGTGCTATTCATGTTATCTATTAAAAATATTCTGTAAACCTGTGAGTAAACAAGTCCAATATTTGCTATTATGTGTTTCATTCAGAACAAATATTTGGAAAAATAGGAGTTTTGGGTATGTGCTGATATTTCAAAAACCTAACCTGATTGGGTAAAATGAACATGATTTTCAGATTGAGTGCAAAAAACTGAACTAAAGTCACGTATTATATATTTGACCTCGAAAACTACGCAGACCAGTGTTATGGGCCACCTGTCTGCTTTCTCCGTAGTAGCCTTGGAAGGTAAAGGATGACTGTAGCTGTAAAAAGTGACAGCAAACGGGATGAGAGCGCGTCATGGGACCAGTAAACAAAGAGGAGGAGTAAGCCTCCTCTCTGGTAAAAGAAATTTTAGGGGCCCCTAAGAGACCACAGGGATGGTGAACCCCATTTTTTTCAGTAGAGCTGCCGGAAGGTGGATCCGGCGATGTTAGAGGGGAAGGTAAAGGGAGAGAAGAAATTTTTCATGGACTCATTATTGGGCATGGTGACCCTTCGTTATTCACGGATTGCAAACGCTCATCACACCACGCAGCAGCCCACTATGCAAAGTGTGAATATGGGGAGGGCAGAACCAGCTGTCGCAATTTGAAGCCACTCCTTCCTCCCTAAAAAATGATAGATAGTTAAAGGAGAAGGAAATAGGATCTGAAGAAGTTGAAGGTCGGGGTGAAGTAGGTTGTTAAAACGCCACCATCCCAAGCGGATCTCAGGAGTGAGGGAGCGTGATTCCTCCTCCCATTACCACCATATTAGGAATGGTTCACTGTGAGGAAGCTGGTGACGTGTACCCTGTGAAATTTGAGGCCGAGGAAAGAAAGTTGTGGAGGAAGTAGTATGGAAAATGAGGAAGCAGGGCGAGAAGACAGGGTGACCAGAATGAATGATAAGAGGCTAAGCTGGGGCCGGACGGGGCGCTGAGTCCCGTCAGCACGGTGGCCAGGAAATCAAATCGCCGTGCCCATTACGGGAAAGTCTACCACCAGGAAGGAAGGAAACTACAAGGGTAGCTTCGCTCCCATGTCCCATTCTGAGGCGTTGTATGGTGGGACCCTCCAAAGAAAGAGTAACTCACAGCCCCCTTGAAATTTCGGAGAAAGGAGGAGAGGAAGGCTATTCTGACGCGACACACTCCTTACAATAAGTCCTAGAAGGTGGAGGCGCGATCAGTGCCTTCTCCTGCGATCTTCTCCCGGAGTTTATTTTACAGAAGATCTACTATAATTTACGTGATATTCTTTAATTCCAAAAGAAGACCAGCATCTCCTTTTAACTTGGGATAAAGGGGATTTACCCTTAATCGAACCAACAGATTTCAGTGGGAGTGGCTCGATAGAGCCAACCACTTTAGAGAGGCAAGAGTTGCCATGGCCCGTTAGGCTGTTCCATTTACTGTCCTGCAGTCATACTTGTTAAGCTCGCCATGGGGCAGAATGCTTATCCGGCCTTCTTTTCAGATAAAGGTCAGTTCAACAACCTAAATAAATACAGACCAAATGATAGAAGACACCGCGAGTGGGATCCGTGACAGCTTGGAGGCGGAGAATGGTCATTTGGATGCCCCCTTGAGCTGGATATAGTCCCTGTCGTGAACCCGCAGTATCTTCCATTCGGGCACGCTTGAGATTAGGGCCAAACATCGATAATGAGCCACCCCTGTGCAAGCTTCTCCTCCGGTGGCTCTGGCTTTTGAGGCCGCACAAGGAAGGAAGTGACCTCAATCTTCTGACTGGGGCCACCTTCACACCCAAGTTTTTCTCTATTTCAGAGATCGATTTTCCATCAGATCTATAGGTGAATTCCGGGAATAGAGTGAAGCTGGTTAACTCCTTGCGCTTCTCTCCAAAAAGGAGGAAAAAAACAAAAGGAAATCTAAGAGTATATATGATATCTCTTCATTTGTAGTGAATCCGGGTAAGGACAGGTCTGTTGCGGCTTTGGCAAGATCAGCACGTCCAGCCACGAGGCACCCTCGGGTTTGCAGTCACAGACAAAAAACAAAGTCGCCAGTGAGCTGAGCTGAGCCTCGATTCCGTCGGGGCTCCTTATTCCGACACAACCTGCACTTGCTTCTAGTTATTCGCTCCTCTGAAGAAAGCATGTAGTCCAAACGCCACATGTTGTATCAGAAAAGAGCATTAGCTTGTTTGACTGGTAGAGAGCGAAAGTGACCTGTTTCTCTGATGAGAGAATGTGGTGAATAAGTCAGAACCTCCCGAGGCGACCATGATTAGTGTTTTTCGTACACTTGATGGCTCGACGGTGGGTGTGACGCTGCACTCTAACATGAACTTGGTAAAAGGAGTGGTTATGCGCGGGAACTTGTGGACTACTCCTTAAAAGGCATCACTTAAGATCTGACTGACTACCGAGCAAGCAAGGTCAAACGTGTGGTGGAAAACAGATGGTACTCGAGAAATACCTCTATACTCTTCGTCAATTTCTGCCCTCACAGATTCCCTGAGTCTGTGCGGGCCGATTGGTATCGCTACCCGGTGAAGACATTCTTGTCACCTTTTTAGCCATACGAATTCCCCTATACATTGACCTTCAAATTTTGGCCTACCCAAAGTCTGCAAACGCGTGCCCCCTACCAGCTTTCTTGGAATATACTTGTCTTACGACTCTCTGACCAGGGGTCGAGTGCTGGGTAGGATGATTTGCGTTTTACACCCAGCATGATGCTTCTGTTCTTCACTTTGCTATAAATTCCTCCTTTTAGGCATTGTTAGAGCAGTTACCAACAAATTCAAAACGGAGGATTTTCAGCACCAACTGGCGCGCTTGCCGAGGCCATTTCTTCCTTCTTGTGAAATTTGAACTTTAGATGCAGCCTCTGGGGCGAGTACTCTATGAAATACAGTGTATATATCATTAAAGACCCGATAAACGAGCTATAAATATGTTTGCAAAATGTAGATGAGCTATATGCATTTTTTTGTCCGAGAACCGCTTCTTTTTTCTTCCTCGTTTTGAGCTTCTGCTTTTCCGATGCCCCGCATTATTTGGGATGAGAGCTCGTTGATGACTTTCATGGTAATGACGACTTTCTCTTTCATATTTCTTGGTCACTGCTGCCTGAAATACGGTTCAAGTGGTGCTCTGGTCCGAAAATTTCAGGGAATGAGTGATTACTCTATACTCTTCGAGATGATTTGGTCGGTAGATCAGAGTGTTGTTCTTCTCCACGAACCTCATTGCTGTGCGCCCAACTACAATTCTAAGGCAGTTTTCCCATTTTCATGCTGACCACTTTTGTGTTTGTAGGTGTATTGTGAGACGGACTTTAAAATGAAGCCTTATGCATGCATGGGGTATAAGCACCACCCGAACAATTTTACCATCGGAGAACTTCATCCAGCTAAGGCTAGGAAGCTCCGCTATCTTTTGATGCACGCCCGAAGTTATTCCTGCCTGGAATATGTGTCTTAACTGAACTGAAAGTCTTTTGTTGCTGAAGTTTGGGAGCAAGTAAAAAAAATCCCACCAAGTTCTCGCATGACCCTCCTCCCCTTTTCAAAAACCAGAGCTCAATCAAGCACCTCACCTCCATACCAGTCTTTCACAACTACTCTCTCTCCATTCTTTTTTCGAGATTCTGGTCGTTTAGAATTCACTGCACATCGTGATATCGCTGAGGGCCTCTGACTCTCCTTTATTTCCAGTAGTTGAGAATCATTTAACGACAGGTTTAGGTAAATTTGCATTCCGCTTGCGCTTCAAGCACGGAAACAGCCTCTAGTCCACACGATGTCCCGTATACCATACTCCAACCCCTATCTGAGCGAGGCATGGCCTTTCTGTTAGATTTGCCTTCACTATGTTGACAGAGGGTATCCGCCCGATCTCCTGGCAAATGGCTACTATGCTCGATTTTCCCATGCTGGTAAGATATCACCTTATCCCTGATAGGTTCTGCCCAATTTCTTTAGCATCGTGCGCTTGCAAATTGATGGAGAAAGTAGTAAGATTTAATATAGCCTTTTCTTTAACAGAGTATGCCAGCTTTCTCCTTAAAAGTGCTGCTTTCGCAAGTTTCACTCTACGTCAGATGCTCTGATCTGCCTGGTAAATGCTATTTGAGGGTCTTTCTTTCGAAAACACAACTAAGATTAAGAATTTTTCAATCTTGGAAAGGCATATATACCGCATGGCGATACGCTATCGTAAAGACCATCACAAGATGGGGGTTAGGAGATGCCTTCTAACTCTTATTTTTAATTTCTGCGGGATCACCAATTCAATGTTCGAGTCGGGCAAGCCCTTTCCGATCCAACGGGGTACGAAGAGGATGTTTCACAGGGAAGAGTCTTGAGTGTCACACTCAACCGTTCTTAGCTGCGTCGCTTTAACTTCTTGGTCCCTGTTATCTAGCATGCGTTTCTGTTCCGCTGAAGGCCGTCAACCTAGAATATACCTAAGAGGAGGAGAACTCTTTGACCACCTGCTTATGTTAAGTGAGTTGCGGTCCGCTTTCGCCTCGTGTGTATATACCACCTTATTATCCTGATAATGTCTAGCACGACATGCTTCGAAACCTTCGTGAGTGATGCATGTCATTTTTTAACTTTGTTTAACAGGATGTAGGCAAAGAGGAAATAGCAATTTCCTATTTCCATGTCTGTGCAACCTGATAAATTGACTAAGATTAAATCAGATTATCACAGCACTTCGCCATAGATGATAAAATTTCCGACTTTGAGTCTAGTGACGATGGACTAGCATCTCATACTTCTTCAGAAGTTTGTAAAATGGATTCCATGATCGAAAGGCACATTTATAGTGACTTACGTATCAGTGAATAAGGAGAAAGTTCATGATCTATATGTATATTGTTAGGGCAAATAAGGCAGCCATGTTTTTTTTAATCATTTGGTTTCGGACACAAGTTTTATTATACTGTAAGGGACTATATGAATGTAAAAAGTATATAAACAGATTACTTGACCCTGTAAACCTATATCTAGTCAATAGAATTATTTATGTAGTGTTGTAGAACATGATAAACACCAATGAACATATTATGGACATTGCCGTTGACGGCCATCTTCAATTTATTTCATGACCTACTGACCTAATTTCCAATCTAATCGTATATATGGATTCCTCACCCATGAAAACCTAAAGATAGACCCCAGATTTGTAGCCATATCTCAACTAGAACACGAGCTATATCTATATTCCAAATGCTTGGTAGGGCCAGTGGCCATATTGGATTTAAACAACCATAGTGTAGTAGAGTGGCATCCAACCAATTGCGTCATTCTTATTGGCTATAATCTTCACAAATTAGTGAATGTAATTGTACATTTGATAGCATTTTAGCTTGAACCTGTCTATAACAAGTGGTAGTCATTGGCCGTAGTCCTTTGTGATATTGCCTAAGTTTTCAAATGTTCTCAGTATCAGAGAAAACTTTTTTTTAAATTGCAGACATTCCACAGATGATTTTTTGGCTTCCCTAACTGAGCACGTTTTGGCATGTACGTTGGCGTTAATAGATTTTGTCTTGGCGAATTTGGACGTGGAACTTAGGACAAAACTGGTATCCCTGCTTAGGATCTGTTCTCTTCAAGAAGGATCATCATCCCATAAGGCTGGGTGATAATCTTTTTCATAAATAAACACAATAAACCTGATATTTAAACCTCTAAATATAAATAATAGTTGACCATATATTCTCGGTTGATTTGAAAAATGAATCATCATGCAGAAAATATGTATCTAAGCTATCCTGTAGAAAATAAGGAAATTATTTAAAATCCAAGTAAAGAAAATATCGTATCTGATGACCATCTTATCATCCATTAAGTGTCAAGAAAGTCGACGGGAAACTACACGTGTCGTTCTTCCAACATGGTCTGAGGCATATCCTCCAATCGACTCCCTATTACTCTTCGATGTAAGTACTGCAATCTTTGCTTAGCTTTATTTTTTATTGACGTTTGCTAAATCTCTAGTAGTTAAAATTAATATACAATAAGAAAAATACAAAAAAATTACACAGGGGAACAATTTTAATCACATTTGCTGGTGACTAAGACTTATCTGCCAATTTTAATTTGTTTTTTTCATGCGGATTTCAAATATATAATCCATTTTTGCCTACATGCTATAGTTATTTTGTAATTTCTATTTTCTCGTTTCCCCGAAAACTGCCTTCCGGGCGGACAACGAGGGTGCTTTTAGAAAGCAAATACTTCACAGTAGATAGTAGCAAGATAATAATAAATGTTATTGTGCAAAATATTGACATTATTGTTTTTTCCGGTCTCATGTTAGAATGATGGATTCCTCAAGAGGAAATTGCGTTAATGATCCAGACAACTTCTGCTACATATGTGGCTGTTACATTCTAGTTGGTCAAAGTCGCAATATATCAAACATCGTGATCCGCACTTATAAGGCATATATTGATGTTCCTCTTGGCGATTAAGATAAGAAGTGGGCCCCACATGCTGTTTGCCATAGTTGTGTGGAACATCTTCGTGAGTGGACGAAAAAAAAGAGAAATGGTCTTTCTTTTGGAATCCTCATGGCCTGGCGAGAGCCAAAGGATCATGTATCAGACTGTTATTTCTGTCTGGTGAATACTAAAGGGATTGGCAAGAAAAATCAACACAAGATCGACTACCACAACATTCCCTTGGCGATCGGGACAGTGCCTCATTCTGAGTCTTTACCAGTTCCGATTTCCAGTGGATATGCTTTCTACAAGGAAGAAAATGATGTACCGGATATGGATGTCCACGGAATGGATTCAGAGTCTACAGATTCCTTTTCAGATGCTGAACAGTCATTAGCTCCTCCTTGTTTTAATCAACAGGATTTGAATGACTTGATACGTAATTTGGCGCTCTCCAAGTAAGCTGCAAAACTTTAGCCTCCAGGTTTTTGTGAAAGACATATGCTTGACAGGTTGGTACGAGTATCATCTTACCGAACAAGGAAGAGTATATTTGTTAAGTATTTCTCTGAGGACAAATAATTTTTATACTGCCACGATGTTCCTGGTCTGTTTACCGAGTTGGGACTTGGCACTTATAGCCCTGCTGAGGGAAGACTGCTTTGAGGTAGCTCCAAACGTAGCCTAAAGTGTGTGCTTTAGCATAATGGCAAAGACTTTGGTGCACTTCCTCTCCGTCACTTTGTCCATCTGCGAGAAACTCACGATGACATAAGAATGGTCATGGATTTACTTAAGTACCATGAACACAATTGGATTATATGTGTAGACCTTAAGAGGGTCAACTTCTTCCTTGGCCAGCATAATGGATATACAAAGTTCCCATGCTATATCTGTATATAGGACAGTCAAGCCCGTGATAAACATGGGTTCCAAAAGATTGGCCAGTTCAGGAAATTTTGGAAGCAGGAATGCCAAACATTGATAATGAGCCAATTGTAAGTCGAGAGAAGATTGTTTTCCCTCTACTTCATCTCAAACTGGGCTTGATTAGATAGTATGTCAAGGCGTTGAGCACTGACAATGATTGTTCTCAGTACATAGTATCGGCATTTCCTCTTTTGTATACGAAAAAAATAAAAGCAGGAGTATATGGTGCTCCCCAAATCCGAAGACTTCTGAGTGATTCGAGATTCTTGAACACCATGAATGAAAAAGATAATGCAGCCTGGCACTCATTTTCTGCCGTTGTTCGTAACCTCTTTAGAAACAAAAGGCGCATAAATACAATGATCTGGTTACTAATATCTTTTAGCATATCGCAATCTGGGATGCAACATGAGTGTAAAGCTGCATTTCCTAAATAGTCATCTCAACCGATTCCCAGAGAATCTGGGAGCTGTGAGCGACGAACACGGGGGACGCTTCCATCAGGATATGATGATGATGATGGAAGGTCACTGGGGTAGACACATGATAGCGGACTACTGTTGGACGATTAGACGAGATCAGCCAGAAAAGAGTTACAAGAGAAAGAGTTAAAACGCAAATTTTTGCCTGATTGAAATCAAGAAGAGGTCCTCCAGCCTGATGTACGGTCATTATTAAACTAGCATCTATTTGATTACAGTATTTGTAATCCTTATGTGTAATTCAAGATTCTTCTCATATGCAATAAAATGTTTGTGCAAAAAAGCCTGCTTTACGTTAAATAACGCAAAAGGATGATTCAAAATAACTTCAGGGCATGATGATAGGCGTGATAAAATTAAAATTATTGTACATTAGTTATTGATATTACGAAAAATCTGTAGCATTTAGAGAGAATCTGATTTCAGATTTGAATTCAGTATGCTCGACTTAGGTAGCAAAATGTACTTTTGTCAATTTACCAAATACATTGTTCCCCAGTGTTATCAACAATTTGCTCTCTGGGATGGGAAAATGAAGAATCAGAAATCATTAAATTTGATCCCATCTGCTACATATGGTTAATCCATGGTTGAAATTCTAAAACTCAAAATATCACAACATTAAGTGCCAAGGTCGCTCAAACATGGAAAAATTGTATAAAAATAACCAGGAAAAGTCTCTAAATATATGCTCGGACTCCTCAATTATGAAACAAAAATTAATCATATAATTTTAATTCAAGAAAAAACTAATTTGGATGGTAAATAAATGTCTTTGCACCCATTGTTCTGTCAAGAAAAGTAACCTTGCAAACATCACTTAGATCGAGCTTAGGCAAAGAATTGCCCAGCACTGCACAAAATATGGCCCCCAAAAAAGGATGTTAAAATATTTATTTTTTATCCTACATTTCAAATATTCCAAAAAAGAACCAGTGTACAGTAATACACCTTTACGTACATTAATAAATATAGTAACCCAAGTGACTCTAATAATGTATGCATTTCAATATTTTAGCACTAATGTCACCCATTGTTTTGGTCAGAAAGGAGAGAATACTGGACCTCAGGAAAAGAAGATTTTTTTCCACGAGTTACTTTTATTTCTTTAGTAAACTGGGATGGTAAATTCATAGAAAGAGTTATTTATTCTTATATTGAATATATTGTAGTTAATAGAATATAATTAAATTAAGGGTGGTAAAATTGATTCCAAAGTTTTCAATATTTTTTATATTTAATTAATATTTGGAAATTTTGAAAAAAAATCCAAGGAATATATAAAACATATTGTTTCACTCAATAACGAGTAAATAAATATGCAAGAAAACCACTATTATTGGAACATACAGTTTATTATTATTATTAAAACGGTTATTAAAACGAGACCAGTCTCGATATATAGTTTACCTTATCATCTTCAGCCGTTAACTAAGAGAAATTGACAAAGAAAACTGAAATATTGGAATATAGAAAACAGGCAACTGAGTTTTATCTGGAGGGGTTAGCTTTAGGTGATTAACAATATCCTTTAGAATGAGATTTGCTATATCGGGGATACATTTATGCTGGCCTTCTGACAAATTGAAATTTAGAATTTCTTTTATTAGTAAGGATTAAATTGTTTTTCTTTTATTATAATCGCTACAGTGGTAAACGACTTGGGCACAAGGAAAAAAATCTATTATATGATTGCCGTTTTTTACATGGTTAAAAAGACTGGAATTATTGCTTGCTCTACTAATATCCCCCCTATGATCATGTACGCGTTTATTTAATGACCTTCCGGTTCATCCCAAGTAGGAGGAGGGGCAATTTGGGGCTCTACACGGGATTAAATAGATACCTGCATCCTTATTTTGCGATTCTGGCTTGGTGGAACGGAAAGATTTTTTGATAGTTAAGGGATATTTGAAGGTGGTCAAGTTGTGATATATAATGGAGTTTAATCTGTTGAGCAAGGGATAATATGGTAGAGATAGGCAATTCTTTTTACAGGTAAATTATTTTTTTGTTTGGGACGGTAGAATATTGCCCTGGTTTTAGATAGGCTCTCATCAATACAATAGAGGGGATATTTTTCAATTCAATCAACATGCATGTTATGAAGGTGATCTCATCTTGTAAAAAACAGGGGTCACAAATTCGAAAGGCTCTTAAATACATAGATATTACAATTGCTTTTTTTATCTTAAGATCATGGCATAAAAAAAAGGTATATAGAAATTGGAATTAGTAGGTTTTCGGTATACCGTAAAAGATGATTTATCATTAATTCTTAAGATTTTTACATCAAGAAACGCTAAGCAATTGTCTTTTTCCTTTCCAACCTTGAATTTTATAGTGGGATAGAGGTTGTTAAGCTTTGTCCAAAAATTATCAAAGGAGTTTATTTGATTTAATGGCCATGTGGAAATCACATCATCTACATACCTATACCATACAAAATTATTATTTGGTTTAATAGTTCTGAGTAGGGAAGTTTCAAAATGTTCTTTGAACAGATTACAAAAAATGGAGGTAACGGGTTGCCCATACTAAGGCCATATTTTTGTCTAAAAAATTCCATGTCACTCTTGAATACATTATCCGTAACCCACAGTTTAACTAGTTTAACAATTTTGGTTTTGGGTAATGAAGGTTTAATTTAGGGTTCTCAAGTACGTTCACTATCACTTGAAGAGTTTCATCAATAGGGACATTGGTAAAAAGGCTATCAACATCGAAACTGACAAGGCGACTATTTTTTATATTGATTTTGCTAAATTTCTCAATAAAATCGGACGAATGAAGTAAGTGGGAAGAAGACGTTAATCCAACTGCGTCAGAGAGAATAGACGCCACCCATTTGGAGAGTTTATATGCATGTAAGCCAATAATAGGACGGAGGAGGGTTCCGGGTTTGTGAGTTTTTGGCAATCCATATATACGAAGAAGGGATGGATTAATAGGTTTGAAACGGTGAAGGAGATCAGGATATGTTTGTTTTAATTTTTTTATATAGATTGGTTTAAAGCACTCGTTCTATTACTTAATGGATTTGAAGTTAATTTATGATATGTGTTTGAGTCACTAAGTAAATCAGTTAACATATCGGAATATGCAATTTTGTCAAGGATCACTCTCTGATTAGTTTTATCTGATTTTGTATTTACAATATTTTTGTTTGAATTAAGTAATTTAGAGCAACCCTTAGGCGGCTAAGAATTTCTAAATATTTTACGTTATCACTATGGGATAAGGCTCCCGCAACAAAACCATTTATGAACTCGCAATCAGAATTATTACATTCACAAAACTTATCAATGGAGACTAGGTGAACAAGAGAAATTGAATCACAGTGTTCGAATGCAAATGAAAGGCCATTACCAAGAATTGCTTCTTGGTCGGGCGTAAGATTATGGGATAAGAGATTAAGGACGTTCTTATTCAGGTTGGAGGATGTGTTTCACAGGCTATTTTTAAATAGCCATTCTAATTTCTTCTTCATTAGACGTTGAGACTTCACTGGCGCTCGTGTGAGAGTTTGTTAACAATGTCTTAGTACTTGGGGCAATTGGTTAGCATCTGTATTTGATTTGAGGTGACGAAGGGATTCCCGTTGAATTTTAAAGCGTAGATTGTTACATTTTCCCTTGTATTATTCACTACAAATATCTTTACGAACATATTCGCCACAAAGATCATGTTAATAAGCCCGTCATAGAAATAGTAAATTTTATCGGATCAAGAGGACTAAACCATATTTCGTTCATACATTTTCTTGGAGAACTTGAAGCAGAATACTGATGTTATTTTTTATACTAATATAAGATGGCTTAGTTTTAGCAAGATTTTGAAAATTTTATTTTGAGAAATGAAACAAAAATTGGATTACCCTAAGTTGAAGGGACATAATTAGATAGCAAACTTAGCTTTTGGCATTTGTCAGACAAATTTTCCTTTTACATGTATCTTCAGATTGAGATCACATATTGAGGAGACAATCTGAAGTTACAGGTAAAGGGGAAATTTGTCAGACAAATACATTTTGGAGTAAAAGCATTTTTGACAAAATTATTCTTTCTAATCAGCAAACTAAACGAAAGCAACCTATGTATTTTAAAACATTTCAAATGGTTTGAATTACATTATTAAAATTTGGGAAAAAATAGTCCCCATTTGGAGAATTTATCCATTGAATTTTCTAGAAGATATAATGATTTTTCATTTGTTACTTGACCCATATCCTTATTATTTTAATGAATCTTCACCTGATCCTCAGCTTCAACTGATCGTGCTTAGAAGTAATTTGTATCATTCAAATGATTTTAAAGATTCTTATATCATTAATTTGTATGACTCTCTCAATGATCAAGCATTTGTTAATCTAGAGCAGTTTGCTAAAAAATACTTCTTCATTTTGTGTCGATGTACATTTGTGAGCAAATCTTTTTAATCCATGAACTATGCCAAATCTAAATTAAGAAGCTCACTGAAGAGCTTAAATCTTGATTCTCTTTTAAGAATTTATACTTGTGATAAAGAACGCGATTTAAAATCTTTAGCAGCCATCAAGCAAAATAGCCCTATTAAAAAGAACTAAAATATTGTTCTTTACACCAAAATTAGACATTGGTAGTTATTAATTAAAGGTAGAACATCTAATATTTTTAAAAAGTATTTATTCTATTAGTTTATATATGTTATTTCGACGACAATTTTATGCTTTTGTTAAGTATGGCCCTGGACCTTTCGCTAAAGTCAAAAGGAGCCCTCTAGCTTATAGAGTTTGCCCCAGCCTTAGATGATCTACTCTGAATGCTTGGCTATTAAAGGGGGCAAAGTTGCTTCCTGGTGTACAGGAATCCTCATTGATTTTTTTTATGAGAAAATTGTCAGTGAAGTTTTAACAGCCGATCCTCTTTGTGTTTGTTGATATTTCAATATTTTTCAAAATCACTTAACTTTGCTGTTAACGAATATTTACAACGATTGCAAAAGCCACTAGACTTTAATCGAGGGGATTTATCTGAGATGAAAAATACTTTTTCTATTTAGTGGAACACAAACATTTAAGATACTATAATATAGTGGTGTGAAAAATCAAGGCGTTAAAATATTAAGGCTAAAAATTAAGGAGAGATATAAGGGCAGATTCAGCCATAATGAATAAAAAAAAGGAAAAGCCAATTTCTTTTATGAATATTGAAAAAGCGATTGTGACTTTTCTGATTGGTAGAGCGGGAAACTCATTTGAAGTCTTCCTAGATCGAAGCTGTAGAAAAGAGCAAAATTTACTCACATTGAAAAATATCTCATAAAAATCACCTCTGAGGAATGAGATTATTCGCAAAGAAGGAAAATGAGAATAATCCATTTCTTGGTTATTGAAATTTATTGGTTATTAGAAAAACTAAGATAAAAAACACCCAATAAAATAAAACTCATGAATCGATGGAATCGGACAGGATAAAAACTACTAAAAGCAGGTGCGAACAATACTTAGAACCATTTAGATTAGTAACCTGAAGGGAAGTACTTCTATGGGAACACTATCGAACTTTTATCTACCTGAACATTTTAAAGTAGGCCACTAAACATAAATTAGTCAATTAATTAAGTGATGACCTGACCTTACTCCATACCAGACTGCTAATTAATTGCATAACTGTGTCCAACAGGCAAAGCCAGGTTTTAAAACTAGAGTCACCCTGTAAGAAAAGAGAAGAAGTTTCGAAGAGTGGTCAATCATTTCCAAGTGGATATGAGACGTCCCCTCCATCTGGATGCAATCCTGGTGTGGGACCATCCCACTTGGATGTATCCCACGGGAGGTTAACCCATTAAAGCCTAGCGTTGCATATATGCAATGTTCTCTTTAAGTTTCAAAAATTGAAATAAAACTTAAATTACATATAAATTGACATGATTTTTACTCCAAAATGATAGATAAACGATTGTTAAATAAATTCAACTATATAAATAAGTTTGAGAAAGAATCTGGCAACTAAGAAACATTCTGAAAACAAAGTAGTATTTGGAATAGCATTATGGCGTCTACCAGCAAGTAAGTATCTATTTTCGAATTGCATTTTTAGTTAGTTATATATTCGATTTTTCACTTATATATCATTTATTGTCTTTGAAAGAGGTTCATTCATATTTATCAATCACTCAAGGCATGATTGTTTTTCATTTCCTTCATTTTTTCCTTGTTCTTTTAAAAATGAAATCTCGTGTTACACATATGCAACACCAGGTCATTAGGCTATCTAAAAATGTTATCCTTCAATATTAATTTTCCTGTATTTCTCACTAAGTGCATAACTAATATGATCTATTTTTATCATTTTTATGATTTAATTTATGATTTAATTATGATTTAATTATATTTACTTTTACAATTATCGATTTTTATATAATTTTGCAACAATTACTTATATTTTCCTCCCACTGCTAGGTAAGTCTCTGTGGAAGAAATGCTGTATATTCTTGATGAAGGAGATGGCAATGAAGATGATTTGGATCAGATCTACATATAACCTCCTAATGCAAGAATTGAATACAATGGAGACTCTGGTGATCAAAATTGTGTTTTAATTGATAATCTCTCTAGCAATCAGCTTGGTTCAAGGAGCATAGCTTGTTTTCGCAGTGGCAGGCGTATTGGTGAGGAAGACTTTATTCCAACAGAAACTCACCCAAAAAAGAAAAGCAAGAAAATATCCAGGGACAATAATGATATCAGCAGTGCAAGTATGATTTTTCCTGCTTCAGATTACTCTAGTTATAGTGACCAATCGCCAACATCTCTTGTTGAGAAATTCTTTGATGAGAAAGTCTGGAAATTGTCGTAGAGGAAAGTTCCCGGTATGATTTATTTTTAAATCTTCCCGATCCCAAGATTTCTGCTAATGAATTCAGGGTGTTTATTAGGATTCATTTGTTAAGTGGCTATAATAATCTTCCATCACAGCGTATGTATTGCGACTCAGAGGAAGAGGCTCGCAATGAATTAGTATGTAATGCAATGAGAAGGGATCATTTCTTGCAAATCAAGAGATTTTTGCATTTTTGCTATAGTAGGAATTTTTCCTCTCAAGACAAAATGTGAAAACTTCGTCCTTTCATAGACATCTTACAAGAAAACTTGGCCAAAATTTCCAACCGGAAATGAATATATCGTATGATGAAGAGATTATTGAATATTATGGGAAGCATGGTTGCAAGCAGTTTCTAGAGCCAAAACCAATTCATTTTGGTTTCAAAACCTGGTGTATGAATACCGTTCAAGGCTATCTTATTAATTTTAATGTATACCACTGCAAAAACATGAAAGTAAATTCAAACTATAAAGGTAACTTGGGAAGGTGTGCTACACCATTGGCAACAATGATTGGCAGTCTTCCTGAAATCAAGAAGGAGTTGCCGTATCATTTTTACTTTGATAATTTGTTTATGAGCACAAATTTATTATGCCATTAAAAAAACGTAATTATTGCGGAACGGGGACTATTTGAGAAAACAGAATTAAGAAAAGCTGCCCTCTTTCAACCTTAAAAGATTTTAAGAAAAAGGCTCGTGGAGAATTTGAATATGGCAGAAATGCTGGGAATAACATCATTTTAGTACGTTGGTTGGATAACAATGTTGTGACAGTTGTTTCAAATGTTCACGGCATTACTCCAGTTGCAAAGGCCCGCCGGTACTCACGTGTTGCCGGAAAAGTGACAGAGGTCACACAACCTAACATGATTTCTAAGTACAATAAGGTCATGGGCGGGACTGATCTCATGGACCAAAATATCAATGCTTATAAAATTGGTATAAGAGGGAAGAAATGGTAGTGGCCAATCTTTACATGGATTGTTGATGCAGCTGTCCAAAATGCTTAGATTTTATACAAAAACTGTAATAAATCAATGAGCCAGCTAGAATTCAGCCACTCCATTGTGCAAACATTTTTGAAAAATATGGTTTTAAACCAAGAGTAGTTGGTCACACCAAGATTTCACAGGAGAGTAGCATAAATCCTCGAGTATCTGATTCCATCAGGCTGGATCCAGGATGCCATCTTGTCAGATACATCCCCAATAACAAAGGAAGGAGATATGCAGGTCTCAATTGCTCATCAATAACGAGAACCGAATGTTCAAAGTGTTCCGTGGGTTTGTGCATAAATTGCTTTGAAGAATTTCATAATGCCTTATTTGTTAGTCGATCAGCCTAGCGTTGCATATATGCAACACATGTTTTTTGCTTTTTATTCCAAGATTTCTCATTAAATACTAATCTTTAATATAAATTATTATTTACCTTTGCTATTTTTACTCATATTATAGTAAATATTAAAAATTAAAAAAACAAAAACTTAGGCTTTAATGGGTTAAGTTGCAATTGACTTCCACTTCCAAGATCTGATATTCACCAGTAGCACAAGGGGTCCTATAAACTACCCACAGCATGCAACAGCCTCCCTCGTCTTTAACCTTATCACTAGGGAAGCCTCAAAGAAGGTGCTACCCCACCTTATTGTGGTAACTTTGATCTTATACAAGGGGCTGTAGGAGCAAAGCCTTCATCCGACCCTTCATCTCCCAAGCGGTCGGAGTGAGATATAAGCAAAAAAAAACAATTACATCGTTGATGCATCTATCTTTTACTTGTTATAATAGGATTTTAAATAGGCATAATATTAAACTCAATGATAAATTAAATATTTAGTTGATTAACTGAGTTTTCTTATTTCATATCAAAGTTGTGATATGTTCTAAAATAATATCTTTAACTTAACCTAGTAAACTTCAGGGTCTATTTTCATAGTGAACTAGTTAAGAAATTAATTATAACTAGTTATAGTTCCCCATAGTAAGGACAAAATATTGGTCACACTACACATCCGAAACATCATCCTATATAGAATCTCTTCTTAAGTTCGTACTAAACCTGATTAGTGAATCAAATTAAATACGAAAATTGCTTTGGGGTGAGAATATATTGTTCGCTTTTATAATGTTTTGGTTCTTTTAACTTATCACCTGAATCATCCCTAAGGAATTTAAACGTATAATGATTTAGTCTATATAAATAACATCTCAGGATTTCTTTGCAGATAAATAAATTAGTAGATGATCATCCGAAAATATGCTGGACACTACTGAATAATTATTTCCTTTCCTCATTTGTAACATTTATTTTCTTACACGTTTTGTAGCATTTGACTATGTCAAATAATTTGTTTACTGCTGGCGAAAACTCTTACTTACACTTTGAAAAATAAATACCTAAAACAATCTCATCAATTCCCAATAAAATAATTATAATTTTCACAGTATTTTCCTCTTTATAAATTATCGATTATTCATTAATTTTATTTCAAAATGTTGTTAATTTCTTCCAATAATACTTATCTTTTGAGAATAGTTTATTCCTTGGCCCTTACGGAAAGTGCAAGAGCTTTTTTCCTAAAAGATTCCATCGAAAGAAGAAAAGCATTTAAATTGGATAGAAAGCTTTCGCATACTTTGTACACGCAATAATTGCTTTCCATTTCCATTCCCTGAATTCAATTTACTTATGAAGCTAAAAATCAGTGGCTATTTCTACTCTAAGAGTGTTTTCAGCATAAAATTAATAAATTCATTTAAACTTTCCATCTATACCAAAGTGAATCACGGCATTTACCTTTGGAGTTTTGTTTGGCCAAACAAAACTTGGTTGAAAGGAAGTATGTTTCTAGGAGTCCAGGATAGTCTTTCTACAGAGTTTACAGCTAATCATATACAAATATGACCCAGTTCAAAACATTCCATTTTTGTATCAATCCCATTCTTTCCAATTTTAACTACAATATCTTTGATATTGCCTACATGCCTGCGTCACCTCTCCCTTTGATAACTGCAACTCCCGTTCTTGCTGTATCAGTGGCTTCCTCTCTTCTACCTCTCCAACTAATTCAAAACTTTGCAGCTCTTCTTTTTTTCTCCATTTAGTCTTTCTTTCATTTGTTCTTTTAAGTCGGCTTCAACTCCCATTTCATTCTTTCTTTTGTCTGCACTTGTCATCTTTTATAAGAATATTGTGAAAAAGAGTCATTCTTTTCATTAGTTCCTTTGAATGTTTCCTTAGGAGAAACTCGGAGTTGTCTTATTTTGGTGAAAATTTCTTTTTGGCCAAGTCACCTTTACTCTTTGCGCTTAATATAAATCGCTGGGAACTCATTGTAGTGTCCCAAATATCTGTACAAGGGTAAAACACATCTTTACATAATGTAATTACATTTTATTTAGGTTGGACCATGTCAAGTTAATGTAATTTAAATATTAATAAACAACATTTTCAATGCTAGTTTCACCATTTGTGATGAGTCGAGGCGCTTTGCGAGATTCACATTAACACGATTCTTTAACTCGGGTTCATGTGAATCTCGCAAGCACTTTGAAATTTCCATAGCAAAAAAAGGAAATCACGTTGAAGATTTCATATTTCAATATTTAGTTTATTCTTTGCACTTTGATCGAAATAGGTGTAGGGGCGGGGAAATATTTAAATTGTATCTCTTCGTCTCAAGTTTTTTAGGTAGACAAATTTTTTCCATCACAGTTAAGATTAATTTTATATCAAAACTTTTTGTGATTTTTGTGTTTACTATTAGTCCCTTCCCAATTCAATTTTTTACTATTAAGATTATTTATTATTTGATTGAAACACTTCAATTCACTTAACTTTAAACAAACTTTTCCTTCTCACTCGCCTATTTTTCAACCATTCAAAATGAAATAATACCCTTCATAGCATTTTAAATATCCTACATCGACTGTTATAAATTCCTAAATCAATGACAGATCCCATTTCAGTGATAAAACAAGCCAAGAATTTCCCTCCGAGAACAGCAGTCGTATTATAGTTATTCATGATATTCTTTCAAAGGTTTAGACCAGGGGCGTGCAACCTTTTCAGAGTAAGGGCCAGTTTAGACATTTAGGAGCAAATCGCGGGCCGAAGTGATAAACGAAATCTCCAAAGGGACCATAGTATCTGCCGATGTAGCCGCACAGAATAGTATGTTCGCACCCATATCTCAGTTAGTATTCATCGCAGTGGAAAAAATCTTAAATATTTTTTGTTGAGAATTGCCTCTTCTACAACTTTGGTCTCAATGAAAGTTTCATATATCTGAGGGTAATGTCTTTTCGGCTGATTTTGTACTCATTTTCAGTGCCAGACGTAAGACTCATTCCCTTTACGAGTATATTGAGACAGATGCTGTTTGGCAGAATTTTTTAATCATTTGGGGGCTGGAGTTTCACGGGCCGGATTGCAATATAAATGAGGAGCAAGGTGACGGGCCGGAGGATTCGAAGAGTGTTATACAGGTAGGTTTATTTGAGAGTAAAAATCACCACAAAAAGTATAAAAAGCACGTATTGATGTTTTACAAATCCATGTAAAAAAACAAAAGTAAACTCTACATGCCGATGCGTGAATACTTCTAAAATTTTAAATATTGTTCCTATTATAATTTTTATGTTCCCTTAGTTTTTCTAAAGTAGATTTGAAAACGAGAGACTACTTTCAAAATTCAAGATTTCCATATTCCAGAAATATGAATTGCGTGTTGTTTGCCTCAAGTATCATTTGGTGTTATTTTGCAATTTCTAAGTTAAATGGAACAAAGTTTTACATTGCACAACAGCTTGTTAACGTTTTTTTTTGAATAACCCTTAAGCATCTTGTTATTGTTTTATTTATTGGATTTAACTGTTATTTCCTAATATTGAAAAATCTTTGCCAAAATAAATTTAAAGTTTCATTCGTTGACAGACGAAGGAAACAGAGAAAACCAGAAATAATAAAAAAGATGACGAAACATATATACTGGGAATAGAGGGCGCATTGCCGTGCTGCAGGATTGGCACTGAAATACAAAAAGAAGGCAATGAAAAGGTTGCTGCGTTCTGGGGTAATTGGATACAGAGCGCTAACCTTGGACTGAATGGATAGACTCCAATTTTGGGAAGATTATCCTCTCACTTTATTTTAGTGATGTACATCAGCGGGGTAAAAGAACCAGTGGATTACCTGTAGGCAAAGAAAATCTTGGAAGGCCGATTTGAGGACTATTTATTGCAAGGAAACTCGGTAGGCGTAGGCGCAATGAATTCGATTAGGCATATGTCGGGTATTTCAAGGTTGGCCTACAAATGCTTGGGTATACCTTCGCCTACACTTCCTGAAAGCTGATTACGGTCTTCCTACGTTAATCTGTTTTTTGTCTTTCACTCTCACTGTGAGTGAATGCTCTCGAAAGACGACCGTGATATGAAGCCCCTTGGAAATACCCCTCTATTATTTCAACACCACGTCAGCCAGCGTGAGAATTTTAGAAAGTCGAGGAAAAATCCGTCACTCGCTTAACCACCCGTCGCAGCTGTATTTGCGTTCAGACGTCAATGGTCCCCCCCCTCTCCTGCGATAACGCCGTGCACGGGCAACATTAACTCTACCCCCTTATCGCGAGGCAAGTTTCGTCGTCTGGAACGACGCGTTATAATCAATTGTATTTGCTTAGACTGGCGCCAATAAGCCCTTGGGGACCACAAGACCCTGAGCGTCTAGCAGACTAGACACCTGGTTATTTAACCCGAAGCTCACCATCTCTCAAAGAGATTGAAAGCCCAACATTTCGTCAGCAGATCAACCTTCGTAAAGTTTGGCCCCTCTTCAGAGAAAAGTTATCAAGACCCTTCTACCCTTCAAGATTCCCATCTTTCGAGACTGAGACTCCCTGCAGATCAGCAGAATCGTCTCAAATTGAGATTACGTCTCTCTGGAGAAGAGGAAAATCTCATTCTTCATCACAAAGTAATCAAACCCCATCTTCGAGTCCTTCTATTCACGACTCCCCGAATTATCTTCGGGAAGACCTGCGCCACTGTCTTCCACCCTCCATCCAATCCGCTCGAGCTTGAAAGTAAAGCGATCGTGTATGGTGATGGCCAGATTACCTCGGTAATCTTCATTTAATTTATTTAACTACCATAAGTAATTTGTTCCACATATTATATATATATATATATATATATATATATATATATATATATATATATATATATATATGTATATATATATATATATATATATATATATATATATATATATATGTATATATATATATATGTATATATATAAATATATATAAAATTTCCCCTTTTTTCATATATATTAAAATTATATGTTGGGGTATTGTCTTTATATATCCTTTGATCTGCAACTTCACAAGTCATTAATCTAAACCCGGTCAACCGTAATTGGCACTATTTATTCATCACCCAGAAATATCTCCATCGGCCTGTGGTCAGCTGTCTGCCCGTGCTTGAGTAAGACTCTGATCACCGAGCTAGTCTACACAGGTATACTTCGACACTCACTATCTGTTCTTTGGAGGCTACTTCAGATGGTATTTAATTGTCAAAAATTGTGGGCGTAGCTCAATGATACTGTTTGCGTGGAGCTTAATCAAGTCAATGTTTATTCGTGTGTACACGGTGTACACGGGGATAGGGAGAATGTGAGAAGAGTTTCAGGCCTTCGCCAGGAAAGATTTATGCCAAATTTTGAGTATATGATATCGTGTTTCACAGCCTGTTAAGAATAATAAAAAATCCTCGTCTCCCCGTTTCTCAGCTCTGTGCTTTTTGATAAACATGTCAGCACAGCACGCCTGCGTTTGGCGCCTCCTAAAACCATGGTACAGCTCCCGCAAAAAAGGCATGGAAAGATAGCGCTTCATGTTTGTTTATGCTCGTGAGCGCTTAGGCGTGTGGGAGTGTCTCGAAGTCATTTTACCTATAGCACTTACGAGAGAAGTAAAATATTATTATTTACTTGACCAAATGTTATATGTTATTATTTACATGACAAAATGTTGTATATTATTATTTGCATGAGAAAATGCAACATACTACCATCTATATGACAAAATGTTACATACCTTTAGTACATTAATTGCATGCGCATAATTATGTGCTTGACTATTTCATCCTTTCATAGGATTCACGTGGCACTCATTTGTGACGCTTTAGTGTTGATCCTAATCCAGCTTGCCACAGAGCACTACATGGTAATAGAACCTCAGTCTATCTGTGTTTTAGACTAGGGGAGGATTTGGGGATGGAAAGAGAAGGGGTCATTAATTCTCTTTGAGAGTGTCGGATGTTATATGCTTCCTTGAGTGATAGATGGCGTATTATTTGGGTCAGCAAACAGCCTATTACCAGAAAATTAATATAAAAAATGTTTGAAGAAGAAGGCGAACTGGTTTAGAGTGGATACCATTAGAACTTTCAAATAAAGGTGTTGATGACAGCACGTCAAAATTCTCTTTATATTTATGTCATTACAAGAATAATGAAAAGCATCTAAGTCTCTTAGCGTACCCATGTCCCACAAATAATCTCACTTCATTACGTTTAATGCGAGAAAGTTAGTAGATAAGAAACTTGAATCCAAGTTTTCAAAGAGAAATTACATTGCCATTAATTTTCAACTCTTTTTTTCTTATTGCAATTCATTTCTAAAATATACTATAAATTCCATAACTGAGAAGCTTATAAGTACATTCCTATAAAATTATGAGAGAGAAGGTGTCTAGATTGCAATTTTGGATATTTCCTAATCGATACAAAGCTGCTTGGCAAACTTGAATTATCCATTATAATGATATTTCATAGCGAAAGTCAAAATTGTCTTTGTTACAAAGTTTTAGTCGGAAGATTAACTAATGAGCAGAATTGAGTAAGAATAATTCAAATTAGACGTCTTAAATATCAATAGAAGAGAAGTCAATGGTTTCCAAATTAGATTCCTAGAAGCCCAGAAATGATTGTTTCATTATTCGTAGAAAATATAATATGAAGTTAGAAAAAATAAATATGACATTTTGAACCAAGACATTTAAAAATTGAACAAGGGTTGATTTAGCTTTATAATGATAATGTTATACATACATACATGCACACACACCATATATATATATTAGATAAAAGCCATGTTTCATGCATGTACTGTTAAAGTCTACAGCAATGGCAGCGTTATTAACTTTAATTTGTACTTTCTTTATTCTCCTTACAAGTTTTTTTACTTGGTCTGTGAGGCGAGAAAAACACTCACAAAAGACATATTTTATTCATATACCAAGCATTTGAAATAGGAATAAAATAAGTCCTAGGCCTTTCTGTCGGATGGATCGGAGCGTGCCAAGTAGTTCCTTCGTTGTTATCTCGGCGTCTTTGTTACGCTATCTGTCCGCTTGGCGGAGCAGATGCGCTATATTTATTTGATGGCTTATTTGATCTATAATTTCATGCTCGTATTCTAAGTTATATTCCTCATTTTCTTCCTCAGTTATACTGAATATATCTTTCCAATGTTCACGGAAATTTGTTCTACATATTTCCTCTTCCTCTGATTTTACATTTCTATCTTTTGCTTCAATTTCCATTTTCATCGTTCTGTGTAATGTTCCCTTAAGTTTTCTTATTTTCTTCAAAATTTCTTTGGGAGAGGCGTTGCGATGGAATTCTTCGATCGCTTTGTTCCATCCTCTCTATTGTTGATCCAGGATTAACTTTTTTAGCTCTTCTTATATTTTTACTTCTTAGTATAGAGTGAATTGATGCTCTTCTTATGTTCATCTTTTATAGTATTTTCAGTTCACGGTAAAACTCCTTCATGTAATTTGAACATCTAGAGGTTGACATGGTCTTCTACTTAGATTTAGGGATACAAACTCTATCTGCTTCTAGTAACTGTTTGTTTAGCTCGTCGAGTGCCTCGTTAATTTATTCTAGAATTGCCTCATCCAATGAGGGTGAATGATTATATTTTGAAGAAGTCTTCGTACCGTAACCATTGTGCTATTTTTTTATTCCTTTCTTTGGCAGCTAGAACTTGTATAGGTTTCCTATTTCCCCTTAATTGGAGCTTTATATGGCCCCTATATGTCAACTGGCGTACTTCCACGTAGTAGTTAAACGGTACTTGGCGATTGGCCAGATAAATCTTTGGTTTTGTGGGAAATCTTTTCTGACTTAGGTGCGAATGTCAGGGATAATTTGCTGGACGATGTTCCCGTCCAGCAGAGTTTATAATGTATAGGCTCCTTCTGATTTGCGTAAAATATTATGTAGCTCAATTCCTAATATCTGCCATTGATGTCTCCCATCAAAACTTTTGGGGTTCTCATGCCAAATCGGCCAGTGGGAGAAGGAATTGGCAAAAGTTTTCTCATTGGCAGTTGCTATCCGGAGGCTACACTAATTAACAAGCTCTCCCTCCCTCCCCCCTCCGAAAAATAAATTCCGATGGTTCTTTCTGAATCAAAATAGTCTGATTCTAGGAAAATTGTATGTGCTGAATTCATTAATGACCTTTTTATATCTGTATTTTGGTCAGTTTTCAAGAAGTAGAAAATCTATTTATTTGGTGCACCATATTAATCATTCAAAAATTTATATGTACATTGGTTCCAACTTATGCAATAATTCTTTCCTAATTTGTGCTTTTTTGTTTGTTTCAGATTGATGGTTCATGATAGTGCATGTCTACAACTGCCTAATTTCTACTTACTCTGAACTTAACAAAACATGGACGGTGGCAAGTGCATCAACGATGCTGATCTTTCTTTTACATATGTGTAGCCTTCACTCCTAGTAGCCTCAAGAAACCAATCACTAAAGGGGTTCGACTGAACTACAAAAGTTGCTTTAAATGTCCTTTGGGTGACCAAGACAAGAAATGGGCACCTCAAATAGCTTGTAAGTCTTGTTTTAACCACCTAAGCGAGTGAATGTGTGGTAAGTGAAGCTCAGGTATAGCGTGAGCCCAAAGACCAGAGCATTGACTGCTACGTCTGTATCACAAACTCAAGGGAATAACCATAAAAACACAAGGCAAGGTGCAGTACCCAAATATTGGTCATGCATTTCGACCAGTTCCGCAGAGCGCTAAACTCCCATTCCTAAATCCACCGACTGAACAAGAATTGATGAGTGATTCCGATTCTAATTCTACCTCAATTGAAGAAAGGTACCACGTTGACTCAGAAAATACCAGGCCCAAACTCTTTACACAAGAAGCGCTTCATGATCTCTTCAGGGACCTAGACTTGTCCAAAGAAAAGGCCGAAGTTCTGGGATCCAGACTAAAGCAGCATAACCTGCTGGAAGTTGAAGGTCGTATCACTACAGCTCATTACTGACATAGAGAGCTGTCTGCATTTTTCAAGATAGCAAACAACCTTTGTTACTTTGAAGACGCTGTATCTCTCATGCAACAATTCTGCAAGTCTGAACCAAACAAGTCACATGATTGGAGGCTGTTTATAGATTCTGGAAAAAGACTCTCTGAATGCTGTTCTTTTACACATGGCAATCAGTTTTTATCTATCCCATTAGCACATGCAGCAAAGATGGTTGAGAGCGATTAAACAATGAAAATTTTGTTAGCCACTATAGAGTACGAGAAACATCAGTGGTTGATATGTGGGGATCTCAAAGTCATCTGTTTATTAATGGGCCTTCAGAGTGGCTACACATTCACTTGTGCTTTTTGCGTTTGTGGGACAGCAGAGCTGATGCAGAGCACTATATGAGAAAGGAATGGCCGACAAGACCAAGAGATGCGCCTGGACGGTACTTATGTGTTCACAATCCTATTGTAGATCCAGAAGAGATATTTTTGCCTCAATGCATCTAAAGCTCGGTTTGGATAAATATTACAACAAGGCTATGGAGCAATCTTGTGCTGGGTTTAGAAACTTATGTCAGAAACAAAGTAGTGTGGTTTCTGAAACGGGGTTAAAAGCAGTTGTCTTGAATCTACCACAGATTTGCATATTAGTTCATGATATCGAATTCACCATGGCCTTGTACCTACTGGAGTAAAAAAACTCATAGGAATCATTTGTCAATGTGTCAAATCTTTTTCTTGGAAACTATCGTGCTAACGACTACAAAGAAATCGTTACAACCATGCTGCAAAAATATAATGCATTGGGAGCAAGGATGTCCTTGAAATTGCATTTTTTCCACTCTCATATTGATTTTTTCACAGATAACCTTGGATATATTAGTGATGAACACGGTGAAACATTTTATTGAGACATCGCCATAATGGAGAGCAGATATCAAGGAAAATTCAGTCCTAACATGATGGGCGACTATTGCTGAACGCTGCAACGAGAAGAGAGCGAGCTGTATAAACGAATGTGCCAAATTTAGAAGCCCTTTAGGACTTCATATTTTAGCAATTATGAAGGATTTGAACTCACTATTTCTGGTACAATTTCTTATGAGCTTTTCTGCAACATGTTTAATATCGTTATCTTGCGTGAGGCAAATAATGCCATCATATTCACTATTTTTATGATTGTTTAAGAAAGTAGATCTGATAGTGGAATAGAACATTTAAAGAATACTCAACAATGTGAAAATAGTCATGTAAGCACAGTCACATAAGAGACAAGCTGGTCTGTTTTTAGTTGAGTATCTGTTGCACGACTCAAGTGAGGAAATATTGAATAAGAAAAACATAAGAACATAAGAAAAGAAGAAGACTGCAAAAGACCATTCATGGCCTACACTTGGCAGCTCCTGTTCCAGTCAACACACAAAAGATTTCTTACCAGAGAAAAGTCATCAACATTGTCACCCTTTAGAGGAGTTCGTCAGATCTAATCTGCAATATACATAAAATGCATCCAGAGGATTATGTCCATTCATGCAACCCCAAAATATAATCTGTCCACTACTTAGAAAAATATACACATATGTACATAAAAAAAAGAAAAAAAAGGTCATTCCCATCTAGCAGCTTCATCCATATATTTATCTAATCTATTCTTAAAACTACCCAGAGAGGAGGCTTCTATCACATGTCTAGTGATCCTATTCCATTCATCGACCACATGATTTGTAAACCAATTCCTCCCAATCTCCTTCCTAAACCTATACTTATCAAGCTTAAACCCATTGCTACTTGTCCTGTCATGTTCACTAAGTATAAGAACCTTACCCAGATCCCATTTATTATATCCTTTCACCCATTTGAAGACTTCAATCAATTCCCCTGTGACTCTTCTCCTTTCCAATGTATGTAGATTTAGTTTTCTGAGCCTTTCACCATAAGGTAAGTTCCTTAGCTCACCAATCATCTTTGTCATCCTTCTCTGCACAGACTCAAGCAAATCAACATCCTTCCTATAATATGGTGACCAAAATTGTACTGCATAGTTTAGATGAGGCCTAACTAGCGCTAGATACAGTTTTAGAATGACTTCAGCACTCTTATTGCTTACACTCCTCCTAATGAATCCAAATATCCTATTAGCTTTATTCTTAGCATTTAGGCATTGCTTTCTAGGACTAAGGTCTGAACTTACCAAAATACCCAAGTCCCTCTCACAATCGGTCCTCCCTAAAATTCTCCCATTTAATTTATAACTATTCAGTGGATTATTTCAACCTATACTAAGTACACTACATTTGTCTATGTTAAACTTTATTTGCAATTTCTCGGCCCAATTGGACAAAATGGTCAATTCCTCCTGCATTACAACAGCATCAGAATCAGCCCGAATGGCCCTACCTAGCTTAGTATCATCAGCAAATTTACTCAGGTCACTACTTATACCTATGTCAAGATCATTAATATAAATTAAGAATAGCAAGGGAACCAAAACAGATCCTTGCAGAACTCCACTGCTAACACACCCCCACTCAGATTTAACTCCATCTATACTAACTCTTTGCTGTCTGTCACCAAGCCATGACTGAATCCACCTAAATATACTGCCATTGATCCCGTGTGTTTTAACTTTGCTCAGAAGCCGTAAGTGTGGCACTCGATCAAAAGCCTTACTAAAGTCCAAGTATAAAATATCATAGTTTTCATCATTATCTGCTGCTTCATATACCTTACTATAAAAAGACAGAAAAATTAGTCAGACAGGATTTACCCTCACTAAAGCGATACTGTGATTCTTTTATCAACTTATGCTTATCCATGTGATCTCTAATATTTCTTGCTATAATAGATTCCATCATTTTTCCTACCACTGATGTCAAACTTACTGGTCTGTAATTGACATATTTGTTTTATCCCCTTTCTTAAATATAGGTATCACATTGGCTTTTTCCATGCCACTGGCACAATGCCACTCTCCAATGATTTTCTAAAGATGCATGCTAGGGGCTCACTTAACACATACCTACATTCTTTTAAAATTCTAGGAAAGACCTCATCAGGACCAGGTGCTTTACTACTTTTGATTTTATCAATTTCCTTTGTCACTATCTCCTTTGTGATCAAGATATCCTTTAATTTCTCTTCATTATTACCCTGAAAGAGCATTGACACCTCGGGTATATTTAGAGAATCCTCCTGTGTAAATACTGAGAGAAAAAAGTCATTTAGCATTCCAGCCATTGAGTCACTAATTCTCCATTGGAATCTATAAGTGGGCCTATTTTATCTCTAACCTTAGTTTTGTATAATTGATAAAAACTTTTAGGATCTTCCTTTGCCCTATTTGCCACTTTAATTTCATAATTTCTCCTTGCTACTCTAACTAACTTTTTAACATCTCTTGCTAGTTCATTATATCTCTGCCTTAAGTGATCCTCTCGATTTTTTATTTTCCTATAAATGCCCTTTTTAATGCCAATAAAATGCTTAATTTTATCTGTCATCCATTTTGGGTCATTATTTTTAGCCCTAATCTCCTTATATGGAATGTAAATCATCTGACCTGTAAGTAATTGCTCAATTATTCTTTCATACTCCTCTTCAACTGTAATCTCTTCCTCCTGGTGATTATTGTCTCCACTAACTGATATCATTGAATTTATTCCTGAATTGATTTCATTGCCTGGTTTCTGTACAACTGTCTCCAGGTAAGTCCTTAGATCAGTATGATTTGCTCTTCTAAAGTCAGGAATTTTAACATTGTTCATGCTACTATCAATACCATTCCATTTCATCTTGAATCTAATTTCACAATGGTCACTATTAACCAAATTTCCTCTAATCTCAGTATCCTTAATAACTTCTTCCCTATTTGTCAGAACTAAATCCAGTATATTATTATCTCTAGTGGGTTAATTAATAATCTGCCACTTGGAAAACATTCAAAAATTCCTCAGCCTCCTGATCACCCACAAGGGCTTCCCAGTAAATATTTCTGTAATTAAAATCGCCCATTATACACACATGCTTACTTCTTCATGCCCGTTCAATCTCCTGCCACAGAAGATTTGAAGCTTCCTTACTAAGATTTGGTGGTCTGTATAATAATCCTATGACAAGCTTGTTTTACCTTCCTTTACATTTAGCCATAATGACTCTGTTATCATCTAATTTAATTGTACTGTTTACACAACACTGGAGATTATCTTTAATATAAATAATAACCCCTCCTCCTCTCTTCCTATTCGTATCTGTATGGAACATGTTAAAGCCCTCAATCTCAACCTCAGGTTTAAAGTGATTACCTGCCAAATCAAGCCATGACTCTGTTATCGCAATTATATCAAAATTCTCGTCACTCGCTAACGCTCTTAAGAGATCTTATTCCTTATATTGCGACCATTTGTGTAGTATATTTTTAAGTTTTTTTTATTATTCCCATCTTCATTGCATCATGCTTTTTTTATTCCTAGTTATCTGCTCATTCACTTGTGCATTAGTCCCCCTATAACTCATAAGTATGCCCTCCGCCCTAGCTATTCCTCTATCTCTGCATCCCTTCCATTACCTACACTTGCCCTCTATTCCTGTTATTCCCTTACCTCTAACAGCTTCTAGTTTCCCACCCGTAAGGACCTAATCACACTATCAAGCTCCCCCTATAGAACCTCAACACCTGCCTGACTAAGATGGAGCCCATCCATCGCATACAACTTCCTATTCCCGTAAAACCCCCCCAGACATCTACAAACACCAATCCTAAATCCTCACACAGTCCTTTTACAAATTCATTCAAACCAATTGCACGCGACAACCATTCTACCCCCACATCCAATCTCGGAAGCACACCAGAAACAACACCTTTTACCTTGCTTTTACTCATCCTTTCAACTAACCTTTTATACTGCTCACGTAACTCACATGTACCCACCTTCCTTACATCATTCACTCCCACATGCGTAATCATAACTGCATCCCTCTCACACCCAGAAACCAGCCTATCATACCTCTCAAAAACATCACTTACACCAGTACCCGGCAGACAAACTCTAATTCCCTTCCACTTGCTATCACTCAACTTCCTATCTAAATACCTAATCTGAGAGTCACCCATCACTAGCACCTCAGTCATTCTCCTATTCTGTCTTGGCCTAACATTACCCTCCCTCCTGCTCTCAGTCACACTACCACCCATCCTGCTTTCATCCACAGTCACACCAGGCAAATCACTTTCACACTCTTCCTCTCTCAGAACATTGAATCTGTTAGTCAACCTAACAGGTTCTATGTCCCTTTCATTCACACACCTAACCTGTCCTAACTTATCTATCCTATCCATTTTTACCCACCATTCATCATCACTCACAACTTCCACACTGTTCTTAGTCCTAGCCCTATCTTCCACTCACTTAGCACTAATCTCACCCTTCAATCGCACACTTGCATCTCTTCTCACCTCAAACACCAAATCATTCAACCTCTTACATTCCCCACTCAACCTCCTAACCTCCCCTTCCAGAAAATACACACAGCACTCAGTTACATTCACTCTCCTTTGAACTCCACATGCATCACACACCACATACACACTACTTTCAAATGGCATGCTCTTACCATCTATACAAACAGCCATACTCTCAGAAATTTACTAATGACAAAGTTAACACTCACCAAAAAAATTTCTTGCTCAGGATTGCTGCCAGTTATCTTCCCCAAAAGTATTAATCACTAATGTATTTATTACACTGTGATTGATAAATTAAATAAATACAAGAAAAACTACACACCTAAATCAGTATTATATCCCAATCTTACAATGAGAATCAGAAGCTTCCTGTAAGACAAACTTCCAGAACAAAGCCAGACAGCCAACGTAATGATTTTTTTATAAAAACTAGTCTGATAGAACAAAAAAAAATATCAGATTCAAATTTAGCAATATGAAATTAGTTGTGTGACAATAATCATATATGTGAATCATTTTGACTGTGAACCGTTTTTTTTAAGACGACTTCAACCTCTATCGAAAGAGAACTCTTGTGAGCTCCTTATATGTTTGTATTTAATGCCTTTCTTTCTCGCAGTAGCAGCAGCGTCATACTGCTCCTGCAAGCAATTACTAATAACACGTCATAATTCCCAATTATTATTTGTTCATGATACTCGTTAATTCCGTGTTCCGAAAGTGAGATGACATCTGCATCAATTGCTCTGAATACATTTCCGTATTTGTGTTTATTTGCAATGTCCTGAGTGTGCTTCTTTGCATGATAAGCGTTTCTTTACGATGTCTCTTTTTTCTTGTCTTTTTTTTCTTGGTGGACAATCCTCTTAGGCTTTCTCTGTTTCTGAGAGGGAGCGGTTTATTTGGCGGGTGAGGATTTGGTAGTCGATCTTTGGTCTTGTACTCCTGTTAATGATTCCTTAACTGCCTTGGAGCGTTCGTGATTTTCCGGCATTTTTTTTACGAATAGAGGTCCGTTTTCTTTTAGAAGGCCATTTAGAACTACATTGTAGCAGCAAGTTTGTGAGGCATTTGTTACGTTTGCGTGTATAATGCAAGTGAGAATACGTGCATTAAGGCAGCTCATGATGAGTGTGGGAGATCCTCTAGTTTGCTGCACCTCCTAAATTTTCGTGCAGCGCTTACATATGTAGCTGAGTCTAAGCGCTAAGTATAACCGTTTTTGTTCTAGCGTTCATATCTCAATGTTTAGTCTATGCTTTTTTCGAGTTTTCCTAAGCTTTATCTTTTCCTAGTTGTAGTCATTTTCGGGCTGTTTCTATATTTATTTTCCTTTTTTTTTTGTTGTATGTTGAAACAGATATAAGTCATTATTTAAATAATATCCGTCGTAAAAATGGATGCCTGTTGCTCTGAATGTGCAAATGACAGCCGGACTATCACTCTGTAAGGTAATTTTGTTCCCCAACTAATTTTATTTTTTTTACGCTAAAAATCAATCATAATTTTGAATTTATTTTTCTCGAGTAAAGTTAATACTTATTTAATTTCGTCGTAAAAAAGTTTACTTTAAGGGCTTAAAGTGATTGCAATTTGTTCGTAACGAAAAAATAATTGGATATCGTAGGCAAAGCGAAAATGACTGAAAACTTCCCAATTAATTGACTCTTTAATTACCAATCTTGTCTTCAATATGTTTCTATATGACTTCCTTCTATGAAAATTGATATTGCATTTTATTTCTGTAAAAAAACGTAGTGCAAATTAGGGGAAAGGAAACAAAAGGATCAAACAAATAAGAACAAAAGAGATAAGAGGAAGATAATTATTTGTAAAAAGACTGTCATTTATTTTCCTGTTTAGATACAATAATCCCTAAGGCAATCAGAACTTAGTAAATGTGAACACTGGACCTGGAGATTTGGCCAATACCTTTGGCACAAAAAATAAGAAGAAATATAAAAAAGGATTAGGAGAAAACTCATTTCTACCACATTGTTTTTGAGGCAACTAATTTTGCTTTTCAACTTTGTTTAGACAAAATAACTCCCTTATGTCGGACAAAACTGTAAAAATATATAGTTGCGTCTTCCTATTTAGAAAAGTTAGCAACATATTTTTCTACCACAGGGTAAAGTACGGCAGAAGGTTCCATTTAATAAGTAAAAATATAGTCCAAATTCAAGTCTGCTTCATAAAACACCCAAATATTCGTGAGCTGCTGACATAATGCATAAGAATGACATTAAACCGTGTAACTTTCATCCTAATTTTAACTTCAAATTCAAGTACTGCCCTTGCGCACCTTATTGCCTGGGATCTTGATTTCCGATTAATCATTGAGCAGTTATATTGTGACGAATATTTTGTCTCCGGAGAAACTCGCTCTTTCTAAAAAACCCAAACCGATTTACTGCTCACCTAAAACCCCATCTAAATGAATCAGAGATACCCAGAAGCCACATCTTCAACAGGACTATTTCTTTTTTTCCAGCTGGTCGTGCACTAGCATCCTTTGGCAGGTAAATGCGAAGAGAAAACAACTTGAAGCACGGTATCCCCTTCATTCATAATGCCTTTATAGCCTTCAAGCAATCGAGATATCCCATAAACAGCGCTAAATCGTATCTGAAGACGTGTTTCGCTTAAAGGGAAACTGAGCCCACCCTCTTAAGCAATCTACCCTTATTGGCTCTCACATTTCTTATCGGGGAGGGAGCGGGAGGATGTGAAATATGAGTTTTGCTTTGAAATGTAAACGGCCGTTAGGCTACAATCAGGATGGATACAGAATGCACTGCTTATTCACATCTTTACCTACACCCCGTTCTCTTGTTTGCAAGTTTTGTATATTGTGCCCACATCCTCCCCAAAAACCCTATTTCTTTGTTCACCTCCACCCACCTCCACCTCTTTTTTAAGTTAATTATAAACAAGACTCTAACGTCAGGACTACAAAGACATCTTGAATCTCAAAAGAATGTTGAAGCCATGGAAACAATTTAACATTTGTTTATCTTTTTTTGAGAATGGATATTTTTATTTTACCCTCCCGTAACTCGATCAACCTTTTTTCCAGCTCAGTAGCCTAGAAAATCCTTTTATCTCTTCAACTCTTTGTAATTCATTCGGCAGCTAATAAAAACAAATTCCTGCTTTATCCGATTACGCATACAACTACAAATATATGAGGCAAATACTCACAATTTTTTACAACTGAAGGAAATATATATTACTCGATGGCAAACAGAATATTACGTTTAAATTCATCTCTTATTGTCCGTCAGTTCTGTGGGACAAATTAAGTTTAGAAAGAAAAATTTGCAATAGAGACATGTACATTTTCATGAAAAGTGTAAGAAATACTGTCAATTATAATTGTAGGGCAGTTTTTATTCCCATTAGACTCATTAAACATTAGGTGGTCTCAAAGTAATTTTCATTTTGCCACACAGGAAAATAAAACCCTGAACAATTTAATCACCAAAGTAATTACTATTAGTGACAATA
Source organism: Ceratothoa steindachneri (assembly GCA_963969495.1). Taxonomy (NCBI): domain Eukaryota; kingdom Metazoa; phylum Arthropoda; class Malacostraca; order Isopoda; family Cymothoidae; genus Ceratothoa; species Ceratothoa steindachneri. Next base: position 14,168,657 of record OZ018318.1, read on the forward strand.
ACTTTTCCCTTAAGCTTAATTATGCGGTCGATGCCAGACTTTAAAAATCAGCTGGTTTTAAAGAAATATAAGCAGTAAAGACACTCTACCCCTCCTTGGTTGCCTTGGTTGAGTAATCATTTCCTTGTCACGTGCAGGAGGACATTGTCTTCAAAAGGAACTAATTTCGTTCTCTGAAATCAATGACAAATGCTTCTAATAACACAAAATTTATAATTACCCAGGAATGAATAGTCTTTGATATAGTTAAGTATTGTAGCAGTCTTGAGTAATCTGTAAAGCTACGTTATAGTATAAAAGAACATTGATTTCTCGACAAAATTTGATTTCGTCGTCACAAGACTCCGAAAACAAAGCCTTTTGAAAGTTATTTAAAAAACAAATAATTTTTGTCCCATTGCAGGAAAGATTGTCAGAAGAGGTGGTCAGTTGAAAAGGACAAGAATCAATCTTGCAGTATCGTTAATACTCACTCCAGGACTACGGAACTCTGCATTGCTGGGCAGCCAATAGCGCCGGGCACCAAGAAATTCCTTACACTCTCACATCTCGTCCGGCCGGTGAGCAAGACAACGTGGTAACTATTTATCCCCTACTAGTCAACCTTTCTAATCAAATTCCATTTCTTAATTCTTTGTTAATACAAAAATATCTTGAAGTAGCTAAGTTATTCTCAAAATACTTTAAGATTAGAGGGAAGTTCTGAAAATCTGAAACCAAGTAATTATTTTATAAAGCTATCGAACTTCAATTTGGTAATGATCAATCACCTGCCCCACCCACCCTTATGTTCCTTCATGGGCAAATAACATATAGGAACATGTATAATAAACGATATCTTCCAATTATCTCTTCTACAACTTACCAACGAATTAATCGGTACAACTTAATAGACTCGCCAATAATGGGTTTAAGCTTGATAAGTATAGGTTTAGAAAGGAGATTGGGAGGAATTGGTTTACAAATCGTGATAGAAGCCTCCTCTCTGGGTAGTTTTAAGAATAGATTAGATAAATATATGGATGAAGCTGCTAGATGGGACACTTTTTTATGTACATATGTATATATTTTTATAAGGAGTGGGGAGATTATATTTTGCGGTTGCATGAATGGACATAATCCTCTGGATGCATTTTATGTATATTGTAGATTAGATCTGACGAACTCCTTTAAAGGGTGACAATGTTGATGACTTTTCTCTGGTAAAATACTTTTGTGTGTTGAATGGAACAGGAGCTGCCAAGTGTAGGACATGAATAGTCTTTTGCAGTCTCCTTCTTTTCTTATGTTCTTATGTTCTTATATTTTACCAATTTACTCGTTCCAGATCTAGACTTGGATGATATGAAGAGCTCTAGACCAAATGCAGGGAAGGGATCTAGGGGTAGAAATGGGTACTATCTAAGAAAAAAATCAGTATTTGGGGACAAATAGGGATTCTGCAAACAACAATTAGACATTCATATGCTAAGAAAAGGTTCACATTTTTAGTGAACAGGATAGGATACAGAACAATGGGTTTAAACTGGACAAGTTTAAGTTTAGGAAAGAGAATGGTAGAAATTGACGTACAGATCGATTGGTAACTAAGTCGAATAAGCTCAGTACTCATATCTTAGTAGCGTCCTTTCTGCGGTGTTTTAAAAATTGACTGGATATATTTATGGACGAGGATGGTGGGTGGGACTAAACATGGGGATGGGAAAAAGGAACTGCCTCGTATAGGATATATATTAGCCTTTTGCAGACTCCTTCTTTTCTTTCGTAACCTCAGAGAGGTTTTGCGACAAATATATATAAAAACAGGGTTTTTAAAATTTAATTTTACGCGAAAACAAAGGAGGGTATTCAGGTACGGAAAGCTTGGAAGGAAAGATCTGTAATGAAATTGGAGAGATAAGATGGTTAAAATGATTGAAATATAAATAGCTACATGTTCACCTACGGTTCTTGGGGCCTGGAGGGCACACAATCCTTTCAATATGAGCTACAACTGACCTTTTGCTGTGGATTATAAAAAAATATGAACTTCCTAGGTCTTAATAGCGATTTGGCAAGAATAGATAGACAAATTTACAAAGTTTGACCCAGTCACAAGAAAAAAACAGGGAAAAACCACGCCTTAAAAGCAAAAGAACTATAAAATACGAACCTGTAATGCAATTTTCCTAATCGGGGCCATGGTACATTTGAGGGGGTTGGAGGGCACAGAACGGGGCCATACTACTTTTCCTATTAAAGCCTAAATTATAGTTAGGCTAATATAATATTTTAAATTATTTGTTTAAGTTACAGCTTAAAAATAATTAATATATTTTTCTTTTTTTTAGATATTTTTGCTAGAATTTGAATTTATCTGTAACCAAATAGGTAATCTTTTACATTCGCGACGCGGGTCTTTTTGGTGTGTTTCGTTCCAAATTGAACGATATCGTGTTTCATCTCTCCTTCATCCGCACATGAATATCCATTCGAATTTGAAGCCGCCATTTTTGTACGAGTGAACATCTGGAAAAATAAACAAAATATAAGATATTCGTCACCTACTTTATTCGGGTTTATATAGATCTTTTATGGCGGCGATGAAAGCGTAAAAGCGTTTACGAATTTTAAAGATCTTTTCTACTGGGAGGCGCGATTGGGAAAAAAATGTTCTTTGAGGTCCAAACAGGTAATTTTGACAATTGATTCTTCGCGCGCAATTGTCGAGCACAGAAATGTTCAATCCTTTTAGATAGGCTGTGAGTTTAATAATGGGGACGAGGGATTTACAGCCGTATAATATTATGGGGCCCGATAAAAGCAATTAACCGTTCGCGATTAGAAATTAAATTAAAAAAGTCGCGACAAGTAAATGCGCTGCTTTCACAAGAAATAGCGGCCGCAATTTTACGAGCAGAAGCCATGGTAATACTAAATACCTAAAGAAAACAGGTGTTCATTAGATTAGGAATGGGGTAAACTAGTTTTAATTTAATTAAAAAAATGTTTAAGTAATTAAAAAGGATAGAAGAGAATAAAAGAGTGAAAATTTTTGGGAAAAGATATTGATGTAAACAAAAAAATAAAAAAACGTGTCGACAAGAATAAAGAAATAGTTATTTGGGTATAGATGGCGTCACGATAGGCAAGCCAGCCCTTTTGATTTTCATATTTAACAAATAAAACGTTAAATGTGGTGGTCACTAAAGTGTGCTAATTTATATCTATAGATTATTTGTATATGGGTTTGGTATTCGTATATGTGTTTGGATACTGGAAGCCGGTTTCAAGCCGTGCTATGAGTTGTCATATGGGGGCTCCTTCCCTCAATAATCCCCACTCGCCTTGCTCACCCTAAGGAACAAGTAGTACAAAGAAATATTTTGGAAGAAGTAAGGGATCATTATGGGATAGCAGGAAAAACCTCACGAGTCGCTGATATAAAAAATTAGCAACCAATATTTTGCATATTACCTACTGAAAATTATAGTTATGAGGACGACAGGAAATATTGTTCCTAAGCGCGCCATAATCCTAAACTGGTTTGTAACGAATGGAATAATCTGCCTATGCCTTTAGTCTATAAACAAGGTCTGCTGACCAAAAAGTCGCGTACTCTCACTGATTCTGATTTATGACCTTACGAACTTCAAAACTTCCAATAATTCCTGGACTAACCTCATGTGAGGACCTTAGCAATTCTTTTATTCGAAAGAGCATGTAAATCAACATAAGGGTTTCAAATTTCGTTAGAAACGGCCGAATAGTTATGATGTTATTGCAAAAACAAATTAATTCCCGGCTAAACTAGAAAGGACTTTGGCAATTATATCATTCGAAAATGGAATGTAAAACAACATAACTCTTTTTAATTTTTTAGAATCAGTCTTATAGTTTTGATGTTATAGCCAAAACAAAATAATTCCCCGTCTAATCTTGGGAGGACTTGGGTACATAATTATATCATTCAAAAGAGAATGTAAAATAAGGGTAGAAAATTTCGTTAGTACTGGCCGAATAGTTACAATGTTATTACAAAATCAATAAAAAGCAAAACGGGGAACGACCGACATATATTGACTAGTTTGATTGGTGAAAACCCTGATTGTGCTAGACATTCATTAAATACACATTTACAATTTATAGGCAAGTGATATTTCGCTGCCTCTTAATCAATAGAATTATCCTAGGTTTATTATTTATAGGTCCACCTGCACCACGCAGCTACTGCTCAGTGAGTATTTAAATCTGGGATCCTTTGGAAGTGACTTGCATACCTCCAAAGATTGGATATAATCGCTTGATTCTCTAGAGAGGAAAACTTATACTAATCGCGATGAAGTAAAATCTGGGAAGAAAACAAGGTGGTAAGTTATAGGGTTGCACGTGAGAAGAACTCGAAAATATCATGTCCCAGTATCGCTGATACCGGAGGGCGTCCAGGGTAGAAGTTGACTTTCCGGTCTAGATTATACTAGTTTGTGCTGTTTTCAAGATCTCAAACAAAATGCCTGATTTTAGACCAGTTGTTCGCGCTAAATCTGAACATTATGCTTATTTATCTAATCAGATAATGTTTTCAGGATTAAAGCACATGCAAGTAATTCCCATATTCTGATTTATTTGTTAGCGAAAGTACATACAATATTAGATTTTGAACTGATTTATACACATAAGGTTTAAGGAATGTTTTAATTGATACGAGGAAGTAAACAACATACAAAAATAGTTACTCATGGAGGAATTCAGATTGTTCTGACACCAAACGCACCTGGTAGCTTTCCTCCACCACATAGATATCTTAGTGAAAGCGCTCATCCAGTTCTTCACTGATGTCTTCACAATTCTCGGGAAAATATTCCAGGTGCGACCGAAGGAAGTACATTTTCACTCTCATGTGCGCACCAAGTCTGCGGAAATTCTTCATTAACTCATCAACCGCCTTCTCATCATGAGGACTTCTGTGGTTGCTAAGAAAGTTTGCCAAGACTGACTTAAGGGACAACCAGGCAGAGAGTTCAGCAGGAGTCAGTAATTCATCAAAACTGGCATACTTAATTAGCTTCCTTATTTGAGGACCATAAAATGTACATGCCTTCAGTTTTTCCATGCCCATTTGTGAAAATTTCTCCGGGGGAAAGCATATCCATGACCTTCTCTGTCCATTTCCTCGACAAAGTTCTTCTTCAGACCGAGTTTGGTGTTGAGGATGGAAGCAATATACTGCTAAGTTCAACCAGAGTGTGAGACACAACGTTGTGTAAATAGAGTCCTCATTCTTGTATTGGAGGCTAGTCTTTTCTGACATGATGCTGATCGTCAGCCTGATTGTCCCACAAGCACATACAGCATGGATACTTTTTGTACCCACCTTGAAGGCCTAGGATAAGTGCAACAACTTTAAGATCTCCATAGTTTAGGCATTTATGTTCCTGGTAGTTGAGAGCAGGCAACATGCGATACATGATGTTGCAAGATTCTTTCATTCCAGCTGAGTGTACAACAGGGATCCATGAAAACTTATTGCCCTTATTAGAGTAACTGCCTTGAAACTATTGTTAGATGAGTCAATGAAATGTTTCCATTCCATAGCATCATACTCTAAACCCATTAGGTTGAGCAGGTCAGCAATGTTGTTACAATAGACCAATGAAGAGGCTTCATCAAACGTGAAAAAATTTCCCATTTTTTCTCGCGCTCTAGATACTACTTATATAAGGTTGTTCCTGGTGCCAGAATACATTTCTCTCAAAGAAGTGAATCCAATAGCTGAGCAGATTCTTTGTAAAGGTTCAGGTGTCATGTTGGGTCGTTGAGTTCGGCTTGCCTAAACGGCACCAGCTGGTTGCCCTCTTAAGCTTATATGCCTTGAACTCAGATGCATTGGTAGTGAGACTAGCCTCAAAAACAGAGCTAGATCCCATGGTAAAATTAGGCTCAGGAACAGGAAGATTGGGGTCATGCAGAAGTAACAGTCGGTGACATGGAGTTGGCCTTCCCTCCCCACCACTAGGACACCAAATGCCACACTTCCGTCTTTTTTATTATTCCAATCCCTTAAATTTTTCACACATGTTTTACCACAAATATAGGGAGCAATTGGTTTATCCTAGTCCTCTAGTTTCACTCAAAAGTAAGCGTGATATGCCTTTATGAAAAAACCCGTGTTTTTTGCGTGACGGTCTCGAAGAGTGACATGTCTGCAGATATAACTAAACCTATTCGGCTGACTCTTACGCGTACAATCAATTCATTGTAATGAAAGTCTAGACCTGAAAAGATAAATTAAATTGGTTATTTAGGGTTACTCATCACTTGATGTGACAAAACAGAACTAATATACGGTTGTAGGTACTGATATTTTGGAATATACGTTGTAATATGAATTGAACATGTTAGAAACCAGTCCTAAACAAAGAAAACTAAACATATAGTCAAATTCATCATGCAAAAATTATTCAAAATCAGTCGTAAATCCTATGACCAATGAAAAATAGTTTTGTAACACAGGCCAGTGTTACGAGGGGTGGTCAATAAGTTTGGCAATTCGGATATAAGGAAACGAAATATAAGGAAAAGTGTTTTATTATTTTTCAGTATAACTACCCTCGACTTAAATGCACTTGCGCCACTTGTCCCTAAGGCTTCGAATTCCCGACAACCATAACTCTCTCGACTGCTGTTCAATCCACTCCTAGACGGCGAGCTGGACATCTTCATCGTCCCAAAACCGGCGTCCACGCAGTGCAGCCTTGAGCTGGTGGAATGAAAAGTAGCCGCTAGGGGCAAGATCTGGACTGTAGGGGAAATGCTTGAGCTCCTCGAATCCGCCATCGTGTAGGGCAGCTTGTGCAACTGTGTCCTTGTGGACTTTAATGACGTTGAAGTCGATCATGGGGCGTGAGGTTTCTAGAGACCCAACGGGCAGAGACCTTGGTCATGGCCAAATTGTTGTGGATGATGTTGATAACACTTCCATGTGATATTCCAAGTTCTCGGTCGATTTCTTCGACCTTTACCCGTCGATTTTCAAGGATCATCCTCTCTACACGGGCCACATTGTCCTCGTTGGTCACGTCTGACGGGCGTCCTGACGGGGGACTTCTTTAAGGGACTCACGACCATGGCGGAACTTCCTATTCCAGCAAGCAATGGTTGCATAGGAAGGGGGGGTGCCGGTGTACACTACAACCATGCGTCCATGGGTCTCTTTTGCATTCTTGCCTTCCTTGGTTCAAAATTTGATCACTACGCCGTGCTCAACCTATTCCATTGTTGAAAAATTTGTGATTAACGATCTGCGATCAGCTACTGCTTCTTAAATAGACAAAGCTTGAGCATGCTGCTGCAGTTCCTGACTTGTGATAACTTATCCTAACACCCTCACAAACCGCTATCTCTCTTCCTCTGTTTTGCCGTACCTATTCGCAAAACTTATTGACCACCCCTCGTACAAGCAGTGCTATTGTTACAGCTCATGCCACATCACATATGGAAGCTGGATATGTATTAAAGACCTTGGCCTGATCACTGAATGAGTTCTATGCTTTGAACCTTTTGAAGGAGGCCACTTTCCAATTCTACGAAGACGAGATGTTGCGTTGCCCTCAAGGAGTGCATGAAGAAAAATATGTGCTTGCATAAGTCTGACCCAAGCATTTATTTTGTATACTTGATGTTTCAGATTCTTCGTGTACTTCTTTGGACCAGAACAAAAAAAGAGTTAATGTGATTCCAAGAGTGCATAGTAACAGAGGAGGACGACGAGGTCTGTGTCATCACCAACTAACACATTGTTGATGACATTAGCAGACCACAGCTTTTTGTACAATCAATCAGTTCTTCTCTCGAAACTCGCCATATAGCATAAAAATAAATCGCTATTTATTCTGTTTGTTGCCAAGAAACAATTCCTTCCTAATTGTGAGAGAAATGTCAGTTTTTAACGTATCAGAAGTACCAGCATGTCCTTTAGACCAACTCTGGTGTGTTAGCTCCTTTGTGTTGGTATTCTCATAACCAGCAAACATGACTATGAATCTCCGTACTTCTTTGTTAAATAATCAGTGTGTAGAGGGACCCCCTAAAATAGTAATATTTGCCCCCCTTAAGATATTACTTCTAAACAGAAAGCAAGACGTTGCTCCTCCAACCCTCCGACGACTTCACCATCTTTGGACTGACCGCCGGTCACTGAGAAATTCATACCAAAGCATGACGCTATAATTGAAGGCTATCTCCACACCGTCTTAATTTTCCCTCCCCTCGAGCTGGAAGATTATTCATCTATTTGTAGGTTTGCCTTCAGACATCTTGTATAGCTCCAACCTCTGGTCGTTCCTTCAGACTTGCTGAGCCCGGCGTCTAACACATTCCCGTAAGGATACGCTCTGTTGCCCCGGCCGATAATGAAGGTTCGAGAAAGTCACTCTCACTCTTGCTTTTATGGAGAAATCCCGGTATATATGCGCCCTCTCAAGGATTACCGCCAGATTCGGTTAGAAGATGCTTCCCTGAATGGAGGTTCTCTTGAACGACAGTTTTGCCAGAGAAGTGCTTAGTGACAATCGCAGGCAACAGGGGAACTGGACATCACATTCTTATCTTCGGGTCAGGGAGAAAAGTTTCTTGAGGCAAAGTCAGCCTTTTTCAGCCGCCTTTGAATCAAGGATTGGAGAAGCCGTCCTCCGAATTAATTCTGGTGACCTCTTAAGGACAAAATGACCAATAGCTTGCTAAATCTGAGTTTGGAGAAGTCCTCCCCCCCCGAAGTTCGTTCCGGTGCCCTATTAAGGACAAGTAGACCGCGTCTCACTAAATCAGAGTTTAAATAACGTAGCATCACCGTGTTCGGATTCCTGTCTACACCCGTGAGTAATCAAGGTAACTGTGAGCGAATCTCCACGTGGAAAATCTTTAGCAGAAAGGAACTCCCATGTGCAGCAAAAGGCCTGGCTAGGCCAAAAGTGGTAAGCCCTCCCCCCCCCCTGCCCCCGCCCCTGTGGCACAAGCGGTAGCCTCGAATCGAGTCCGCCACGATTCACCTTTATGCGGGCTAAAGTAGCTCTGCAAGAAGATTCGAGGCCCTTCGAGAGTAGAGCCGTTTCCCGCTAACCCGTAACTCTGGGGAGAGCCTCGGACATAGATAAAGCTCTACTCCCCGAAAGAGATACAGAGTTAAGAAGTTTCGCCCAGAACCCAGAAGATTTCCCCATAATTCCAAGTCAAGTGCTAGCAACAAAGCAAAGTGACAGCTGGACTATTGTGTGTATTTGTAATTAGCCCCAGCCAGGACGTAATTCCACTGAACGATCGCCCTGAGTAAATTTCCTGACTTCTTTCATAAACTCCTGTTGAAGCTCTCCTCATTTCGGGTAGCCGAAATACTCTCCCCTGGACCGGAAGTTACCCCCCCACCCCCTTGCGTTTGGAGAACCGTCATGACACCAACCTCCTGCTTTGAAGTCCGAGCGGCCTCACCTCAGGTGCAGAAGACATCCGTAAGCCAACCCCTTTCTCCCTTTTAGTAACCCAATTGAGTTAATCTCCCCCCATTTAAATAGTCTCCTCCGGGAATACTTTAAGTTCTAACTTCATAGCCTGATATATAACTACAATTCCCAAGTTCATTTACTGATGTGATTTTGCTCGTTAATTCTCTGAGGTAATTTTACCCATCAATTCTCTCATTATTTTGGTGTAAATAAAAATATATTTTTGTACATGTCTCTTTAAATAACCTTGAGCTTTGCCATTGTCCATAATTTATCTGACCTCGTTGCACTCTCTCGCTACTCAGCCCGTCTGAGCTCGTGGTTTTCCGTCCCTTTTATCGGTTTGCTTTCAAGTTATTGGTCCCTCCCTGATGGATATAATATTGTATTGATATAATGTAATGTCATAACACGACAGTCACCAAGCTCCCCCTCCCTTCCAAGTTCGTCATGCTTTACTTTCGAGATTTAAAGAAACTTAGACTCTCGCTACTATAAATCCCCTATCAGAATCATTTATTAACCTGGGTTATCCAATCAGTATTCAGAACCTAATTCCATCTTATTTGCGTTTATGTATATATATATATATATTTATTGTGTATCTTTTATTTAGTGTATATTAAAATCCATTTTAAAGCGTGGTGTTTGGAATATTTCTTTGCCACGCAGCTGCAGCTAACTATTCAAATCGCACTCTTAGAAAATAACATTTGTTGCTTTGCTTAGCCATCCTTAGAGTCTGTCTGCGCATATTCACGTACACTTAGCTATACTTCGACATATATATATATATATATATATAATATATATATATATATATATATATATATATATATATATATATATATATATATATATATATATATATATATATATATATTAAACCACATTGAAAGAGGCACACTCCGGCAGCGAGCACAGCTTTGATCACAGTTAAAAGTATGCCGTTAGTACACTATTTTACGCAGAGAACCAAAAAATTCTCTGTTTGGAATAACTTTTAAGGAACACTTTCGCAATCTCGAACGGAGACTATGAAAGAAATAGAAAATCAATTGGGAATTCAAAGAATAAATGAGCAATAGTTAAACGCGTGGCAGATATACAAATGTATATATCTCTTAAAGTAGCGCGAGAGAATGATGAAAATAAATCCATTAAACTACATTGAAAGAGAAACGGAATAATTTGTATATCTGCCACGCATTTAACTATTCTACAAATTTGCTTAGCGAAAAATGCAATAGAAAACAGCGAGATTTGACAATGGTGAAATTTTTAACATTACTTCGGAGCAACGACAACTACAGGACCTGGCAAGATTTTTGCATCTATTTTTGTTCAATTTTCAACCATGAATCCGTCACAGTTAAAAGGTGCTTGTCTCGAACTTTGTCAATAATGATCTTCCACAGGTTGTCTAATGTGTTAAGTTCCGGGCTCTGAGCAGGTTATTTCATTATTTCTTTTAGTTCAAAGTGGTACTTTAATCGCTTTGCAGTATGGAATGGCTTTTTGACCTGTATATATAATACTGGCGGTTAAAGAGATCTTCGAAATGAAGGTATAACATGTTGATGTACGAGTTTTAGGTAAAAATTTGCATTTACCGTTGAAATTATTCGTACTAGCGGGGGAAACTCTTTCAAATGAATACATCACCCAATGCAAATGGACCAGTTCGGCCCAAAACCTTTTCGGCGCAAGACCCGTTTCGGCGGTAAGCCTTTCGGCAGTAAGCCTTTCGGCGGTAAGCCTTTCGGCGGTAAGCCTCTTGGCGCAGACCATTTTCGAGGCATACCGTATTCGGCGCAGACCTTGATAATTTTTTTAAAGTCAACCAGATCTACTTGAAAACAAGGTCTGCGTGCTCTCACTTAGTCTGATTTATTACCTAACGAACAGAAAAAAATTCAATAATTCCCGGAAAAACTTTGGAAGGAGCTTTGCAATTATATCATTCGAAAAGCTAAATCGACATCCGTGAATTCTGTCATAGTCAATCGGCGAGTACTTGACAAGGATTTCCATCACCGAAGCCCATCTACGAGTGCTCCCTTATCTGAAGCGAGAGGTAACCGTACTTCCACCTTCGCAGTCATCGTATCCCAACTGGCCCCTATCCTGCAACGAGCACGTAAGCAATTTTAACCGCTGCTTCCTGCAGATTGATCTAGAATCTGGTTTACACAATCGATCCATTCTTTGTGTGTGCATCCTGGTTTTAAATTTTCCTTTAAATCGCCGACCTGAATCCGACCTCCTTAGTCCCCTAATTAACCCAACTGTATCTCTTGTAGACATTTAACTCCGTCTGTATGACCATTCCCTTTAAACCCGATATTTGTGTCGATTTAAATATTATTTTGTTGCTAGTAAAGATATATTTTCGTCATTGCCTTCTTTTTCAATCTCAACGCGTACCAGCTACCTGGTAATAATAAACCATCCCCACTGGACTCATAACAAATTTTCCATTCACTAACGGTCCTCAACCAACTTCGGCCCAAAGCCCCAAAGTAATGGGGTGGTGATTTTGAATAGGACTGATTACATTTCCAAAATGTCCCAGATTTTGTTAGATAAATCCAAGTTTACTGAAATTATGGAACAACCTATGACTATCATTGACCGTTTAGAGGAACAAAATTAACCGGTTTTTGCTGAACCTAAAGTCTTCGGGTGTTCTTAGTGATTCTGTTTACAGTTCTCTGTATGTTTCATCATCTTACTTAGGTCTGTTCTATGGGCTACCTAAAATACATAAGACTGGATGCCCTCTTCGTCTCATTCTTGCTTCTTACACTATTCCTTCATATAAAATTGCTAAGTTTTTAGTTTCTCTGTTAACCCCTTTTACTTATCTCTCTATCTCTAAGAAAGTAGAGGAAGAGGTGACGCCCTCTTGTCGCGGAAAGAGAGCTTGTGTGTACCTTTGACTTTTCGAGCTATGTCGGTGGGCTACCTCTTCTGGGTACTCCTGGTAGGGCTTCCCTTGTCGATTTGGTCAGAAACGTGGTTCCAGACTAAGTGCGTCATTCCTTTCTTTTTCTACTCTATTCTTCTTCTTTTTTACTTTTATCCTATCTCTCCCACTTATACAAAAATGAAAAAAACAACAAACAAATCCTACTCCTATCATGTCGCTCTTTCCCTTTTTTCCCTCTATCTACATATAAGGACCTGGCAGCTACCTAACGCATCAGAAGAGAGGCTTTGGAACCTCTATAAACAACGCCAATCGACGCTCACTGGTTGTGTGAGACTAGGAATAGAGGGGTCCTAGGCGTTGGGGCACGATGAATGGGATGAGGGTAGTGCCCCGTTAACCCCTTTCCTGGCGCGTAATTATTGACCGTTCCCAGTGCCCGTTGACGGGTGCCTCTGGTAGCTTCGGTCCGAGGTGACAGCCCTTTGTTCCCAGGTTGGTTGCCAGGCCAATAAAAAGCCTTGGGTCGAGTCTCTTGGTGGGGCGGGATATCCATTGAACGCTGCTCCGAGATCCTGGCCGTTGTGAAGGGAACTAGTAGGAGTTTAGTAAGGGGCATGCTTCGTTGTGGTTCACCTGGTGAGAAATCGATGGCCCCTTCGGAGAACGTTTGTGCTGCTTGGTTGGGAGCCACGGCACGCCGAGGCTTGACGAATCGGTCGGACGAACAGCAGCACATGGAGCGTGCCTTCTGGAAGACTTCGAAACGACTTCGATCAATAGGCGGGAGCGACTCACGCAGGGGAAACTCACCAAACCCCTTTTTATATATTGATTGCTTACAAGCTTAAGAAATATAGAGTGTTCAAAATGGCAGGCAAGAAAGGTCCAGCAGCGCTAAAATTCACGTGTGCCATATGTAAGAAGGACAAGTGGTGCGTTGACTTCCCAGAGGGCTGCTATGCGAAATGCCGACCCAGGCAGTGTATGCAGCACTTGCATTTTAAAGAAGGAAGTGGAGGAAGTAGTCGCCTACTACAGGGAAAGAACTACATACCTCAAAAAGAAAAAAGACGCTCAAGGAGGAGCACGCCCAACAGATCCGCAGGCTCGAAGAGAAGTTGAACGAGCTCTCGAGTCCTGTGGCAAACAACACCTTTACAGAAAGGCCGGGCCCGAATGTGGCAGAAACGCCAAAAGGAAAAAATAAAAAGAAAAGAAAGACGAAAAATGGAAAGAAGAAAGAGGAATAGAGAGAAATAAAAGAACAAAAGGTATAAGTTATTGAAAAGGATGCCAAGGGGGAACAAGATGATAGAGAAGAAGAAGGGGAAGAAGAAAAAAGAAAAGCCTGAAAAGACCATGACGGGGAAGAGAGGGGAATCGGAGAGCTTGCCTCAGAAAATAAAGACTCCGAGCTCAGCAGGCAAATGTGCTAGGATCAGCCTTGTGGGTGATTTCCAGGCACGGGGCCTGCAGCCCCTGCTAGTGGCCCGCCTTCGCACAAGCGTTAAGGTGAGCTGCCTCCCAGGCTGTGGAAATAAGCAGGTAAGAGCTGAGGCCGAGAAGTCTCAGATTTCTGAGACTTCAGTCGTTGCCCTTATGGCAAGTGGCAACGACCTATACCTCAGAGGAAGTAGGGTAGACCCTACAGGCGAGATTATAAAGACGGTTATGGGCGCTTTCGACGACCTTGGATTCAAATCCCGCAGACGCGTCGTGGTGGGGATGCTCCCGAGGTAAGGTCCAAGCCGGACTGCCCACGTGAGGACCATGTCGCTAAACCGGCGCCTTGCAGACCTCTGTACGGCGGAGGGTGCCTTTTTTCTTTTTTTTCGACCCCTATGCCGTATTCTATGGTAGAAAAGAACTCTACTAAAGGAATGGGGTGCACCTCTCCTTTAAGGGCAAGGCTTTCCTAGCCAACCTCATCCAGGATGTCGTGGAGCGCACCTAAAGGAGTGTCCAGCCCATTGGGAAGGCGGACGTATGCCAGTACGCCCGAGTCACTCCCTAAACAACCTTTTCGGAGGTTGTCAAAAATGGTGCCACCCCGACAACCAAGAAGCCGGAAAACGGAAGAGTATAGGGAACCCTACATTATGGGACTCCCTGAAATTTCTTCTGTTCAATGCGAGGTCCATCAGAAACAATTTTCCTGAGCTCCGTGCCCTCGTAGCGACGGAAAAACCCGAAATGGTAGCCATAACAGAATCGTGGATAAAAACCTCCAACCGAGACTTTGAAGGCGAATTCACGGTTCCTGGCTACCAACTCTTCTACAATAATAGGCCAGACAGAGAGGGTGGCGTTGGAATGTTGTTTGTCAAAGATACAATCAAATCTACGAACTACAACATTATATCCGAACACGAGCTTCTAGGCGTTGACCTAGAGATAGGTCCTGTCAGATACAGAACCCTGGTGCTTTACAGACCCCTTTTCCAACCCATTGAGAAGGACAGGGAACTGTACCAGCTGCTAGGTGGACTTATTCAAGACAGAGTGTGCATCGTTATGGGCGACTTCAACAGACAAGTTGACTGGGAAACCAGAGCTGCCTGTGGCGAGAGCTCGCTACTCCTGGAGTTTGCCAACAACGAGTTCCTCACTCAAAGGGTCAGAGAACCGACGAGAGGTGACAATATCCTCGACTTGGTCTTCACCTCTGAGGATGATATCGTTGAGAATCTCTCCGTAGGCGAAGAGCTCGGTGGCAGTGATCACCAGCTAATTAGACTTACCGTCAAGATTTCGAAGGTAAGGTCTGTTGCTAGTCAATCAAGGAAACTTGACTTGATAAGAGCAAACTTTGCGAGCCTTCGTGCTGGGCTGACTGATGTAAGGCTAGCGGTATGCGAAGATGTTGAGGATTCGTGGAACAATTTCAAAAATAAGTTCATATGAGTCTTCAATCAAGTTGCATCCCTCTGGAATGCCTCCGTCGGTCTTCTGTTCAACCAAAGTGGTTTAATCGAGAAATCGGCCAACTGCGTAGGGAGAAGAAAAATGCGTACCGGCGATCTAAGATCTCGGGTGCCTTTGATGAGTACCGGAGGCTAGCCAGAAGAGTGAAGTCCAGCATGAGGGCGGCTAAGCAGTCTGAGGAACTCCGAGTGGCAAGACTCTGCAAGAAGAATTCCCATGGAGTTCTTCGGCTATGTAAATAGCCGTAAACCAATCCATCGTAGGATTGGGCCCATAGTGGACGAGGAGGGTGCATTAACTTAGTCAGATACAAAAAATGCTTACCTGCTCAATGACTACTTCTCTTTAGTGTTTACTAAAGAGTGTTGTCCCATCCCGGAGCCCACGGATTTCTACTCGGGGGGAAAAGCTGGAAGTAATGGACTTCACCGAAGGAGAAATAAAGAAAAAGATCGCTGACCCAAAGACGAATAAGTCCCCCGGACCGGACGGGTTTCTATCTAAGGTGTTGAAGGAAGTGCGCGATGAAGTATCACGACATCTGTGCGCTATCTTTAACATGTCAA
The DNA here is from genome assembly GCA_963969495.1 of Ceratothoa steindachneri. Lineage (NCBI taxonomy): Eukaryota > Metazoa > Arthropoda > Malacostraca > Isopoda > Cymothoidae > Ceratothoa > Ceratothoa steindachneri. The sequence continues at coordinate 14,184,559 of OZ018318.1, forward strand.
TCCGGACCGGATGCGTTCCTAGAGACTGGCGTGAGGCGGAGGTAACTCTGATTAAATTTCTTCAAATTTCTGTGATTTAACATACAAAATTAGCGGCATTAAAACACTCTTCAGAGGCTCTAATTTGTCTACCACTTATTTTAGTATGCATTTACAATTTAAATTTTTAAAAGAATACTTTGTAAAAAATGATTACCCTTATCTTTAGTTGAAAGCTGTATTAGGAAGTTCCTCTTCAGGCTATATAACCCCACCACTTCTTTTAATGTCCTAAAGGAAATCAGGTATGTCCTGTAACCAGACATCAACCCTTATAATGACCTTCTCCGAAAACGTTTAATTTCAATTTTTAGAAAAAATTTTTGTCAAATTAATTTTAAACTTATATTCATTAATTACAAAAATATTGGTAATTTCTTTAAAGTGAAGGACAGTATTCCCACGCCGTTTAGTTCGTCAATTTTATATAAATTCATGTGCCCTAGCTGTAAGTTGGGAACCTATATAGGAAGCACAGTACGTACAATTCAGTCACGTTTTTGTTCTCACATGGGAATTAGCCATAGACCGGTAAAACATTAAGTAACAAAGAGTTTTCTTCCATCAGGAACCATGCTATTGATTGTAAAACAGACGTGTCCTTAAATGATTTTTCTGTCTTAAAATTTGCTAAATCTATTTCATCTCTCCGCATTAAAGAATCACTCTGGATTAAATAAAACCGCCCAAATTTAGATGAGGACACCACATCCTTTCCTCTGTTATAAATTTACCAAGCTGTATTCATTCTTTGAATTCCTTCCTGTCATTGTGATCCGACCATGTAAGGTAATGTTTCAGTGTCTATATTTTAGTTTTACCTTTTGTTTGTATCCAATTCTCTAGTTTTCAATTTCAATTGTTTAATTTTGTAACATTACATTTACTTTGAGTATCTCTTTACAAATATTTTGCTGTTCTTTACCTCACTATTTTGTTTGTTCATTAACGTAACGTTCATTTTATATTTTAACGTCGTTTTTGTGATTTTCTCTGATCTGTGTTTTTTAAATTTGAAATTGCCTGTTATTTATGATTTTAAGCTTAGATTACTCATTTAGAATTTGTTTTTAGCTCCTAAAGATGGGTTTTGTAATAACCCGAAACATTGGAATTAAAGATGAGATTTGCCGTCTTCGTTTTGTCCTTCTTACTGAATATAAGACTCAAGCTTTGTAGAAGAAATCTAGGTGAATATATATATATATATATATATATATATATATATATATATATATATATATATAGAGAGAGAGAGAGAGAGAGAGAGAGAGAGAGAGACAGAGCCAGAGAAAGAGAGAGAAAGAGTGAGAGAGAGAGAGAGAGAGAGAGAGAAAGAGAGAGAGAGAGTCTAGCCATTCCACGACATTGTATTTATAATATATTTTACATTTTCTCTCTTTTTCTCGTGTCTGTAGGAATATTTCTAATCAACCTAATTAAAAGTAAAAAATAAAGTGATATTGTGAATGTTATGCTTAACTATTACGATAAATCCTCCTTGATGTTTATAAATTTCGCTTCACCATTATTGGTGACCACTTCTCATGAACATGAATATACAGTATATATATATATATATATATATATATATATATATATATATATATATATATATATATATATATATATGTATATATATATATATATATATACTACGAGTTAGGATACAAATATTATATATATTTTGGATATAATAATGCATTATAGATTTTCTTTCCGAGTACATTAATTGTTGTAAATTGAAAAATGCATTTGAATAATAAATACTAAAATTAATACCAACGAACCCGATATAAATATTCATGTGGTGTGTTACTGTCTGAATGTGTTGACGTATCCCTTAAGTAATAAATGCGGCCTGGATGAACTTTAGCCTCAAAGAAGAGCCATATATGGTAGTATTTGTTTTTAGATCTTTTTTAATCCATAGAGAGAATCTTTTGTAGTGGCGGGAATATTTACTGAAAAATTGATGTCAACTAGTTACTCGTTTCCCGCTATTTCCGTCCGAGATAACAGGTGCAACATTTTAAATAAGAAATACCAGGAGATATCGAAGGTGAGGTTTGTACAAAAACTTTAATTGTCGTCAAAAAGGAAAGACACTATTGCCGCAAAATAAATCCCTGCCTAGTCTTATGTCACTGGCAGAATTTATTATAAATTTCTCAGGACCAAAATAAGAGACTAACTGTGTTTCGTATAATAACAGAGAATTATACTTTAATTGGAACTCATTTACCTCCCTCAAAAAGGAAACCATGCAGAATCTTAAGTATTCTTGTTTTAGCACATACTTTATATTTCGTCATCTCTAAAATAACTACATAAAAGACGAAAATTTTCCTCTTACTTGTGGATAGGTCATAAATAAGCAAATTGATTTCATACTGATATAATTTAGCAAAAGATCTATGCATATTGTTATATAGATGAGCCTAAAATAATATATTGAATTACCTTCTATCTAATCAGTTATAAATTAAAAAGGATCACACTATCAGTTAAGATGTTATAAAGTAAAACAAAACCCAAAACTATTCTATTGTTCTAGGAAAGTTTGATTGCATTTAGGGTGTCGTAGAATGACCCTTGGCTTTGATCACTCTACGCTTTGACACCCTTTTAGTAGCGGTATGCTTTAAGGGGCGTGAGTTACTTCTATGATGAAGTAGGCTTTGTTCTAAGAGTGTTATTTTTGTGGTTTAGTCCTTAAGGAAGAGCTATTTTTAAACACATAAGGATAAGAGGAAACACCAGAATCTACCAAAAATAAACATGTATTTTAAATTAAATATTACAAACCAACAGTAAAAACATTTCTATATTTGGCCTCAAATGACAAAATATAAACAAGTAGGCTTCCGATAAACAAACCAATTGCCAATTAGTATTTTTATCACGACCCTATTTGTTTAGCCTAAAACAATAAATTGATGTACTGTCATCTACAAACACATATTACCTCGGTTCAAGAATAATGGTTTCTACTCTCCTTTAAAACGTGGGACGTACTAAACTTCTACTATCGCAATAGATATATAAATGTTATTGTTAACTTACAGGTAGGTATTAGGGATTGCCGGATGTCGCTGGAGGACTTATCTCTCGCTTTGAAGTGTTGCTTCGTCGCTGCTTGAATTTTCGAGGAGGGATTGCTTGTCGCCTGTGCCGGGTGATGATTCTTCAACGTAATTAAAGAACGGGAGCTCGTTGGGGCAGGGTTCTACTCCTCTCACTCTTTCGGTGCTTGAGATGTGAGATTCACTCGAGTGTGAGCGGCTTTGCTATTCTTCAGTCGGGCTTCTTTGCAGACGGAAAAGGCTTCTTCGGTATGGCACCGATATAAAACTTGACTAATTAGGTTAATACGGCCCTGAAAGGGGGGGATCGATTTTCTCAATCTGATCCTATCGTTTCTCACGGAAATAGTCTTGTATGGCTGAAGGATCGATCTTTACGAACTAATCTTTCTTCTGGCGAATCGACTTCTAATAATCTTCTTGTCTAGCCGATGGATCGATCTTCACGACCTAATCCTACTCTGGCGTATCGACTTCAGATAATCCTCTTCTCTTTCTTTGCGGGGCTTATTTATAGGCGGATTGCCGCCCCATCTAAAGGGGGAAGTGACCAGGCCACAGATGCAAAAGGAGGTGGGGAGCGAATGGTGAGTTAGCATCTGGGGAGAGCGAGAATTCCTGAGGTGGCACTGGGGTGCCCAAGTCAGCTCGCAAATTATAGGCTCGTAACCGCACCGCTACTTGGCGTGCCTTCTGACTCGCACCGTTTTTTTCCTAACCACGGGTTTATGGGTCTCGTAGGTCATGCGATCGTTAGAGCGTCGTTTAAGGACCTTAGGTGGTCGCCTTCAAACATATGTTAGCTCCAACTGCCCACAGCGGCGAGGAGATCACACATGGTAAGCATTTTCGCCGGCTACCTTTCCCACGCTTCTCCTCATGAAGGGAGGGGGGCTTGGGCTTGAATGTACCTATACTCCTCCAGGAGGCTTAATGTAGCCATTTCTCCACATCTACCTCCATTCTTAAGAAAATAACGGGTATGGGGGGGGGGGTTCCAATCCGACGCTTACAATAATATACATGGGTAACTTACGGAACATTGTATTATACAATAAATTCTAGTTCACTCGGGAATGCCTCGATAACATTTCACCTGACCTTACATTAATTCCTATATTACTGTGCCATCTTAGGATTTTCTTACCTACCACTCGGGTTACTCGCCCCTACTTACTTACAATTCTACTAATTTACACTTAACTTTGCTATAATACAATAGTTGGGCTGCTCCTTAATCGTCGACAGGGTTCCGACTTAACGAGTCGGCCATACAATTGTTGGACCCTTTTATGTAGTGAATGGAGTACTGGTACTCCATCAAGAGTAAACTCCATCTCAGGAGTCTTCCATTCTTACACTTATTTTTACCTAAGTATGACAACGGTTTATGGTCGCAATTCAACTTGAACTCGCGCCCTATTAGATAATATTTGAATTTACCTATGGACCATATTATGGCCAAAGCTTCGATTTCGATAGTAGCGTAGGCTTTTTCTCTACTCAACAGTTTCCTACTGACATAAGCTATGGGATAGGCTGTTTCGTCATCTTCGTATTGAAGCAATACTCCGCCTAGCCCGTCCCGACTAGCGTCCGTGCAAAGGCCGAAGATCTTGTTGGGATTTGGTAAGCGAAGAATGGGCGCAGTTACGAGTTTTCCTTTTAGAATCTCCAACTGAGTTATTGCATGGGGGTTCCACGTGACAGGGTCTGACGCTGTCTTTTTTAACAAATCATTCAGTGGGGCCGCAATCCCAGGTATTCAATGGATTCGTAGGCAAAATAACACTTGGTCGGCCCGGCGGTTAGACCTTGCTCCTTCAATTTCTCCAGCAATGAGCGTAGGGCGTGTAAGTGTGACTCCCATGTACGGGTAGCTACGTACACGTTGTCGAAGTAAAACGACACGTCGCTTAGTCCAGCGATAATTCGCCTCATCATCATATTATAATTGCTACCGGCTGTAAGTAGTCCGAAGGGTAGCCTGGTAAACTGTAACAGACCTCTCTCGGTCGCAAAAGCCGTCAGTTTTTTGGACTCCTTAGCGAGAGGTATTTGATAGTACGCTTTACGCAAATCCAATTCAGTGATGAATTTAGCGTCTTCAAATAAATGGAGATTTTGATCTATTAGTGGGATGGGCTCGGCGTCGAAAACGGTCACTGAATTCAATTTTCGGAAGTCCACGCACATCCGAAATGATTGATCAGGTTTCTTAACCATTACTATGGGGGAGCAATAATCGGACTCCGATGGCTCGAAAATTCCCAATTTTAGTAAATTCCGGACTTCCTTATTGAAGGCTTCTCGTAGGTGGATTGGTAAAGGATATGGTTTGCTCCGAACCACTGAATTAGTTTTTAGTTTTATTTCATGGAAAAAATCCTTGGCACATCCAGGGTTTTCAGAAATGACTTCTGGGAATTCCATGAGCAAGTTCAACATTTCCGCTTTTTGTTGAATTTCTAAGTGGGGATTTATCTTTAGATCCACCCAAGGGTCTTCCGGGGTAGGTGAGAGCGAGGGAAGTTCGTATTCCTCGTCTTGTTCCACACACACGGTGTGTATGACTTGCAGGGGCGTAACCGGGTAAACGGCATCCATCGGTTCTGAGGTGAATTGGCGCCCTCTATCCGAAAGAATTTCTTTAGGCAGGCCTACTCGTGCGAAAATTGAAAATAATGCTTCCGCGCAGGAAATAGTGTCAATCTTCCGTAGGGCCACGGCATCTGGGAACCGGGTGGCACAATCCACTAGGGTGAGGATGTAGGAGTGTCCTCCACTTAAAGGGGGGTGAATTGGTCCCACCAAATCAATTGCCACTCGAAAGAATGGTTCGGTTATAACGGGCACCTTTTGTAAGGGAGCGGGAGGTACCCGTCCTCTGGAGGGATCCTTCTGACACACGTCGCATGATCGGCAATAGGCCACAATTTCCCTGGCGGCCTGGGGCCAATAAAAGTGTCGGAATGTCTGCTGCGCCGTTTTGTTGTGCCCAAAGTGTCCGGCTAATATTCCATCATGCGCGGTATTCAAAATTCTTTGCGTGTATTCTTGAGGTACACACAGTGCTTTCTTGTTCTCCTTATCCTCCTCGCTGATAGTACGGTAGATAAGTGAGTCTTCGACGATATACTGGATAGGCTTCTTTCCCTTCACTTGGAGAATTTCACCTTTAATAGCTTTCTCCCCTAGAGGTTTAAGAGTGGGGAATTCCTTCTGAGCACTGGCGAAGGAAGTCAATTTGAACCCATTGTCTTCGCGGGTAATCCTCGGGGTCAACTTAGCAGGTTGCTCTTTCCTCTGGGCTTCTTGTGCCCGGGTGACTACTTGTTGGGCCACTTCTTGCTGGGGAATTAGGGGGTTTTGTCCGATTAGTACTGTGCAGAACTTAATCGGGGCTACTACCACGTCCGTCCAACCGGTGAAATATCTGCATTGTATGTGACATCTCACGACGGGGAATCGATTGTCGCGTCCTAAAAAGTCGTGGACGATTGCGAATTTCTTATGGGCAGGGTTTACTGGGGGCAGCAACTTGTCGGATACCACTATGCACGTGCATCCGGTGTCTCTGACTAAATTGGATACTCGGCACCCATTAACAGTGCCCTCTTTAAATTGTAGGCCGCCTGGCGAACTTTTGTTGAATAGAAAGTTTACCTGTTGCTGGGGCCCTTCGGATGTTGGCGCGGGGACGTAGGACGAATCAGCTTGTCCTTCTGGGATCGTGGCAGTCAAATTTTGCACCTGTTGTCTCGAGGTCTCCCTCAGTCAGGAGTTCTGTGGGCACTGGAAACTCAGGTGACCTATTATCCCGCAGGTATAACAAGTGACGGGCTTCCTGGGATACGTGCCGGTATTAGGGTATGATCCTTTTGGAATCCTAACTTCTTTTTGATTCTTTTCTCCTCCAAAATTTGGTTTATAAGTTCCTTTTGCTGCTGAGAACTTAAAGGGCTTCTTCTGTAAAGGCCTGGGTGGCGGCCCATTTTTCTCTGGGGAGAAAGCCTTCTCTTTCTTGTGCTCCCTAGGATATAACCGATGATTTACCGCGTGGAGGTCAGCCTCGTCCAGGCACTCGTTGAAGGTAGAAGCTTTTCGGTCCTTAACGAATGCACGGATTTTCTGGGGTAGTGTACTTAGTAACTGATCTCTAAGCATGAAGTCGACGACCGCAGCGACTTCGTTCTCTACCCCTTCTGACTCCATCCAAAACTGTATGCTTCGACGAAGCTCAAAGCCAAAATGTTTGTATGTTTGTCCAGGTCTTATACGAGAATGCCTGAACTTCATCCTATATTCTTCCGGGTTAAGGTTTGTTGCTGAGAGAAGTTCGGCTTTGAGAGTGGAATAGTCCACAGTCGCTTCTGAGGGTAAAGATACGAATATCTCTCTCATCCTACGATTGAGTAGCGGTAACAGTCTGGCGACCCCATCTTCTTCTAGGTCCCAATTATTGACTTCAAATATTTTCTCAAAATGGGAGAGATATGAGCATAAATCTTCTTCGTCCTTGTACTCCGGGAGTTTCATGCTGGCCGCTGGTGACACTCCTGTTTTAGATGACACTGACTGCACCTCTAACTGGTCTTTACTAAGAGCTCTTTCGTGGGCCCTTATCTTCTCTCTTTCATCAGCTTCCATTTTCGTCTTTTCTGCTTCCATTTTTATCTTTTCTCTTCTTTCTTCTCTTTCGTTTCTCTCTTTTTCCCGAATAAACGAACTCAGATCGGTTCCTTCCAGTCCGAGGCTTTGACCTTGCTTCCGATAAAGGTCAAACAATGCCATCGCGCTTATGTCAGTCATATAACTTGTTTTTAATCAAGCCTTACCTATTCCACCACCGAAACTTACCACTTGGCCTAACAATTACCTTTAGATGGTATCCCCCTCTAACTTTACCAATTTCCCACTCGTCAAATATTCTATTATTCTGGTGTTCCTTTTATGTGTTAGCTCTTCCTTAAATAGACACTGCTGGGTTCTTTCTAATATAAAACCTCTAGACCTGACACCACTTTTATAATATGTCGTAGAATGACCCTTGGCTTTGATCACTCTACGCTTTGACACCCTTTTAGTAGCGGTATGCTTTAAGGGGCGTGAGTTACTTCTATGATGAAGTAGGCTTTGTTCTAAGAGTGTTATTTTTGTGGTTTAGTCCTTAAGGAAGAGCTATTTTTAAACACATAAGGATAAGAAGAAACACCAGAATCTACCAAAAATAAACATGTATTTTAAATTAAATATTACAAACCAACAGTAAAAACATTTCTATATTTGGCCTCAAATGACAAAATATAAACAAGTAGGCTTCCGATAAACAAACCAATTGCCAATTAGTATTTTTATCACGACCCTATTTGTTTAGCCTAAAACATTAAATTGATGTACTGTCATCTACAAACACATATTACCTCGGTTCAAGAATAATGGTTTCTACTCTCCTTTAAAACGTGGGACGTACTAAACTTCTACTATCGCAATAGATATATAAATGTTATTGTTAACTTACAGGTAGGTATTAGGGATTGCCGGATGTCGCTGGAGGACTTATCTCTCGCTTTGAAGTGTTGCTTCGTCGCTGCTTGAATTTTCGAGGAGGGATTGCTTGTCGCCTGTGCCGGGTGATGATTCTTCAACGTAATTAAAGAACGGAAGCTCGTTGGGGCAGGGTTCTACTCCTCTCACTCTTTCGGTGCTTGAGATGTGAGATTCACTCGAGTGTGAGCGGCTTTGCTTTTCTTTAGTCGGGCTTCTTTGCAGACGGAAAAGGCTTCTTCGGTATGGCACCGATATAAAACTTGACTAATTAGGTTAATACGGCCCTGAAAGGGGGGGATCGATTTTTTCAATCTGATCCTATCGTTTCTCACGGAAATAGTCTTGTATGGCTGAAGGATCGATCTTTACGAACTAATCTTTCTTCTGGCGAATCGACTTCTAATAATCTTCTTGTCTAGCCGATGGCTTGATCTTCACGACCTAATCCTACTCTGGCGTATCGACTTCAGATAATCCTCGTCTCTTTCTTTGCGGGGCTTATTTATAGGCGGATTGCCGCCCCATCTAAAGGGGGAAGTGACCAGGCCACAGATGCAAAAGGGGGGGGGAGCGAATGGTGAGTTAGCATCTGGGGAGAGCGAGAATTCCTGAGGTGGCACTGGGGTGCCCAAGTCAGCTCGCAAATTATAGGCTCGTAACCGCACCGCTACTTGGCGTGCCTTCTGACTCGCACCGTTTTTTTTTCCTAACCACGGGTTTATGGGTCTCGTAGGTCATGCGATCGTTAGAGCGTCGTTTAAGGACCTTAGGTGGTCGCCTTCAAACATATGTTAGCTCCAACTGCCCACAGCGGCGAGGAGATCACACATGGTAAGCATTTTCGCCGGCTACCTTTCCCACGCTTCTCCTCATGAAGGGAGGGGGGCTTGAATGTACCTATACTCCTCCAGGAGGCTTAATGTAGCCATTTCTCTACATAGGGGAAGAATTTATATCTAAATTTTAACCAATTTAAAGCCATAATTTTTAGTGTTTCTTCAAACGTTACATTTTTTGAATAGACAATTTTTAAATTTTCCCTTTAATTAAACAGTATGATATCGTATTTTTTTACGATTTATCTTTATGTATTAATTAATCCCAGGGAAAATAATCGTATTTTCTCGGTAGTAGCATATTTTTTTTTCCTCATCATGTTTGTTCTTATGCTTAAGTCATTTATACTCAAGGTGAACGTTTCAACAATACTGAATTGTTGCAGTTAGGTCTATATTTGTAAAGGCAGAAATCAGGAGAATTTAACCCTTTTTAGACATAAGACCGAAATTGCAACCGGAAAATGAACAATTCCGGTAAATGACCACATGAATACATCGACTTGACACGAATTGGGTCTGTTCAAAATTGATTCATCTACTCCATTCCCTAAATCGTAACTATTGTAATTCAAAATATAAATTCGTTAAATTGAAGCTGGAGTTTCCTTTTGGGCAGCCGGCTATGAAAAATAATATATTATACAAATATACCATTCTTTTTAGACTCTGATGGATTTTATATGTAGCAAACATATTTTTTAAGAGATGAGTTAGTGAGTTGGCCACATATTTAATGATGTGAAAATAGAGATTTTTCCTATCAAACCCTGGATGTGCAATAAAGGGCGGCGAAAATATTTCCAATAAATTATTAATTTTGACACAATAGGTGCCAGTGGTAAGGATAGTCTAACTAACGCCACTTAATTGTTTTATTAACTTAATGATTACAGAAGAATAGAAGCGCTATGAATTCGTGTGAACGTAAGTTATAAAGCAATTTACAGATAGAGAGAGACTTGTCATCGATGGTTCTTGGCTAAGAATGACCGTATAATGTGTTTTCATAATGAGAAATGCGGTGTATTTATGGTAGGCTTATGTTAACATCAAGTTATTGCGATCAGTGTGTCATGTTGCATTGATCAATCTAATAATGACAATGCAAAAGTTTACCTACCCAGTTAAGGAATTAATTCAAGATTATAATATATGAGGTTGTTTACAAGCCACCTAATATTCAGTAGCAAAGTTTCCTAACCTTGAAAAAAATAAATAAATGTTCTACAGTTCATTCGAATGTGATTTTTAGTATAGAAAGAAGTTTTAATTGTTTGAAGGTACTTTCTTTGGTTCTAAAACTACTAAGATCCTCATTTTAAATGAAATTGGTAAACAAACACACAGATCATTTACTTCAACATTCGAATGTCGAACACTACACCACTTTTATTCTACACAGCTCAGTACGGATTTTACAGTTATACATATAATAAATTGATTATTTTATTAAACTTAGAATTTATCATACTAGTTATTGTAAATGCTTTTGACAAACCGTTAACTATTTCCTGTTCAAAACAAGAATATCATTAATGTCACTATCAAATTAAATTGAGATATTTCATAGATATATAAAAGCTAACAATAAGTTCTCGTAAATCCACAAACCTTCATCAAGAAAACGTAAAGCAATATACTAATAACTATATACATAATCATATTAAATAATTCCAAGATTATTTCAGAAAAAAATCGGATTTAGGATTTTAAAACCACTTAGAGGATACAAAATTAGACCTTTGCTGCATAGCCCGTTCATTGGTGGAGGCATTTAGCACTGTAAAAGAGGGTGAATTTCAGGAAGAACTTTCTATAATTCATCTCAAAAACTCACTTTAATTATCACAAATCATTTAAATACCTTTAGTTTCCCCGAAATCTTCCTTTAACTTGTAACTTGCACGAAATCCCCAATTGTGGTTATTTAAGGTGCTCTCCTGACAACTGCCTACATTGGCCTAAAACCGCTGTCCCCAACACGGAAAGCTGCTTGTATTGCATACCATGGAGTAGGTCAGGAGTGTTCCAGATCCTTCACATTCAAAGTAGCTTTTTCTTTCATTTCTCTAGCAATGTTTACTCCACACAATTTTACTTCCTCGTCACAACAAAATTCTGTACAAAACCATTCTGGCTGAAATGTACTCATTGGTTTCGCCATTTATTGATTATATTATATGCACTTGGAATTGCCCAGCTAAAACGATTAATACCACATTTAAGAGTGACAAATTATATTTTAATTGTGGGCGAAGAGACATTGTTGTTTCAATGCCATGTCTTTGCCGTTGTCAGCACATTATTAATAAAATAATTTATTATTTGTTGATATAAAATCTGTCCATTTTGCTTTACGCGTTAAAATTTGATAGAGTTGTCCGAAACAGAGATATGAGCTCGCGCGTAAAAGAGCCCTTTCATAGATATTTAACTAGGTATATTTTTTTAAGCCCATTCTCTAAACAAAGAATTCATCCGTGATTACTAAAAAAGAATCTTTCTAACTTATTTTATCGAAAAGGGTAAAGGCAATAAACCAATTATCTTTTTTACTTCATGCTTTGTATTTTCAGGAAGTTATTGCAGCGTGAACAAGCAAACGAGCATTGATTAATGTCAATTTGGCGCCTGAATTCTCTTGCTCATTTGCCTGTATGATTGCTGTCAGTAACCAAGCAAAGGGAACTAATCCCTACTTTTGAGTACCTCTTCTTTTTGTACCAACTTGTTCCTGGACGATCATACTGAACACCCTCCCCAGAATTTGTGGTTGAATAGATTTGTTATACAATATTATAGTCTCTTTTTATCATTCTCTAATTTACATTTGATTATATGATATTAATTTACTTTTATCTTCATTTAACTTTGTTTTATCATAACTGAATGAGACGGCCATCGTTGGTGCATTATTTTCCTATTATTTCTCAAAAAAAAGGGGAAAATAACTAAAATGTCTTCTCTGAAAATATTTTTGGTTCGCTCTGGTGGCAAATATATCTATTTTCTTGGCTGAAATTATGCGCTCGCCTCCTCCCTGTAGATTTCCTACCTTAAGAATTTTTGTTTTAATGAAAGAATTAAAACAAGAAAATCTGACCACAATGTTATTATTTTGCCTTCAAAATCATGTTTCCATGAGCTGAATCACAAATTTTGAGATGTCTTCAGGCAAGTTTAAGGAATTCAAACGGAATAGTTATTCAATATTTTCGCCTCCAGCCGACAACCAAATATCATTAAAATAAGATTTATATATATCTCCTTTTAAACTAAAACTTGCCTATTTTCTTTGACTTGTAATGTACCTATACTTTTGCTATAAAAAAAGATATTTTACAGTCTATATGATTTCCCTTGGCTCAGAAATTCCTGTAATTAATAAAAACTTGATTTAGTTATGGTACGTTTATTACTTGTCGTCGGTAGGGTTGCTGTAATTAATCAAATCAGACTTTACGTTGAAATTTCATTCAGGTGACAATTTAATATAGTGAATTTTTTACGTTGTTATAACTATTTCATGCATTACTATAGAATTCATTTGACAGGGTTTTATTTCAAAACAGAGCTACCAAATTTCCTGAACTTTTTCCTTTACCTTGCTTATTTAGCTTTATATATTTATTTATTAGTTATGGGTATAACAAAAACATTTTAACAAGTGTCAACTGAATAATTTCGGAGACTGTACAATGCAGGAATAGTTGAATTCCGTTCAAACTACACGAAAACAGGAAGGCACGCACACAGAGAGGTGGATATTCCTTTATACCTAACGATGCCAATAAATGGAGCAAGGATAAATATCAAATTTCTTTAGAGTTAAACTCTGGTTACAGGGTCAGATGAACTCACAATCATACAAAGGGCAAAACCTTAAGGGGTCTGAATTCATGTTCAGTGGTAATCCAATAAGCATAAACTCCATTAAATATCTTTACCCCCATCGGGTGGGATTCGTTGTTCGGTGCTTCTTATTATTCTTTATCAGAGTCTGAATACTGATACACTTCACTAAAATATGAGGAAAAAGAGTAAAAGAGAGAGAGAGGTTAAGAAAAAAATAGAGTAAGTCAAGGCTGATATTGGCTAGTGTATCTCCTAAACAAATTCATGGGAATTTATATCCATGGGATAATTATACAAGAAAACGAAATTTTAAAACAATCGTTTAGACCTAATTTCACTCGTGGTTGTGTTCTATGGTGCACAACATAAGCTGACGGTATTCAAATTATTTTAGCATACAGAAACCACTTAGGATTATATGAAATTTTCAGGCACTCATCCATTAATTTATAAGGCCCCCTGGTCATAACTCACCCATTTAGTAAAGTCAGCTCTATCCAGCCTCGCTGGCCGCAAGAGATCATGATAAGAAGCCGTAGGCTAACCTTATCAACCCATCCTGAATGATTATATCTTGCCCAAGAACACTGCCATGATCTCAAAATGGTCCTAAAACATGATTCATCAATTTGAGGATGATCTCTGTATTTGTAAAGCATGAAAGCGCACCTTTTCACTAAGCAAAATAAATAACAAAGTTCTTGGCTGAAAATAACATCGAACTTTTGGGAACCTGGCCTGGAAATTCATCAGATTTGACCTTAAAGGAGAATCCGTGGGCTATAATAAAACTAGGGGTTGATAACAAGAGGTCATCTAAATGTTACCATTTGTGGAGGTTCATTGAATCAAAATGGAGAATACCAATCAAGATATAATGACAAATTTTGTTTCCAGCAAACCAAAATGAATCGAACTAGTACTCATGAAAAAGGGACATCATTGTATGTATTGATTGTGTACACAAATTAAATGTATTTACTAATAAAATATGTTTGGGCTCTAAATTTTGGATATTTCAACTATGAATGCAATGTCACGCAGGAAAAATGAAAAATGTGCTAATAAAATGGGTTTGGGCTCTGACTGTTTGGATATTTCACGTTTAAAAAATAACCAGTTAATTAATTGGAATTCAGCAATTAAAATTTATTTTTCGCTCAAATGCCTCAATTAAAAGAAACCTTGTTGAATGTTCATGTATAAGCCCATTTAATAAGTCTAATATTTCCCCTGGCCTTTTTAAAAGGATGTTCTTATAAAAAAACTCATTTTTAGAGAAATTAGCTTTGACTTATATTCCTAATTTTTTTTTTTGGGGGGGGGGAGTAAATTTTCAGTTTTATGGAAACTCGATGTATCAATTTAATTATTGAATTGACTTTGTATAAACATTATTTTTTTTTTCTTTTTTCCTCTCTCATTGTCCCTCTCCGCATGGTTTCAATTTACTTATCGTGTCTCTCCTAATCTCCCTCTTTAGATTATCGTTTTATCCGTTGATCGTTTTAACCCTTTTAGCTCTGTTCTTGACTCTTTCTTGCCTTAGAGTCAGTATTTATCTTTTACTAGCTATATATACCCTTATTATATTATTTATTCTTGTAGTTATCCTTGAGAATGGTTCGAAAGTACTTGGAAGCACCTTTTTCATTTTTCCTGCGGGAGAGAGCATTCATATATATATATATATATATTTATATATATATATATATATATATATATATATATTGGATATATATATATATATATATATATATATATATATATATATATATATATATATATATATATATATATATATATATATATATATATATATATATATATATATATATATATATATATATATATATATATATATATATATATATATCCTCATTAGACCCCGCGTACAGTATACTGTACATTAGTTTTATCGGCATAAATAATTTAATAACAAGACTTCAGAGATAAAACTTTCTGTACAGCATTTTGTACCTTTAATCTTACGTCTGGCACCACAGTTTTATGAAAGTGTCGTGCACCATGTGTTTACTTCAGCTATTAATTTCTAGGAATCATGAGATGGTGCAAATATGTCACCAGCATATTGGTAAGTGCATTTATTTTGTCTTTAAAAAGTTTTTTGCCTTAATTAGTGTTAAATATAGAAAGTTTAATAACATTTAGAACTTTAGGGGAGGTTAATTATATAATTTCGTATTTATAAATAAGATTAAAACATTGTTATAACAGTATTTTGTATACTGGGTCTATTCCCATTAAAAATGTTTTCATCGGCTTACGCCCTTATTGAATTCATTTTGAAGGATAACCTTTGTATTATTTTTAGACATTGTTAAAAATATGCTATTTAATTTAATTTTAATTTCAATTTCATCTTATTTTCGTACATTATTAAAATAGTTTTATTACTAATTATTATAACTATTACTAATTGCATTCATATATACATATGAATGCAATGTCCCGCAGGAAAAAATGAAAAGGTGTTTCCAAGTACTTTCGAACTTTATTAAGTTCCTTATCAAGGATAACTACAAGAAATAATATTATATTAGAGATATATATAGGAAAGAAAAGTATGAAAGACCATCTCAAAGAAAAGAAATCACCAATGAGGAAGACGGAAGGGAGAAGGTAAAGATTCACATTAAGAATTGCAAAAAACAGGTAGTAAGGTCAAACTGAGAAGTCGGAAAGGGTAACAGATTAAAAGAAATGGAGATATCCTAACGAGGGAGATTATAAGACACGATAAGCGAAAGAGTGGGGAAAATACAATGCACATAACAAGAGCAGTGATAATTAAAAAAAAAATAATAATATATAATAAAAATATATTCTTATATTCATCTTTACTCTTCTCTCAGCCCTAAAGTTGAAGGTTCTGTTTTTTCTTCTATGTTTCTACGGGCATTACGAGTTGTGAGCTCGGAATATATGCATTTGGAATTTTCCAATATCTTTGAAATTGGCCATAAACTTTGTTACCCTTACCCGTTTCTTCAAAACTGTCTTTCTTCTGCTAAAAAGACATTTTATCAACCTGTTCCTAATAATACCAATTTAGTTCTACCTTTTTCTCTTTGTTTTAGTGATCTTTCCCGTCTTTTAAAAAAACTTTAACATTTCTGTTGCTTTTAAATATGAAAAAGACCGTGAAGAATTTATTAGTGCGTAATATTTGTAATAGTTTTTTTTGGGGGGGGGGGGAGGGTATTCAGTTGAGTGTTCTGGTTGTCTAAGTAAATATTATGGACAAACAGGTAAACAACATTTTGTTCGCATAAATCAACATAAATATAATATCCGAAGAGGGAAAGATGCCAGTGCTTTCTTTGTCCACATGTCAGATAAGGACCATCTAATTAACTGATACTCGGCAAAATCTATTTATCGTTCTAATGATCCAATAAAAAGGAATATCATTGAATGTGCTTTTATAAGGCAATGTGATAATTTTAACCTTTCCCCTGGCTTATATAAAATAGATGCTATAATTAACAGATTAATGATTAAAGAAATTAGTTCTGACTTTTGTTCTTAGTTTTTTTTTTATACAATCTTCAGTTATGTAGCCCCAATTTTTTTTATTATTATTATTTTGATTAATTGTTAATACTCTGCTATGTACATTGTATTTTCCCCACTTTTCGCTCCTCGTGTCTTATAATCTCCCTCGTTAGGCTATCTCCATTTCTTTGTATCTGTTACCCTTTCCGTTTTCTCAGTTTGACCTTACTACTTGCTTCTTGTAATTCTTAATGTGAATCTTTACCTTCCCCCTTCCGTCTTCCTCATTGGTGATTTCTTGTTTTTGAGGCGGTCTTTTATACTTTTTTTTTCGTATATATACCTCTAATATACTATTACTTCTTGTAGTTATCCTTGATAAGGAACTTAATAAAGTTCTAAAGTACTTGGAAACACCTTTTCATTTTTTGCTGCATTCATTTGAAACCCTCTCGTGATACTTTGTAAGTTTTTCCTATATATATATATATATATATATATATATATATATATATATATATATATATATATATATATATATATATATATATTTGTTAGAACAGCTATTTAGATGCAGATGGAGATTCTCCTGAATCAGACTTAGAATTAGAGGAAATTATCTGCGAATCCAGTTCAGTTGAAGGCTCCGTCATCATTAGACTTACGTCAAACAAGAGACAAAATCTTTACAAAGGAATTTGAAGGTACAGAATTAGCAATTTATAAAACAAAACATTCCTATTAATATTGTTTTATAAATTGCATTATCTTTCAAATTTGTTCATTTTCTATTATTTTCTCTATCTCTGATAAACATAAGCTACATAGAGGAGGCTTTAATTCTTTTTTTAATTAATTTAAATATAGTATTTTTGCTTGACTTCAAGCATCCGCTCAAGAAATATTAAGAAATTTTTAAGCCAATTTTATTTGTTAATTTTAAATGTATTGCAAATCTTAGAAATATTGTAGGATTTGGAAAGAGAGTTTGTAGATGTATTATTATTATTATTCCTTTCTATTGCAGTATAAATTTGATGGTCCACAGCATAATCTAATTCATGTTACAAATGATAGTGGGCGAAAACCAATTGATTACTTTAAATAGTATTTAACTGATGAAATGATTGAGAAAATTTCAACTGCGACAAATCAACAAAGAATTCATGATTGTGGCAAAAGTATTGAAACAACACCTGAAGAGATAAGAAGATTCTTTGGTCTTACACTAATTATGTCTTTACTTGAGGTAATACATTGTTTTCAAATTTTATTTATTGTTTTGCAATACATGCCATGTCGTTTTATAAACTTCTTAATAGAGGCCATTCATACAATTTTAGTAATCTTGTTTTCAGTATCCTTGGATTAAAATGTATTGGTCACAAAAATACAGCGTACCAGAGATAGCCGACAAGATGAGACGAGATAGATATTTTAAAATTAGAGCTAGAATTAAAGTTTTGTATAATAATGAGATTTTTGAGGAGGAGCGAAGCAAAGATAAATTCTGGAGAGTGAGACCTCTTCTTGACTGCATAAGATCTAATTGTCTTCGGTTGCCTAAAACCCAAGCGTTGGCAATTGATGAGCAAATGATACCATTTCATGGTGTAAGTAAGCTAAAACAATATGGACTCAGAAAACCTGAACCATAAGGATTAAAAAACTTTGTTCTTGCCACTCCTCAAGGTCTTGTTTTAGATTTTGAATTATTTCAAGGCAAGGAACATATGTGTAAAAAAAATAAATAATGTATTGTCAACTATTGATGATGCAGTTGTTTTAAGATTTGCTGAAGGTCTTCCTGTAAGCTCAATGCTCTATTTTGATAGGTTTTTTACTTCCATGCAACTTGTGGAAATTCTAAGTTCAAAGGAATAAAAGCTACAGGTACAATAATGAAAATTGGGATTCCACTTGAAGTAACAAGAAAAATAAAATCAGATTATGAAATGCAAAGAGAAGTGCGAGGTGCATTTGATATGGTAGTTAAAAATGATGAAATTGCAATTGTTAAGTGGTATGATAGGAAACCGATCATATTGGTAAGTACTTGTTTTGTAGATAAGCCAATAAATAAATGTAAAAGATTGGATAAGAAGGAAAAAAATTACATTGAAGTACCTCAGCCTAACATTATAAAAAAGTATAATGAATGTATGGGTGAGGTAGATTTATGTGACAAGGCAATTGATCAGTACCAAACTAAAGCTTAAACTAACAAATGGACTTTAAGATTGATATTTGACTTATTAAACTTAGCTTGCACAAACTCTTGGGTTGAATACAAAAATGAAAAGAAGGAAATTTTGTCTGTTATTATAAGACGCACTTCATTCACTAAATTTTAAATTAAGAGTATCTGAAAGTCTTATAAGCAAAAATTTAATGATTCAGAATCTTCTGATTTATCAGATTCAAAGGAGGAAAGCGCTTTAGGAATAGAACGACAAATGTTATTCCACTTCCTATTAAAGAACATAGAAAAGCTAATCATTTGCCTGAGATTGGAAGGATGTAAAGAGAGAACCCTTTTTAGATGCCAATCTTGCAAGGATTTTCTGTGTTTAACACCTGATAGAAATTGCTCTGCTAAATTTCATTCTTAAGCTTCATTTTATTTTACTTTTGGAAGGTTTCATTTTATTTCTTAGCATTATTTTCCCTAATCTTTGATAGGCTTAATTTCTTCAAATGGTTGCCTCACTGTAATTTTGTTTGGATATTTTTGTTGCATTTTATTTTGTCAAAAGCACTTTGTAATAAATAAATTTTATTAATGGGACTTTATTCAATGTCCTTTAACAATATAATAATATAAACTATAATAGATACGTTAAAATAACAAAAAGTTAAACTACAGAATACTGAACATTTTAAATTTTTTTAACGAATTCAGAACTAATGTACAGTATACTGTAGACTGTATAATTTACAAATTAATTGTATTTTAAAAAAAATAATACTTTTCAGTTGATGTTTAGGCATGTCAGAATAGATTTTATACAAAAAAATAAAAAAATACATTCTACAATGTCGCTGGGTCTAACGAGGATATATATATATATATATATATATATATATATATATATATATATATATATATATATATATATATATATATAATGGAAGATATCACATTGGCGTGATATTAGTTGAAAATGGCATCTTACTGAAACTAGTCTGATAGTTATAAATAAAATTTTGATTCAGATATTGTGGTTTACCATTATCTTTCATATATATATATATATATATATATATATATATATATATATATATATTAGGGTGTTCCAAAAACCGGGGTTAAAATTTCAATGTGCACTGATCCTTTTTCCCCACCACTGCTCTTTAGTCGAGGGCAACTCTATTTCTCGCCATGTCGGTCGGTCGCGGCTTTTTTTTTTCTTTTTGTAATAAAATTGTAACTATTCTGCCGATACTAACGAAATTTGAAACCCTTATGTTGTTTTACATTCTCTTCCTAATGATATAATTGCCAAAGTCTTCCCAAGGTTTACTTGGGAATAATTTTCTTTTGGCAATAACATCATAACTATTTGGGCTATTTTAATGAACTCTGAAACACTTATGTTGTTCTACATTCTCTTTCGAATGATATAATTATAAAGGTCCTCCCAAGTTAGGCTACGAATTTTGTTTTTGGTCAATAACATCATAGTATTTCGGGAATTCAAAGGAAATTTGAAACCTTTCTGTTGCTTATAGATTCTCTTTTGAATATATAATTGTCAAAATCCTCCCAAGGTTAGTCCAGGATGTATTGAAAGTTTTGAATGTCGTAAGGTCATAAATTGGAATAAGTGAAAACACGCAACTTTTTGGTCAGAAAACCTTGTTTTCGTGTTGAATTCCTCTCGTTGTGTGCGAAAGATTATCACAATACAATGATATTTATGGTCGCACCACTTTAAATATTTCTTTTTTATTCCCTTTTCAGGTTATGGCAATCAGTACTCGTTCAAGCTTTTAGTCTTGGCTTCTCGAGAAGCCTGTTACCTCCCTGCCATATGCTCGTCTTCCAATTAAGCGGGATGTGGTGTTGTTGTACCTTTTCTATCACGTGGTGGAAAATAAGACCCTCTTAGAAGGCCTGAAATTGGCATGTGGTGAAGTTATCACCGAATTGGAGAGTTCTAATATCCCGACACAGCAGATGGATTCTTGTGTCAAGAAACTTAGAGGAATCCACGACAAATACTAAGCAGTCAAGGAAAACCGGACTCGTGGGCGAAAGTCGGACCGCGTCAAGGAGAAGATGTTCCGAGATGACCTTTAGGATCTCTTCGATGTTGCCCTCCAGACAATGACCAGCTAAGAAGACAATGAGTTCCGAGAGATGCAGCCTTAGGAAATCTCGTGCAGCATTGCAGTGATTGTCTCGAAGAAATCTGGAGTCCAGACCAGGCGTGGGAAGAGAAATGACCAAGAAGCTTCTCTTAAGCGTAGGTACGAAGAACAAGAGGCTAAAGTTAAAGTGGTCGCTGCTGCTTTCAGTTCCAGTTACACATCGTTAGAGGAGTCATTGGCTGAAGACTACTACCGAAATTCAACTTCACCCTCTACATCTCTTCCTCCGGCCAAGAGGCTCGAGAACATTTTCAACTCTCCTGAAGTCGTCGGCGCCTTGGATTAAGTAAATCTCCTGAAGCCGTTGACTCCTTGGATCGAGTCAATCTCCCAATTCATAGTGCGGAGTTCGTCACTGGCGCTGTTACACAGGCTCTGGGTCATGGATTCAAGAAGTTGCTAGGTATTCCAAGTGATGCCCTGAGTATTGGTGAAGTTCAAGCCACAGCGTTTCTAGAATTGCTCGAGAAAGGGAAGATTCCTGACGAAGTATTCGGATTGGTCTTCGATCCAACTCCAAGCAAAAATTGGCCTCCATATTACTGCGTGCATCTGGATCGAGGAAGGATTTGGAAGGGATTTGGCGTTTTTGGCGCCCACCATTATGAGTTGGAGATAGTTCTCTCTGACGACTTTCGAGTCGTCTTTGGGCACACTGGAGGGCCGGAAGTCACCATTTTCAAGTGTTTCCAGAAGTGCTCGATTATCAACCAGTAAGAGTACACGATGGCTGGCGACACCTTCTTCGAAGGACATCTGGACAAGCTCAGCTCCCAGATGAAGGACTACCTGGCATCTGCCCTGGCTGAACCTACAAAGTGTTCGCGCGATGGCAACTTAGAGTTCCTGCAGCTCAAAGCCCTGTTCTTTGGAGGGGGCATAACAACTCGAACATTGTTTCGTGCCCTTATTACCCTCCACCACCCGAGGTGGGTGTCAAAGGGCATCTACTGCTTGATGATGTTCCTGTTCCAACACTAGTTCAAGACAAAGAAATGAGAGGAGAAACGTTGTTGTTCGACGTCCACTTTTGACACGACGCTTCTCTCTCATCCCACGCCTCATACATAAACATCATGATGCTGACTGAACTCAAGAAGTACACAAACCAGATGGACGTCGCTGCAACCGCAGGCAATGCCCTCCAACGTCATCTGTGGTATTAGCGGAAGACTTGGTCAACCTTTCAGACAAAATGAAAGCAGACTGCTTGACTTGAATGAAGACGGAAAGTCCGACCAAAGATCACCCATGCCGGGAAAAATATGGTAGAAACACGGGACATCCATCTTGATGCCTTTTTCACCAAAAGGTCGCATCGTGCTTTCGACGCCCTAAAGAAAAGTGGAGCCCAGGAATCGAAGCTTGGCTTCCAGCAGATGGATCCTTTGGATGGAAGGGCGAAAAGCTGTATGAGGACTCTCAGGTGAGAGCAAAGACCCTGAGAGTTGTGAAGAACCAGCTGAACGAGGATTGTCCCTGGCAGAGGAGTACAATGCAACACTTCCTAAGGATGAGGATCATAACAATTCATCTTTCGTCTCATTCAAGACCACCGAATGGCCATCCCAACACCCTCAAAGACCAACCTAACGAAGAAAAAGTGAAAAGTGAAGTGACCCCTAAATCATGAGAGAAAGAGGAGAAATTTTACGTTTAATTAATTTCGTAAAGTGTAATAAAATTAGCCGTGTGGGCAGAGAGAAATTACATTTTTAATTTATTGGACCACCATAATAAATATATCATAAAGTGAGAAAATGATTGAAATTAATCAATAAAAACGCAACGAAAGATAAGATAAACAGAATATTTATTAAATAAAAAAGGAATTTTCCTGAATTACGAAAAAATCAGTGGAGAGGCGTACATCGACTCAAGCACACTGAGGTATCGAGCAATTTCTTTGATCTTAATTTAAACCTCTGCACGGATTTTTCCACAATTTCTAAAAATTAATTTTGCCGAAGGAAAAAAATATTATCTTGATATTTTATTCCCTTGCAGTTTGATATATATATATATATATATATATATATATATATATATATATATATATATATATATATATATATATATTCAAATGATATGAAGGATGGGGAAACGAAAATCTGGTAACCCATCTTAACTGGTCAAAATCAGATACCATAATGCATATAAATAATTCTATTAGCAGAAATATCATTAAAGCATTCCTAATCTCCAGCACAAAAGAGAGAAATGTAAATATTAGCCTCGGTTTGTTTTCTTTAGATCTAGTCTATCTTTCTTCCTCAAATCCACCTTATCAGAGGTCATAAAAAATCGGACCATCTGATTTATGAGAAAACATTGGTTTGAATAAATGCAGTGTCTCTCTATTTCATAAACCATTGTTAGTTTAAAAATTTTATTAAGATACTGGAAGAACTATCTCCAATCAATTTTTATTTTTTCCTACGTGGTACAAACAAATATTTATACTTATTCACGTGTTAACTCTCGTGATTTAATTGTTTTAATAAATAAATGTGTTTAAATTGTTATATTAATCAATAAACAGAAATCATCGGTGACCAGACGCTCCAGGCGATACCTGAATGCTGGTTACATATTGCAGACGAAGCATTTTCTCATGCTGGTCCACACGCGGTTGAAGTATTACTTCAGCTCGTCGACGGTGATGTGCCGGA
This sequence comes from Ceratothoa steindachneri, assembly GCA_963969495.1. Lineage (NCBI taxonomy): Eukaryota > Metazoa > Arthropoda > Malacostraca > Isopoda > Cymothoidae > Ceratothoa > Ceratothoa steindachneri. The sequence continues at coordinate 14,208,493 of OZ018318.1, forward strand.
CCTTGCAGGCCTTGCCATTGACATATGACCACAAGCTATAGTCAAGGGGATTGTGGTCGAGTGACTGCAGCAGCCAAACCTCCTTGACCAGAAGTCACTGTTCGACCCCAATCACTCTCGCACACACTTTGTGCATGTGAGCCGGCCACCCTCTTTCTGAAAGACGTATTTCCTTTCTTTTCAGCATTCTTGGGGAAGTTATTACTCTAATCCGCTGTGGTCAGTCTATACCAGGAACCAAATTATACTGGCGGCATTTTTTTGCTATTCGAAGCCACGGCGCTGAGAATCATCTCGTAGGCCGGTTCCTTGGTCATAGACACGATCACGTCCTGGCCAAAGCTTACCACAGGCTTTTTCTGATAGTTGATGACTGGACCCACCGTGAATTTTTTTTCCTGAGAAAAAAAGAGGATTTGATTGCAATGATTAAGTCATTATGAAGGCGTCGACAGCGCTCCCAACGTTGCTCGCACACACGATCATTGAGCAAAGTCCTTTCCACGCACCTTAAGCTCTTGCCCTTCTTCTAATTGAAGTCCCGAGACATCGTGGTGCAAGGATATTATTTGTATTCGCCAACGAATTCATTTGGAGCTTCAGAGAACTTGGGACGCATTTCTAACAGCAAAACTGTTGATAACGAGGTCTACCTAAACGATGTCGATCTATGAAATCTTCTCCGTTCATGATCTTCTACGTGAGGCTAATTATACAGCTAGACTGTGATAGTAGGCTTCCTCTGAACAAAATTAATTTTACAAAAATGATAGGAGTCGAGGTGGAGCTGTTTGTTCATTAGCGCGCACATGCGAAAGTCGGTCTGTAAAAGGGGGGAAATATCCCTTATGAAAAGAATAAACCAAAAACCGTTGATTAATAGTGATGATTTTAACAAAACCATTTTTTAACATGTTATCGTTGGTTAGGCCATCTTCATCGTTTCTTGATTTGAATGTCAAGTCCTTGAGCTTATCTTATGTGATATACTTTTCTTTGATGCAGATCATTGCCAGTAACAGAGCAGGATCGTCACATACTCGGCTCACGCTCACAGGACGCGAAATGGGAGCTAATAACACAATACTTCATGCCATAGATAGCGCAAAAATCATAGTCAGGTAGGTATATATGCAAATGCTAGATGAAAATGCATGGAGGTGTAGAAGCATGAATATTTTAAGACAGAATATACATACATGATCTTAAAATATATAATCCTAAATAGTAGGATATGTTGAAATTTACCGCGTCAAAAAAAAGACGACACGGTCTGCTCACCAAAGTCGTGTGCTTTCACTTATTCTGATTCATTATCTTACGACCATCAAAAGTTTCAAAAGTTCCCAGACTATCCTTGGGAGGACCTTAGCAGTTTGTATAAATCAAAATAGAATGTAAAAGAAGATAAAGCTTTCAAATTTAGTTAGAATCGGCCAGGTAGTTTCAAAGTTATTGTAAAATAATTCCCTGGCTAGAAATAAAGTGAAAAAACAACATAAGTGTTTTAAATCTCGTTGGAAACGGACAAATAGTTAGAATGTTATTGCCAAATAATTCCATGGCTAACCTAAGAAGGATCTGGCCAATTATTATATCATTAGAGAGAGAATGTAAAGCAACATAAGGGTTTTCAAATTCGTTAGAAGCGGCTGAATAGTTACATCGTTATTCCCAAAACAAGAAAAAAGAAAAATAGGGAAAGACGGACCGACCAACCGACGCATAGTGAGAAATAGTGTCTCACGCCACTAGATATGAACGGAAACAGGCATGCTAACTACACATACTCCAAGATAGTCCAATATCGTGAAATTAAGTGTCAACCGGACAGACAAAATGCATGCAGGCAGGTGTGTACAGATGTAGAGAGCAGGACAAAATACACTGAGACTTATTCAAATTAACCGTTTCTCCACAAGTTTTGATTAGCAAACCTCAACGACACTCAAAATTAACCCCCTTGCCATCTTTTTCCATGCTCCTCGGTAGCAATAGTGTGTAATGTGTTGTAGCATCTCATCCATAGAGGCTCATCCCTGGGCAGAAGGACTCAATCATGCCTCTTCCCAAATCCCTTCCATACATACCTATCACACAAAATATTATCCACTCCTCTTTCATATTTTCCCTCTTCTCTCAAACACTCATTCACTATCAACTCACATTTTACCCTGTGTTTAAACCTTTTTTTTCTCTGTAAGACTCAATCTCGTAAATTCCCTTTATAAGTGAATTTTCTATCTATTTATCTTATATGTCCATTCAATCACAGATTTTCATTCAACCTCATTCATATCATAAAAACCTCTTGCCCAGTCGTTTCTGGCTCTATCTATCTTTCCCATACCGTACATCCCTGTCTATTTGCGCATTTGTCAATTATCACCCACAAATACCATTTTGAGACGATTTGAGGTTGGCGTAGTCGATTTGCCACTCGCCAACAGTGATCCTTCGATGCAGAAAGCCGTTCGTAACTTACCGCACGCTACTCTCGCTCTTTAAATTTCCATTTTCCCTTTTCCTACATTACACTATCTACACCATTACTCTACCATTTTCTACATTTGCTAGTGGATCCTTACTTCCCTCGATCCTGTAAAAAGCTAGAGTCAACATTTCCAAATCCCTATTACTTTAAGCCACTGACGCCAGATCATTGGCATGGAAATGAGGGCCTCGGCGCAAGAAATACAATCGATTCGGCGAAGGGGATCAGCCTCGGGGAAGCGGGTAGCAGAGTCAACTAAGGTAAAAATATAGCTGTGCCCTTCGCTGGAAGGGGGGTAGATAGGGCCAACCAGGTTGATGGCCACTCTGGAAAAGGGTTCAGTTATGACTGGTCCCCTGTAATGGAGCAGGTTTGACCTGCCCCTTAGCGGACGTCTTCTGACACACATCGCACGATCGATAATGCTTTAAGATGTCAGCTGCAGCATTCGGCCAATAAAAATACGCTGACCCGTTTTAGTATGACTAAAATGACCGGAAAAGATGCTGTCATGAGCTATTTTGAGCCCTATATGGTACATAGGATCGTAGAAGGCATAAGACAGTGGTAACAGCGTTATTACTGTCCTCGGCGGATCGGTAAAGTAGACAACCTTGCTTGAGCTACCTGATTACTTTGGGTCTAAGGACAGTCTCCTTGTCCTTGTTTTGGGCCTTATCCCATAAGGGTGTTAGTGCTTCACACTCCTTTTGTGCGGATCTCAAGTCCTGGTTAAGGATCTCCGAGAATTCGGACGGTATCGGAGTTCTGAAGGGGATGGACTCCTGAGCTTCCTTCTTAACTCGGCCTCGACTAAGGGAGGCCTGGAACACGGGGTCGGAGCTTGCTTGAGGGCTCTGTCCTATAAGTACAGAACAAAATTTTATGGGTGCTGAAATGACTTCAGCCCAGCCATCATAATACTGACACTGCCGGTAACATCTAACGATGGGAAATCGGTTCGCCCGCCCAAGGTATTCATGTACCACCGCGAATTTTTCGTGGTTAGGGTCCACTGAGGGGAGGAGCTCGTCGCACACGATGAAACACGTGCACCCTGTGTTCCTTAACGAGAGTAGATACATGGCAGCCGTTCACGCTGCCCTCCTCAAATTTCAAAGTTCCCGGTGAACTTTTATCAAAAATAAAATTTGCCTGGTGGCCTGACGGAGGGGAAGAGTGATGGTGGAGAAATCTTAACGGGAGGTTTGATGTCTCGTTGTTGGTTTTAGGGTAGAAGTTTTGGGGTTTTACGGGGCCCGGAAACTTCGTCGGCTTTCCTAGAAAGGGGCGCAAATCCTTCCTTCTTTCTTGATAGGGGGATTGGTGAGAATTTCGATTTTCGTTGGGGTATTAATTATTGCTTGCGGCATAGACATCCGCTTCTTCGTTACACTCTTTAAAGATCTGGCACTGACGATCCTTGACGAACGCGCGGATCTCCATCGGGAGAGACGCCAAAAATTGATCCCGCAACACGAAGTCTGTTAAGGACTCGTAGCTAGGATCAACCTTTGAGGATTGTAACCAGAATTTTAAATTCCTTTGAAGAATGTATCCGAATGGACGGAACGTCTGTCCGGGTTTAATACGACCTCCTCGAAATTCTTGTCGGTAGAAATCGGAAGTCATATTATGAGCGGCCAATAACTCAGCTTTTAAGGTGTTGTAGTCGGTTGTACACTCAGAGGGTAGAGATATGAAAATGTCGCGCTTTTTACAATTTAAAAGGGGAAGTAATATTACAACGCCTTCGGCCTCCAAATCCAGGTTATTAATTTCAAGGATCTTTTCGAAGTGTGCTAAAAATGCTCTGAAATCCTCTCTATCCCTGAAATTGAGAAGCTTAAGTGGAAGATTGGGCGCTGCTTCTGAACGTGAACTGACTGTTTGTATTTCAGCCTGTACGCGAGCCATTTCAAGCTCATGGTGAAGCTCAGCTAATCTTTTCCATTCCTCTCTTTCTTCTCGTTGGATTTCCTCTTCTCTTTGCCTTTCTCCTCTTAACTTTTCTCTTTCTGTTCGTTGCTCCTCTTGAACGTACTCAAACATTTCTCTTGCGGAAATTCTCAAGGATTCTCCTTGCGCTTTGAAGATTTCAAACTGAGTCATATTTGCACTTTGGGGCGCAATAGTCAACCAACTAAATTCCTTGTGATAAGAATTATGCCTTCTAGAGAATTGGCCTTCCTAAATATGGGCACTGACCTATTCGTGATTGATTTCTCGACCTTGATAACCAATGACTAAAATAACATAAAACACACAAAAAAATTATTATAACAGTTCCTTGAGCTACTCTAGCTTCTTAAGTTTCAAAAAGGGGATAGCAATCGTTAAAACAAAAGGGAACTATTATACTCTATTTTTATAACGAATAACACTATGCTTCACTCGACTGAGTCCAGTGTTCGCAAAAATATAGCGTTAAACCTTACACACTTTACACCAAATTTAAATAGTATATATGTATAAATGTCGTAGAATAGGCTCCCGACGATATACCATATATAACTATTCGTTAAGGGAATTTTCTCTATTTCGAGTGCGTGGTAATCTGATTGACCGAGGTTAGTTCAAAAAGGATGGGGGGGGGCTGGAGAGGCGTATTTATCTTCAATATGCTTAAGAAGTGAAACGGAGCACAGGGATAAATAATATGGCTACCATTAATAAAATAGAGCTTTATTAATTAAACTATCAACAACACAAAAAAAATGTTTACCTAAACGGGGATTAAAAATGAAAGAAACGCGTGAATGAAAAGGGTCATGGCAATATCTGAATAATCTGAGGATTAAGATTTGGAGAGATTTAAAAAGGTAAACAAACAAAACAAGAGAGGGAATGGTTCGCTAAACCATTTAGAGCACACGGTTGCGTTGCAAAAGGTTAAATGATTAAAGGTAATGCTCAGCTTATGTAATTACAAAGTTGTTGTGCAGAGGAAGACGATGAGAAGGAATCTTTGGTCCAACTGGCGATTTATAGCAAAAGGGTTCTTCGGGGGGTTGTCCTTAACGAGGGAGAAGGACTGTCTTCGAGGAGTGAGAGCGAAGTGGGGCTCGGAAATACGAGCGATCTTTGTGACAGCAAATCGGAGATGTTCTAGATGAACAATGGAGGTTATTGTTGAAACCAAGCGTTCTCCTGAAGAACGTTAAAAAAGGGGGGAATTATATTATCCGGACGTGATGTCTTGGGAACGAGAACCGTTTCTTGACGAACGGGTTCGAAGAACAATGGCTGTTCAAACGTTGTTCTCTTTCTGGGCAACAGGGGATGGGTTGAGAACCGTTTCTTGTCAAACGGGCTTAAAGAACAATGGCAGTTCTAACGTTGTGTTCTTTTTGAACAACAGTGGGGCCTTGTTGACTTGGCATCTCGATGTGGACGAACCTTGCCACTCAAGGGATATTGTCCTCTTCTGGTCAATCAGGGGTTTCTCGGCAGAGTTCCTAGGTGCACAAGGGAGACCGGATCGGCTTGATGCCTCGCGAAGATAATCTGGATCTGCTTTAATTGGGAAAAGCTATGGTATAAATAGCCGGAGCCATCTCCATGGCGTAGGGGATAATTGAGTGGGTGACTTCGGGGGAATGTCCCGGTAGCGCTTGGGAAAATACCTTATCTGCCCATAAGCCTAATTCAATCTGGCGAGATCGAGGTATGGAGGCGAAACGGGGGAGTGAACCTCCTTGATTAAACATTAGCTATGATGGGAGATAACGCGCTTTACCTTCCTCTCGCAGGATTCTCGTAGATAAGCAGGCGTTTTAACATGTGATAGAGGATGAATTAAAGCGGCCTCAGACCGTTCTATCACACCTTATGCAGATTTTGCATTCACCTTTTTTCTATTCATCCTTAAAGAATAGCAATATTAATGCCTTCTTCCATTCATTAGGCACTCTTCTATTTTGAAATGCCTTACAATACAACAAAACTGTAGATTTATTTCATAGCACAGTCACAACCATTTTTTAACATCCTAACGACTATTTCATCTACTCGAGTTTCCGTCCAATTCTCACAGCACAAACAACCTGTTGAAAACTTACCTCTTGGACATCGCGTTACAGCACCACATTAACGAAGATGAAGCCAATAATATTTAAATTTGCATTATTTTCCATACACACATTATACAATCATCAATATTTTCTCGCTATTCGCTTTTGACTCCTTGTTTACAAGTAGCATCACATGGTTGTCCTTGGTTGATGTTTACGTAGCTATTTTTCTTCTGAATCCCAACCTTTCTCAATTCCTTCTAGAATATATTTCTGTTCTAATCTGGTTAATCCTTTATCTATGGTCCAAACGCTCTATTTGTTATTTACTACTGTGTTTACTCACTTGTTTCACTTTATCTTTCATCTCCTTCTATGTATCCAGCCTCATTACCGTGTCTTTCTCATCTGCACAATTCAAAATTTGCCTGTATTTTTTATGTTTTCCGCTTTACGCTTCACATCATAATTCTACCATTTGCTTCCTATTATCAAATTGAGGACAAATACAGAGCCGCCCTTGTATTACCTACTATCACTTCTTTAAATTAGCTGAATGTTCTATTTCTATAATCGCACGTACATACTTCCTCTCTTCTACTCTCAACCATTCTCTTCCATTTTCTTTGGTTCAATAACCATATACTTCTGATTTGCTCTTCATTTCCACCTTCCAGATACCAATTAGTTGAGCTTTACACAGCAAATTCAGGTGATCAGATACTCCTATACTTACAATACAGAGATGTTTGAGGGCAATCGCTGAAAATGATAAAGGGTAAAAGAAAACAAGTTGTGTAACAAACAAAGCAATATGTATTCTCATGAAAATTTACACCAAAATAGAACGACAGATTCTTCGGGGTTTTCCTCGTATCAAAACCGTGAGAGTAAAGTTTCCGATCCGCCGTAGCTTTATAATCACACCCTGACTCATCCAACTCTTTTATGATTCTCCTTCCCGTCCTCAGATCGGCAGCAAACACTCGGAGATCATCACATTTGAGCACCCGGCGTGAATACCTAATAGCACAGCTTGTCAGTTCTCAATTCAGGGCAGTATTGAACTCAGCAATTGTATTTCATCCAGCAAAGATGAAACACAATTGAATCTACTATGATAATATGAGAAAAGTGACTCCATAAAATACGCATGCGCGAAATTAAGAGTAGCCATCGGCGACAAATTTCCTACCGAACCTTGTACTTTACCACTTCTCGTCTAGCCTTACGTTCAAATCCTTATTTTTAAATAAGATAAATGTAGGAAGGAAAACCAAAACCAAAGAAGAACATCACACCGAGAAATTTGTAAGATCTGTAAGTAAAGGTCGAAATGAAAATGTGTGGATCAAATACTAGTGAAGGCTAAATTGGCAAACATAAACTGAAGAAGAAATTGATCATTTGCTTAAAATAATCTCATCTCCCTCACCCAACACGTTTCTTCCCCTACCCACTCTCACGGTAACATTTTAGACCTTGTAATCTCTGACTGTCTCATTTCCAACCTGACGACTACAAATTTGTCTAATGCTATATCTGATCACTTCCTTATCAACTTTAACTTCTCTATCCCATTCCATATACCTCCCCAGCTGTCTCATAATCCTAAGCCTTTCCGTCAACTTGCCTCCATTGATATTCCCTCCCTATCTATTGATGTGGCCTCCAAACTTCCTCCCATTGATTCTTCTGCCTCTCCTGACCAGATTTTCTCTTCTTTGGATCAATTCCTTCTCAATTGTCTTGATGCCCACTCTCCCCTTGTCACCCATTTGAACTCCCGTTGTCACCGTGCCCCTTGGTACTCTATGAAACTCATCCGTGCTAGGTAGTCCATGCATGCCCTTGAAATAGTCCTTAGAAAGGCTCGCACCCGTGGGCAAGACACGACCCCTCTCTCGCTGGCGTTCCTACTTGCGACAGCTTCCTACGTGGCAAAATTAAAATCTGCTCGTGAAGCCTACTCACGTAATCTGATTACTGATAATAGGAATGATCCCCGTACCGTCTTCCGCCTGCTCTCCCGTCTTACTTTCCCAGTTCAGGTCTCCCCACCCATTAGCCCCACTACTCTCTCAAATTTCTTAGCAGATAAGGTCACTAACCTCCGTGCCTCCCTCCCTCAGCCTTCTGTCCCGGCTCCTGCCATTCTCCCTGACTTCCCGCCTTAGCTGCTTATCGTTTTTCCCGCTGTAATCGCGTTGCAGCTTACAGCCCTGCTCTCGCGTTCTAAGAAATCGGGCTTCCCAAAGGACATTTTTCCGCCTAAACTGTTATGTAAAATTCTGCCTGCTATCCTCCCAACGCTTCTTCGCCTGTTCAACACTTCACTTGCAACTGGTCTTGTTCCCTCTTCCTTCAAACGTTCCCACATCCGTCCGATTCTTAGAAAGCCTCAACTGAACCCCACTGACCCTTCAAATTATCACCCAATTTTGAAACTTCCTTTCCCCTCTAAGGTTCTGGAGAGAGTGGTTTCTTCACGCATCAACAGTCACATGGTGGCCTGTAACATTGATGAAACCTATCAATCTGGTTTCAAGTCAGGTCACTCTACAGAAACCGCTCTTCTCAATGTGTCCGATTGCTTACGAAGAGACGCGGACAGGGGTTTGCCTTCATCCTCGTTCTACTCGACTTCTCCTCTGCTTTCGATACTATTGACCATACCGTCCTATTTGATCGTCTCCACTCTTTCCTCGGCATATCAGGCACCGTGCTTGACTGGTTCCGCTCTTACCTCTCGTCTCGTACCCAATCCGTTGTGACTGACGACGTTTCATCCGACTCTACCCCCATTCGCTTTGGAGTGCCACAAGGCTCTGTCCTTGGTCCTCTACTATTTCGTATCTACCTTCTCCCTCTTAGTTCCCTTCTCCGTAATCTCGGTCTATCCTTCCACTTATATGCTGATGACAGTCAAGTTTTCGTTTCCTTATCCCCCACGTCTCTTGCCTACTCTATCACTGACCCCCTGGCTGCCTACTCCTCCATTTCTGACGGGCTCTCTACCAACTTCCTCAGGCTTAATCACTTTAAAACTGAGATCCTCCTCGTCGGCACCCCTGCTCTTTTCAAAAAATCTAAATCTCTTTTTCCCTCACTTACTCTGGGCGGTAATACTATCATTTTATCTGACTGCCTTAGGAATCTGGGTGTTGTTTTTAAAGAGCATCTCTCCTTTAAGCCTCATATCCGCAATGTCAGCAAATCCTCTCTATGTTTTCTTCGTAACTTCTCTCGCATTCGCTCTCACTTTGATCACCAAAGTCTTGAGGCTGCTGTTCATGCCTTCATCACCTCACACCTTGACCCCTGTAACTCTCTGCTTGTAAATCTGCCATCCTCCTCTTTCCGCCCCCTTCAACTTGCACAGAACTGTGTCGCCCTCGCTTCTCTCCCTTGAAGCCCTTGCTGCATAAACTGCACTTGCCCCCTGTCAGATCCCGTACTCAATTCAAGATACTTCTCTTCACATTTAAGGCCCTAAACAACAAGGTTCCATCTTACCTCTCTTCTTCCCTCTCACCACGCCATGTCCCTTGGGCCCTTCGGTCATCACATGCACCTCTTTTGAATATTCCTTGTTCATCCCTCTACTCAATGGGAGACTCCTCCTTATCAATCTGCGCCCCTAAGTTGTGGAATGCTCTTCCTGCTGAAATCAGCTCTACTCCCTCTCATACCACATTTACGCGTCACCTGAAAACGCATCTTTTCAGTATTACCTTATCCCCCTCTTAAATTTCCATTGAATTTCCATTCTCATCTCAGCACAACGTGCGCTCTGGGAAGGCCTCAGGCCTTGAAGAGCGCATTACAAAAGTCTTATTATTATTTATTATTATTATATATCAAAATTTTATCTCATTATTATTATTATTTGGGATAGGATGAAAACCCATATAGATATATTTGCATCATCTCATACTTCTCCCTCGCAAAGAAGTTGGGAATGCATCAATACCGCTAAAACTACCCATTCCTACCACAATCCTTGAAGTTCTATCTATTCCAATGCTGACCAGCGGAGGAAAAAGAACGAAAGCAGCAGCAACAATGGGAACTATAATGGCTCTCACTTCCAGTCTCCCATTATATTTTCCACCTCCTTTTAACGTGAACAAATGCAAAGTGATGCATATCGGCCACAGAAACCCCCAAACACAGGATATCCTAAAGGGCACTGCTCTTGAATCGAGTGAGACTGAGAAGGACTTGGGTGTAACTATCACTAGCGACCTCAAGTTCTCGAAACAGTGCATCGAGGCAGAGAAGAAAACCCAAAGGATGTTAGGCTACATAAAGCGCCAGTTTGGATACCGTAACAAGGAGATAGTACTTTGTCTGTACAACTCCCTTGTTAGAACTCGTACAAGCCAGGGCAACCAAGTTGATTTCCTCCTTCCGAAAAAAAAGTTATGAGGATAGACCAAGGGAATTAGATCTGTTCTCGCTGGAAACCCGTAGACTGCGTGGTCAGCTCATCGAAGTCTTCAAAATACTTCGAAGGTTCGACAATGTTGACTACCGGGATATTTTCACACTGAGTGAGAACAGAACGCGCAATCACGGCTTCAAACCTGAACTGAAGCGTTACAACCGTGATCTGTGTGGAAATTTTTTCACTTACAGTATCTGCGGTGATTGGAACGCACTTCCAGTGGAAGTTGTCAACAGTGAATCTGTTGACCAGTTCAAGTCAAGACTATACAATGTCTTGAAAAGTGGCCGTTTAGGGACGCAAAACAATTGAGCAGCCATGTTCCCGCTCGATTGCTAGTCCAAAGGTACCCTCTTTGAATGGACCGTAAGGTCTCCTAGGGTACTTCCTTTCCTTGTTACTCCTTGTTCCTTGTTACTGTTTCTTAGCCCTCCACTCAACTGCATGAGCACCCGTTGAGACACACATGAGCCAGTCCATAACACCATATCAGCCCTCCTAATAGCCCCGCTACATTCTGTCACGCTTCGTATGGATTATAACAGCCAATATACCGTCGCATAACGGCCATTGAGCCCTCTTGTACAACCTTTAAAGCCATGACAATGACAATTGACACCTCTCTTAACAACAATTTACCCCTTCCTGAACACTCATTGTAACCTATCCAAACTCTATCCGGCATCACTTTAGACCAGTGGTTCTCAACCTTTTGATTCTTTTTCTATCCTGGGCAAGCTTTTTCAGAATTTCCGGCACCCTCATTAGAAAATCTCGTTTGCCTATATTGTTCTCAACCCACATTGCCCATTAAAGTGCTCTTCCTCACATGGCAGTGAATCTCAAACTTTTTCATATCGTGTTTCATTCAAGCTGTCAACCTTTCCAAGTTAATTTTTATAAATTTTAATGCTCCCATACGTATAATAAGAACACACAAAAATATATATATATATATATATATATATATATATATATATATATATATTTATATATATACTGTGAGAGTGTTTTAGTAATAATAAAATAAGAACTACATACCATACAGGAATGTGATTACCAGGCGTAAGATAGCAAAATATACCACAATATGTGCCATGCATTTAACATTGCCAAACCTAAGATGATAATGCTAAGCACATATTGTCCTCAAGAGATAAAATTTTTATTTCTGGATTTAAAATTAATTGTTGCACTAGCAAAGAATGCCTGCTGACACAAATACGATGTGGATAAAGGTAAAAGTAGATATGTAGCCTTTTCAGCCAAATTCAGATACTCCTCCACTAGTCTAAGTTAAAACATAGCCAATGATTCCTCACTCTTCCTTAATTTGACTTTTAGAATGAAATCAGCACACATATCAATAAATTCGTCACGTTTTATTGCTGTGAAGTCCAGTTCCTTACCCCTGTTACCCAGTTTGAATGGTGATACAATCCAGTCGAGATTCTCTGTAGTAAGGGAATGGAAATAAAAATCAACTGCCTCACTCTGCCGGAGCATGTGATACAGAATGAGATCTTTGAGACATCTAACAGTATTATTTCTAGTTTGCTTAAGAGGAGAAGGAAAGTTTGATAGGTCGTATATTTGATCAGCTGACTTCCATGCATCCAACTTTCTCTGGAAACTTTCCAATTTGTTACTCGATGTAACTATTCCCTCAGTCTCCGCTGCATTAGGGGATTTAATTCATTAAGCTTCATGAAATTTCCCGCCACGAATTTGAAGCAGACTGTGGCAGGCTTTCTCTTTCTCCTGTTCAAAAATACTTCCAGTTCATTGAGTTCGAGAGCCAGGGTCAGCCGACGACCATGGGATAGACACCTCACATCAGTATGCAACACAGTGGGACATTAGCTGCTCCTATATCCTGACAACTCTTTTGAAAAAACTGCATTTTAAAGGCCTAGATTTTAAGAAAATCACTATCTTGACAGTCTGGTTCAATACTTCATTTAGCTCTTCACTACATGTTTATGCAACCAATAACTCTATGTGCAGGAACAGGGGATTGTAATAATAGAAGGATTTTCTTTCAGTACTATGTAATTAAGCCTTTGTACTTCCCCATTATCGATTGATAACAGCAGTAAATATTTTATAACAGTCTTTCCCTGAAAGCCCATAGTCACTGAGATACGATTTTACGGTTGCACAAATGTCCTCCCCAGTGGATGTGGGCTGTAGTTCTTTGCAAAACATAAACTTCTCTACAACTCAATCCTCAATGAATCTTCAAAACCCAAGCAATTGACATTTACCAGCTATGTCTGTCCTCTCATATAACTGCAAAACTGATTTTGCATTTGATATAATTTGCTGCACAATCTGTTAATTGATATCAGATTAAAGTTCAGAGTTCCTCGGACTGATTGTGCTATTGGAGCAAGGTACTTTATAAATCTGAACCTGAGCTTCTTTTTCAAGCATTGTTTCAATAATTATGTTAAATGCAGGGATAATAATGTGTTCACCAATTGTATGAGGCTTCATTTTCATTGGTATCAGTTCTACTACTTTAAATGAGACTTCAAGAGCAGTGTCAGCTATGGTTACTCTTTTGACTGTTTTACTAGCTGACATTTTCTGCCATTCTAACAAAGGACAAAAATATTGCAAGTCTTTCTATGACACACTAGGGTGTCTGGTAGTGAGGTGCCGCGTTAGCTTGCTAGGTACCATGGCTTCATTTCTGAGTGTATCTTCACATACCACACACACAGCGGCGAGGATTATCTTCATCATTGTTTAATACAAAACCATATGCTAAGTATGAATTATCATATGCCTGTTTCTTTATAAGAGGAGCTTCTTTTACTGTACTACATTTTTAACCAGATGGTGGAGGAACCTTTCATTATTTGAGGTCGAGTTAGAACAAGCAGTGACCACTGGAGTGACTATTTGATTTCCATCTTCTTCTTCCTTGCGTTTTCGCTTACTCAGTACAAACTTATCCATAGTTATGAACCCTCTCCTACTTTGTCAGAGAAAAGGAAAAAAATAAAAAAAACATCCATTACTCACCCTTGCTCAACTCAGGGCACGACGAACATTGTGTGACGCACATAGATCATACATTATTCTGGGAAGACACAGATGTTGGTATGTGTATGTGTATGGGTGTTGTATACGTGAGAGACGAGACATAGCCAGCTCGTCATAACCTGCACGTGAAGAAGGCAGACGGAGTCTCAGTACTAATAAAGGAAATATATGATATTATTATGAAAATTTGTATTTCACGAGGTGAGGCTGTGTGTATAAGTGGGATTCACAGTGTATTATGTCATCACGTGACTATGATATGTCTTCCATATCACTTATCATTTGTAACTTTGTGTTCGGAACATTCTCACATGGCTAAATCTCGATTTATCACGATTTATGTATGCATTTAGCAGTATAATATTTTGTTTATATTTAATTTTGTCCTGAATATACCGGTGCCCAGTGTGCCGCGGCATACTGTTTGAAAATCTGTGCCTTTCCCGTTTCCCTTTTCTTCCTTCATCATATTAATCAGTCTGGCTGAGAGGGAGGCACTAGCGAACGACAATCGTCCTTTCCCATAAAAATAAAAAAAATAAAAGAAGCCCCAAGTTGATGCATGTTAGCACCACTTATAGTGGAAAAGATAGAAGGAGGAGGTCAAATAGACGATAGGTGGTTTCATAAATTCTAATTAGTTGAGATTTAAAAAATTTCCAGGCGACAAGACATAGTGCAGGACTTATTTTCTTCAATTGTGAAAGATCAGTGAAAGGAAGGGATGCTGGGCTAGCATAGGAAGAGGCTGAGCAATTTGGTCGATCAGTCGCTTCATTTGCCAGGTACCTCAAGGAAGGAAGGTACCAAGAAGAAGTTGATAACCTTATGGTACGAGACCGAAAGCACAGGCATGAACACATTAATATTTATTTTTATTGACCTGGCCACTGGTGTGGGCACGGCCGCTCTTGCGAATCAAATAGTTCGGATGTGGGCATTGGGATGGTGAAATAGATCATACTTCGGGAAAAACACGAATTGGGCGGAAGGGAGCAAGCAGATAAAATGGAGGGTCTTCTGGATGGCTTATCGATATACGCCGAATCTGAATAACACTCAGGAACTAGATGTGGGAAGGGAGGAATGTCAAGGCATCATCATAATCAGGGGGGCAGAGGATAAACTGTTGGTATGAAAAATACTCAGGAGTGAGGTAATAGGACTTGGAGCCCCGTTGCACTGTCAATATGAAAACAGTAACGGATAAAATAAATAGTTTGGTAGGGAGTTACTACCTATGGGACATCATCTAGTGACTAGTTTAACCCGATGTGAATTAAGTTCGCAAAGGCAAAGTAGTGTTTCCACTGGACTAGGGCTTCTCAGTACTTGAATGAGCCATCAGTTAAAATAGCAATCTTGAAGGTGTGAGTGCAGGAGTGAGAAAGTTACCTCTTAGAGCTACTAGCCGGCTTCGTGGCCTCTCTTATCAGCAGGTGATTAAAGATTTTATGAGGTAAACCTTTAAAGGGAGAGAGCAACAAAGGAAATTTGACAGATGAGAAACAAGGGGAGGGTTGCCCTTAACTCGGACGACCCTTCTGAAGATACCATTGGTGCTCAGGAGGAAGGAACTTGGAGATTAAGGCAAAAAGATAACAACTTGGATCATTATGATCATCTCTAATCTGTAAACCCAGTTACATAAGTGCTGTAAATATATAAATATAACCAAGTATTATGTTAACTAACCACATGTACACATGTGAAGAAGTTACATCACATATTAAACTATCAATGCTAGAAACTATGCTAACATAACAATAAAACATTTAGAAAAGTAATTTATTGGCTAGACTGAATATTCTATAGATATAATACTTCTTCAATGAGGGAGACACCTCGGCATATCACAAAAATCATGGAACTTGCCATAAAAATGCACTTTGGTTGCATGAGCAACATATCTATAATGAACTGGTGCCAAATGCTTCTTTTTCTTAGTAAAAATGAAAAAATTGTACATATGGTAATGACAAAGTCAACAATTATTAAAATATATAAGGAGAATTTCAACCATAATTCACAAATTCTAAAAAAAATAAATGATAAAAATATATATCATTCGAATAAGTATCATTATAAAAAGAATAACTAGAGATTATTTAAAAATTTGTAAACGAACAGTCAACTTCAAATAAGAAATCAGAACGTTTTTTCTTAATTCTACAAACCTAAAGATAATTACAATGGATTCAATGCGAAGCAAATACAAATACAAGAGCTCAGCGAAGAGGAGACTATTAGAGCACGCCTTAAGGGAATTACGAAGTGGTGAAAGTGAACTACCCCTGGAAGGAGTTAAAACATGATTTCTTTAATAAACTTTACAACGAGGCTGATATTAAACAACACACACTTAGGTAAATATTAATAATCCTACATTAAAAATTAACTATCTATATTTAAGTTATATTTACAAATGTATTATGCAATATCCCACCTAGCAGATTTAGAGTGAATCCCGGTGATGGTACTAGCTTTATTTTCCAATCTTATAGGTTGGAAATCACTCACGAAATGGGGAGGAAATAGATTAAATCAATTATAGTTGAAACCTACAATTATGAAAAACCAAACGAATAAAGGAATTTAATGGAGCAAGAGAAAGTGAGTTATAGCAGCTTCGTCCCCCGACCAGTAGAGTAAATTATTTCTAAGATAATAAAAATACAATTTACGAATGAAGTAAAGATAGTCCCTCCCATTTTACCGAGTAAAGATCATCTTTCCCAAAGTTACATTAGTAAAGCTAATCCCTCCGAAGGATAAAAAAAAGAACTATTAAAAAAATTATTTAGAAACATATTGGTTAGAAAGTTTATTTTAAAACAATTCAAAATTGTAAACCTTGAAAACCTTGAATTTTAATAACTCAATTAAAACGGTATTGACTGGCAATTGTAAAGCTAAAATAATTGAAAACGTATTTTTTTCTTTCAAGCAACATGAATTCCCATAGATAAGAGTTTAGCAATTCTCTCTTACATCCTCGCATGTGTTTAATTCTTAGTTTATGCTTATTCCATTAGCTTTAAAATGACGATGTCATAACCTCGTATACCTCCCATATTACCAAGTGAAGGTCATCCCTCCCCCAATTAACCAAGTAGAGTTAATCCCTCATATTTTTCTTAGGAGAGACTACATATCTTTACTTAATCTCAATTTACAAATGAGAAAAACTTAAATTGCAAATAATCAAATGTCAATCATATTTAATCAATGTACTTTGGCAAGCAAATAATGATAAAGCTGCTTGAAAGGCAATCTGAAACTGAGTATATTATATAATGAATTACCTTCCTAATAAATAAGGGGAAAATAAGTCCTTTTAAATCGTAAATAGCAATTCTCCGCAAAAAGCAATCACTCTTAATTTACATTAAGAAGGATGATACAAAGGTCATGCTACAAATTCTGCTTGGGACGAAAATAAATCAACATGAGAATACCGAATTTCAACAAAATAAATAGGCAAGTACCTAGATGCTCGAATACATAGAATTAGGCTCATCTTATACAATTGTTAACAACGAATATTAGCTGAAACCTTTATACAAATATCCCCACGTAGACCGTAGCGAGAACATCTTCCAGATGCAGCGAGGTGATACCAATGATGCCCTTGGCAGAATGTGATACTGAGGATAACTCGCTGGGGGACACTTTTTTCTTGCCCTATTGGGCCAGATATGGCTCCCCCAACAATGCGCGGAATCAATAATCTCGCAAAAACTCAGAAGAAAAGATTGGGTGGGCGTCCTCTTCCTCCATCATGTGGAGAGTCTCAATGTTAACCTATCGCCATGCGGTATCATAGACCTTCCCCAAATTGAAAAAAACCGTGGCATATTGATGTCACCGAAGGATAGCCTTGCAAACGGCAAATTTTGTCGGAGCAGATCATCCTACGTGGAAGGGAGCTTGCAGAAGCCGCACTATGCGGAAAACACGTGACCTCTGCTGTCTCGGAAAAGGGGTAATGTAACATTTACCAATTTCTTTATCAACTAGCACACGCAGGAGGATAAAAAGATTGGACACAAAACAGCCTTGTTAGGGTCATCTCTCTCCGATATTGCTTATGTAGTTAGTCTAGAACTGTCTTTTTTAATGCCATTTTAAACAGAAGAGGTAGGCCTGTCATGCGTTCGTTTTATGTCTAGGATTGTGTCATCGTATGCACTGGTGTGGGGTATTTTGTGATATTGCTCTACGCCTTGTGTATAAGTGAGTGTACCATGGCCATGATGCCTTGGTTGTTCAGAGTGTTAAAGTCATTCTCCTCGGAGAGTGTGAGGAGCACCCAACGCTTGATCATTCTATTAGAATTCCTAGGTCACTTCCTTCTTGTACACATTCGGTCAGGAGTTGTTTGAATCAAGAATTCAAGATAGAAGCCTGGCCTTTCTTATTTGTATTTGTAATGCTTAGTGATGGTCTCTGGTAGTCGTGTATGGTGGTTATGTTTCGCTAGTTTATTTATTGCTTGAGTGTGAAAGACCAGCGCGTCAGTAGATGCCCTGAATAAGAGTCACTGACCTGTGTGTATGTTGATCGTGATTGAGATGGAGTTGTTGAGCGTGTTCGATAGTTTAACATTTTTGCTGCCACTTTTCTACAGGAATAGGGTTGGTGACCATGTAGGGGGTTGTATGTATGTGGAATGAAAACTTTTTAAAACTGC
Organism: Ceratothoa steindachneri; assembly: GCA_963969495.1. NCBI lineage: Eukaryota > Metazoa > Arthropoda > Malacostraca > Isopoda > Cymothoidae > Ceratothoa > Ceratothoa steindachneri. The sequence continues at coordinate 14,227,197 of OZ018318.1, forward strand.
ATGCGAAATTGCTCCCCTACCACAGCGCTGACTGCTCCATTTGACAAGACCTCTTGATGCGACGAATGAGTGAATGTGAGTATGGACTCCGCAAATTGGTGGTATTTATGCATAAATAACATCTTCCATACAAACTGATAGGAGGCAAAGTAAATTGGAGGCAGGTTACTAAGCAAAGTGGTTGACATTAAGACTGCGATGGGTGGGCAAGCTGGCTTCTGACTGTAGCTGTATGATTATTTTGGGTCTTCGTTCCCATGCGGTAATGGATTCAGCCTTGTATAGACCTCCGCCATTACAGCTCCAGAGAATAAAAGTAGTTTTGTTATTCCATCTTTTCTAGGGGAAGGTCATCCGGTACTTTGCAGTGCGGCAATGGATTGCTCCGTCTTGAAGAGTTACTTTTATCCGCCGCGAAATATTAGAATTAATCCCAATGTCCAAGGAATGGCAAGGCTCGAGGTTACCAACTTTGCATGTTTATTTGCATTTTTAAGTTGCATGAATATTTTGAACCCTCCACCTCGGAATCTTTGATGGCGGGATGGCTTCGGATTTTTTTGTCGCTCCTTTGAAGGATCCACAGTCTATAAGCCACACAATCCATTCTTGAAGGACATCATCCACCGACCACACGAATTTACTCTTTGACACCTATTTACAGCTCTTTATTTAGGTCGGCAAGGACCTGAGCTCTCAAATTTATCGTGAAATTGTCCCAAGGACATATCTATTTTTAAAATATTCGAGCAAAGAAAGTGCCTTAGCAACCGGGCCAGGTAGCGGCGAAAATTCTCAAAGTCGAAGTCGGCTGACGGTGAAATGTTCGCACAAATTATAGTATACCTCATATTCAGATGCAACTGCATGGCTTCTGCCTGGCAGGAAGTATTTAAAGCAAATAAAAGAACGGCCATCATTACTTAGGGGAGGGATTGCAAAAACCTTATAACATCGAAGGTCTCACATGGGCATGTGCCAGGCATGGTCTCTGGCAAAAAGAGAGTTATTGGTGAAAGGGCTGAGACAATAATCCCTAGCTCCTCCCATTGTCCCCATGGTTATCGTCAAATCCAGTGAAGCAATATGTCCTCCAGGCGAAGTAAAGACATTCACGAAAATTGCCCTCCGCTTCTCGGAGGCAGAACTCCGGGCGCTGTCGCATTCAAGGCAATATAGAGGAATTTGGGTTCGCTATCCTTTTCTCTCTCCGTTTCTAAACCTTCTGCCGGTGAGGACAGTGGCTTTTAAGTCAGATATCTCTCTTTTGGATGATCCACCATCTCCACAGCACCCTGTCTGGCCTTGCGTTTGGGCGTAGAAGCCGGATTTCTTTTGCTGCTGTCCTTCTTTCCGGGGGCAGCTTTAATAACCCCAAAAGATGGTCTCTCGACTAGCTTCAGGGTTGTTGCAGCCAGTGAGTATAACACAGAGGTAGGGGTTTGATAGTAAAACCCAAAGAATGGTTCATAATGGGCGTGTAAATGACTATGTTCGTACGCAAGGAGGGGGCCAGAGGTGATGGTGCTCTTTTAAAATTGGAGCATAAGACGTCTCAAGCAGTGCCGGACGTGCCAGAATCAAGTCTATAGACTTGCAAAATGAGATATCTTTTTCTTCGACAGGAGATACACACAACATTGATTCGAAAAAATGGGGGGGAGCAACTCTCCGCAAATGCCACACCTAGCCACACAGTATAGTAACTTATCGTGTATAGCCTTTGGATTAATTTAAGCATAATTTGGGTAGGCTTAATTTTGCTCGTCTAAATGAAAGATTCGTATGGATGAAGTGGTGTCATTAGTGGCACCTCCACGGCAGTGTCACGAATGCCTTCACGCCATAGCGATGCCAAACGGCACACACCGACTGTGAGGGAATTCCACGTGTAATTTCTTGTCCAGCATGGAACTTCCTTGCGAGTAGAAGGCTCTGTTGGGCTTAAATTGGTAAGCCTACCACCACCCCCATCCTTCCACAAGCGGCAGCCTCGAACCGCGTCCACCAGGATTCACTTTTACACGGGCTAGAATAGCATCGGCAAGAAGATTCGAGGCCCACTACCCCCCCCCCTCCCTCCCGCCTGCGAGGAGAGCCTCAGACATATATATTGCTCCTTTGCCATGAAACCGACACAGAGTTCAGAAGTCTCGCCAAGACCCAAGAAGATTCCCCTGGCTCCAAGTCAGGTGCTAACAACAAAGCAAAGTGACAGCTAACCTATTTGTGTACTGGAATTAGCCCCAGCCAGTGAGGTAATTCCATTTAACTATCAATACCGAGCGATTTTTCCAACTTCACTCATCAACTCTTGTAGAAGCCCTTCTCGTTCGCCCCTCGTTTTTGGGAGGCCGAAATACTCTCCCCTGGATCAGACGTTACCGCTTCCCCCTCTTTGGGGGAGAACCGTCATGACTTCAAGTTCCCACTCCGAAGTTTTGAGCGCCCTTGCCTCACGTGCAGAAGACATCCGTGAAGCATTACCCCATTGTCTCGCCCGGAATCTTCTGTAAGCCAACCACCCTTCCCCTTCAGTAACCTTTTGCGTTAATACCCCCCATTTGAATAGTCTCCTCCAGTAACACATTAATTTTAACTTCATAGTCTGATTCATAACTACAATCACCCCCCTCGTTCATCTGATGTAATTTTGCCCGTCAATTCTCTCATTATTTTTATGTAAATAAAATTATATTTTGGTACATACATCTTTGAATAACCTTGAGCTTTGCCATTACCCATAATTAACCTGACCTCTTTGCACTGTTTCTTGCTACTCAGCCCGTCGAAACTAGTGGTCTTCCGTCCCTTTTTGGTTCGCCTTTAAGTTATTGTTCCCTCCCCCATAGATATAATGTGGTATTGATGTAATATAATATCATACCACGACACCGACTAAAGAGCCTATCACGCTCAAACGTGGTCAACACGCTTTAAGATGATATATTTTATGGAGTAGTCCAAAACTTCCTTCACATAACCACTCTTTTCAGGACGCTTACGGTAAAGTGTGGCGTCACACACACCTTCGAGCCATTATGTTTCCGCCACATTTGCCAGAAGGCTCCCGCCTGCAAAACGGGTTACCTTTGGCTCTCTAGCAATCAAGCTAGCTAATCACCCCTAAAATGGATCATAGTGCGATTTTCCAACTTGTTGACATCAGTTGTGAGATTAACCAGATATCGTTTGAAGCTCTAAAACGCCAGGTTGACATTCAATGAGATGCCTTGACGTAATAGAGGTTCTTCTCAGCGCAATGGCAACTTTAGTCGTAAGCTGGGCCCTGACCCATAGGCGTGTAGTAGCCGAACGTGCCGATCTGTGCCTGATCACTTGCAGAAGCGGCAGCGAACCCTTCCGTCTTCAGCCGCCCAGCTGAGAGAGATAAACTCCTATTCTTTTTTGTTTTTCCTATCATTTCTCTTTTAGAGAGAGGAAGTTAGGGAATTAGCCTGCTTGTTTCCATCGCCGGAAGGAGCCCATAGACAGAATGGAAAAGACCGGCCTCAGCAAGATCGTGTCGGAGAGGAGAAGATCTTGGCTCTCAAAGGGGCAAAAGTTGGGGAAGGAGGTTCCTTCTCTCCTTGTGAGTCGTTGGGGGACCGAGCTGTCATAAAAGCTTGCACAAGGGTGGACTCAGGTTCGTTATTTGGCACTAAACTCTGGTTTTACCCTATGGACGATCCTGCCTTCTGGGGTTGGGTCACCTCAAGGCTCATGCCAATAATAGGGGGGGAGGCTCCATGTGGCCACTCTCCTTAAAGGATCACTGATCCCATTCGATGTACTTTTCTCGTGTCATCTCGGGTCTGCAAACCGAGTTCAATTGGGAAAAATTGGTGTTGCAGGCACACCAATCCCCGGCAAACTGTAAATAAAGAATAGTCGTGGGCACGGACCTGTGGGAACTGGTATCCCTTGGCCCTATCGAGTTGCTCCCGCCGTCAACAGTAAATTTTAGGCCGCCTTCCTGCCCTTTTGGTAGTCTTCTGTGATAATAAATGGGGAACTGGCGCTGGTAGAAAGATGAGTTTACCCGAATGGTTCTCCGTAGAAGTGGGTGGGGGGAATCATTCCACATATTGGCCTAAGATAGGAGTAAGCCTACTTACCGGTAAAAGAGGGTTGTAGGGGCCCCTATCAAAGTTCAGGAGAGGAGGCACCACCTTTACAGAGGTGGAACTGCCCGAAAACGGTTCCAAATATGGCTAAGAGGAGGACCCTTTGCCCGACACGAATAGGACGAGGGGAGCCCTTCCACCGGTCGAAGGGGTGTCTCACATTACTTCGTCTTTCTAGAGAGCTAGGGAGCGCAAGGCTGATCTTGGAGGCGGATATCCATGCGCAATCCCATTATTCTGTTTTTTTTGTCGCCATAGTTGAGAAAGGAAAGGAGAACTCATCAAAAGTAGATACTATGACTGACCCTAAAGGATATAGGTGTTTAAGAGTAAAGTCCCTATAGGATCATGAATTTCATAATATTATAATTTACACAGAATACGCTCCGGTCCAGCGTTCATGGGCTTTGCTAACCCGTCAGCCATTCAGGCGGCATTGTCTTGGAACTATGACCATAAAGGATGGTGACAACGTAGCCACTTTATATATGTACTGGAGAAAGGTGAGCAGAGTCGACGGTGCAGCACACCACATAGCTAATAATTTCCATAGCCAGTGGTTTTTCGGCCCTTGTAGCAAGTAGCCACCTCACTGTATACACCACCCCTGTACTAATCCTAAAAAGAGGACGAAAGTGCACAAGCATCATGAAACTCTGCTAATAGAAGAGGAAATTTGTAAAAGGGTAGGTATGTATATAAGCTAGAGAATTAGAGATAGCTGTGTTAAATAACGAGTAGGGTGGGTGATCATCTATTATTAGCATACCATGTTGCCAGGTGATCACAGGTTTGCATGCAGTCCACTGAAGCATCATAGCTACCAGATTGAACTCTGCCCAGGAGGGAGCAGTCCTTGTGGTACAAATTTAGGGAGAAAAGTTTGAATGGATAGTCGTAATAATACACAATATAAATAAGAATACCCAGTAATAGTATTACACTTATTATATTCCATAATAAATAATAATCATATTTAATACTACAATAAATAATAACAAAACTACTACTAAATAATAATAATGAATAATACTACTAAATTATAATGAGAATGATAACAATAGTAATTCTAATAATAAAACTAATAATAAAAAGGTAGAGTAGACCTTAGAGGGAGCGAGGAGAAAGCGCACCAACCACTTCCTAAAGCCCCATCACAGAGTTGAGGTCAACCCTGTGACTGGGCTTCCCTAGGGGCCAGGAGGATATGAAGTTCTTCCAGGTACCAAACTTAACATAGTCTACACATGTTACCCACGTCCAGGGGAGAGAGGTCCCCTTTCCTTATAAAGCTAGATGAGCAAAAAGGGCTATAAATCCTTAATAAATTCCCTTATAGACTGTGAGGTTATTTGGGTATTTTGAGCGGGCAGACTTCTGGTACCCTCTTCCTGCGCGTGTCGTACAAGACGACGAAGCCCAGATAGGGGCTGCTGCCCTTGAAAGCCGCATAGCGGAGTCTTGTTCCTACGAGCGCAATGCGCATTGATGGTAATGGGCGGGTGTGACGCCGATTCCGTTCATTTATTCTGGTTAGCCCACATCGATGTGTGAACTGAGTGCGAGAGTGGAATGCGTGAGGGGGATAGTCTGTTCAAAAGAGGGAGATCATGTGAATAAGTGATTGAGAGAGAAAGAGTTCACTGAGGACTAAGTGGACGATAGGTAGGGCATGGAGGGCGTTTGTTAGGGGCGTGACTTGGGACTTCTGCCCAGGGATGAACCTCGCCTGGAGGAGATGCTACCGCGCATAGCCTCCCATATCTAAGAATGGCCAATTTGTAGTTTTTGATAGGCCATAAAAGTGTGGGTAGTTTAGTGGCATTGATGCCCTTAGCTGATTAGCCAAGAAAGTCGTTTATTGCCACTTTCGTCATCCCATTCTTTTACCCCTTTTCAGTATGAAAATGAAGCAAAATTTCATGAAAAAAACAACTTTCTTTTTCAAGTTGATCATTCGAAAACTCGTAAATTCTCTATTCGAATATTAAATGTATATTTACATGTTTGGTGTTACCAACACACAATGATTCAAAATTGCTTCCGACAGCATAAAAGAAATGCCAGCATGTTTCACCGTTAGTTCTGGATTGTCAAACTCCTCAGGAGATTATCTTCAAATCCATTCAAATCTGAATGTCTGGAAATTGAATAAAACTAGATTCGCCAGAAAACAAAGTCTAGTGACCAAAGTCGCGTACCCTCACTTATTCTGATTTATGACCTTACAACCTTCAAAACTTCCAATAATTCCCAGATAACCATGGAAGTACCTTGGATACTATATCATTTTAATGAGAATGTAATACAACATAAGGGTCTTAAATTTTTTAAGAATTGGCCCAATTGTTATGATGTTATTGCCAAATAATTCCCGGGCTAAGCTTGGCAGGACTTTGGCAATTATATCTTTCGAAATAAAATATAAAACAAAATAAAACTTTAAAATTTCGATAGAATCGGCCAAATAATAACAATGTTATTTGATATCTTGTATCATTGCTTTTGGTTGCGGAATATAACTCAAATTTTTAGTTGGGAAAAAGGTTTATTATAATTTTAGAAATTTTTTTACGAGAGGGAGGGTTAAGGAAGCACATTTGGGGCATCCTAAAATAGCGTAATTCTTTGAGCAGTACTTAGGTATTCATTTTTTTATAGTTTCGGTAATAAAAAGCTAAAGATAACTTTTAGGTTCTGGAAATTAATAGGAATCATCAAGAAATTAGTGAAACTATTCCATGAAAGTCATAATAGTGGAGATTTTATAATATATATCACAGAAGATAAAATATTCTATACTTAAACTGATTTAGGGAGGGTTTCTATAAGTAGAAATATATATTTAGATTTATTTATCAATTAAAATGTATAAGGAGGGACTAGTATTTTAGAGATCTGTCTTCCAAAGCAAAATTTATATTGGGATATTGCATTATAAGTCCGTTGATTTATTGATACTTATCTTTATTAGGTGTAAAATATAATTCTTTAGAAATTGAAAAGCTGTTTAAAAATTAATACTGCTTTTTTTTTTTTTTTAATCTTTTGTATTTGATCTTTTTTGGTCCCCCTGCCCGAATAAAGTCATTTAACCAGTTTCAAACTTTTACTATATTTCTATTGCTACATTATGATTATACTATACATATATGTGTACTTAGTCATGTTTTGTTTTTTTATTTGCTAAATTTATCCTTAATTTGAACTATCATTTTTTGTGGCACTTGAAAACTTTCGTGTATCTTTTGTTATTAGAGCAACAAGGAAGATTTCCTTTTGTTCTAAGCAATATTGAGTTAAAATGTTTAACAAACGTTACATTAATCCTTGTTTAGGTATTTTCTACATTTTCTATTCATTAAACTGTCAATGATGAATGGCTCATAGAATTGCTCATAGTCTGGTCCAATAATTATTCTAGTCCTTGATCTGGACACACCGCTTTTGTTTAAGTCGATGATATTGACCCTATGACTCAATCTACGATCATATATATATATATATATATATATATATATATATATATATATATATATATATATATATATATATATATATATATATATATATATATATATATATATATATATATATATATATATATATATATATATATATATATATATATATATATATATATATATATTTATAGGCTTTAATTCCTACTGAACGTGCGAAAGATGGTTAGAGGCGAGTTGTGCCACGGCCAGGATCTCTCGAAAAAAAGTCCCACTTGTTACTGGAGGAGAGGTTTGTGATTGTAAATTCTAAGAGTGCATAATATAGGTTGAATAAATTAGCCGAAGGGATTCTTAATTAAAGCTTTACCAAGGGTACGTAGAAAAGGAGAAGCCACAAATAAACACACGTAAAAAAATAAACTTTACTTTACACAAATATAATAATTAGAAGGAATAGTTAAACGGGCATTTAGGTAGTTAAGGATTAAATATTAAACGCGGAAGTTAAGCGTCTAGATATATAATGACTCAATGGTAGTATCAATCACTGTTAATTAAATAGGAAATTTAAGAATACAGGGAAACTGAGTTTACAGATTACCATTAATTGTGATGGATTCGTTCGGGGTGGCTAGGGTGGCGTTAACACGAGTTCTTGGGGAGAGGGGGAATAAGACGACGGGTTCGGGGCTGCTGACTGCAGTTAGGGTTAGTTTGCCCCTAACTGGATGTGACACTACCAAATAGTAACTTCCATTAACTATTTGGATGTTCCTTTTCTTTCTTAAGTTACGTTGAGTAACAGAGCGTATTCTTCAAGTCAAAGACTCTGCGGGGCAGGATTTGCCTCAGAAACACTTTGAGACAGCGACCAAGTTAACTCGACGGCGCGTTGGCAGTTGATACGTTACAGCAACGACTTTCGTTCCACGTGAGGGTTACGTGAGTAGGTTTGGGACACTGCTCTAGGGGGATGAACGGCGTTTTCCTTTATACCGCGGTCTGTGTGAAATCGAGAGAGAGATTCCATTCACGACAATTCGCTTATCGCAGCGCCGTCTGGACAATCTCCATGGTCTCATAAAGAAGGCAAATAGAATTTAGGCTTCTCTGTGAGATAGACCTTCTTTCGTCAGACTTCCTGACGCCTTTTGGGGAAGGGTGTGGGGGAGAAAGAGAAGACGAAGGTCAACTCAAACGACAAATTTCTTTCGTTTCCACGATTGTTTGGTGGCATGCGATTATGTACGTTCCATACCCTCACAATGAAATTAAATTTAGGAAAATTCTAATGGATATTTCATGCTTGAAATTTATTTTAGAAAGAATTTTCAGTTGATTGAATATTTCTTGTGATGTTAAAATTAAAGGGGATAAAGTAACCTTGTCCAAGAGGTAAAATGCGGAAGACTATAAAATATGTACTAATGCGATCAAATTTAGTTTAGTGTAGAATATACAATCAAGTAACAAGCAGACAAAAGACTGAGGTGACTGGCTTCATTGTGGTGCTAATTTGCTTAATAAAAAGAAAAAATGCAGAGAGACGGAATTTTTTTATTAAATTTATATAATATTACTAAGTTAGATCTACATAATATCTACTATATATACAATTAAATGCATGAGCTATGATGGAGATTTTTCTTTATTAAGAACTACAGTGCCAGTAAGAGACAACCTTTACAGGGTGGTAACATGAAGTGCAGACTGCTTTTTAGAAGTGATTTTAAATTTTTAAATATCATTAATTAATTACTTTTTGCAAGTCGTTTCAGGATTTATTGAATTATGTCAATCAAATTATAAATTCTTAAAAAACATCACTCGTTTTCAAATATGACTCGAAAATGTAAAGGAATCGAGTACCTTTATAGAAGCAAAAAAGCAGCGGCGATATTATCAAAACTTTGCTCACACAGTATTCAAATCTTAGGATTGTAAAGTATAAAAAACCAGGCAATGGCTTCGCCACTCACCTATACGGGGTAGCTTGGGCTTCGCTACTAAGATAAAATTTAAAATCTAAAAAAAGGCAGCCATGGGTAAATTATGGTTAAATTTATATCAATTTTCTGAAATTCTCCAATTATAATAATTTTAAAAAAGAACTAGAAACTAAATTTCATCCCTTTCAAAATTTCACTTTGCTAAAATCTATTTATTTAAGAAGATATATAAAAATAAATTTTCTGAACTTCACCATTTGTAATTCTTTGGGTTTTAAAAACTACATTTCTATACTTATATTTATTTCTGAACTTCACTCTTTCGTTTTTTAATATTATAAAAGAATCATTAGAAATAACTTTGATAAAAAAACATAAGTGATAACCAAACTAAGATGAAATTATTATTCAAATACTAAAAAATTCCCCTTCTTATATTATACAGTTAGTGATGGTGATGGTGATGATGATGATTAACGAGACCGGCATTTTTTTTCTAAAAGTGAAGACCACCCCGCCCCACTCAACGAGGACACTGACTCGCATCATGATCACAATGAACAAAGTTCAGGCAAAAGTCATGGATGAGTGCTCGACATATTGCTTTGGAAGCCAAAGGGATCCATATCACCATATATAAAATGCTGAAAGATTATCTGAAACTTTGCTTATTCAAGATCACTAAAGGACATCATCTTTTCAACCTCAACAAATATTAACGAGTCGAAAAAGCAAAGCAGCTCCTCCAACTGCTCCTGGATGACTCATAGCTTTCAGTTAAGTAGACTGATGCAGATTTGACTATTCTTGGTCACCAATATCACACAGAATGTTCGAATTTGTAAACAATAAAAATAAGATTAGTTAAAAAGTGGATACCTTTCAAGAGGCAAAAACCATCTTTGGTGATTGTGTTGGTAGGCGTAACATCAACGACCCCAAATCAGCTTATATCATGATTGAAGACGCATGAAGAATAATCAACATGTTTATTAGGACATGTTGAATGAAGAAGTCATCCCAAAGGTATATTCTACCATAGGAGATGCCGGTATAACCCTTAAACAAAATTAAGTAACCTTACACACAGCCAAAATGTTCAGTCTTAGGCTAGAGTCAAAAGAACTTTGTCTTTCAAGTTTGCCAGATTCAACACTCATTGACTTTGCAGTGTGGTCTGTCGTGGAATGGCCAGACTCTCTCTCTTTCTCTCTCTCTCTCTCTATATATATATATATATATACGTTGGTACTTTGGGGCTTCGGGCCGAAGTTGGTTGAAGACTGTTAGTGAAAGAGGAAATTGTTAGGAGTGAAGTGGGGATGGTTTATCATTAACTTTGCGGGGTCCTTTTAAACAAATAGTTCAGAGTGCAAGTTAGCCAATAGAGTAACAGGTAGTTAGTATGCGCTGTGGTTGCAAAAGAAAGCCAATGACGAAATCTACTGTATCTTAACTAACAACAAAATGATATTTATATTTACACAAAAATTGGGTTTTAAGTAAATGTTCGCTCAGACGTGGTTAAAGGTCCACACGAGATAAAAGTAGTTTAATTAAGGGATTAAAGAGGTCTGATTCAGTATAGTGATTTAAAGGGGAATTTTACACTGGAGCGTTAACAAAAATAATAGAGCAATGGGGTAAGCCAGATTCAAGATCAATCTGCCGGAGGCAACGGTTACGATTACCTTACGTGCTCGTTGCCGAAAAGGGGCCAGTTGGGGTACGATTAATGTGACGGAAAAAGTTAAGTTACCTCTTGCTTCAGAAAAGGGAGCACATGTCGAGTCTTCGGAGTTGGGAATCCTTGCCAGGTACTTGCCGATTCAACTATGGAAGAGTTCACGGATGAGGATACTTGCTGATTGACCATAGGAAAATAATTAAAGAAATATAAGCCTACACTTCGTGTTTCTACCCTGTAAATGGGAATATATTCTAAATCCTTGTACAAAGGAACAGTGCTCTCAATTTTCTTTTCCCTGTTGCATTTGGAGCAAGCAATTTGATAATTAACGTAACCCTTCGTTTTACAAAGTTTCTCTTTCTTTTTTGTAAAATAATTTAAACCAATGAAAGTTTCTAAATACAGTTTTAGTTGGGGTAGGGAGAAAATATTCTTCAATGTAACGTTACTTATGAACTTAATGGATATTAAATTCTCCTTCACTTTAAATTCAACCTTCCCTTTAGCATTCGGGACCTGGCATGGCACGGGTGAACAGCACATCATGTGGGTCACGCTACCTGACTATCACGTGGCCCAGCATGTCTCATTTCCAAGACCGAGTGTGTTTCCATGTTCCATTATATATATCTTTTATCTTGAGACATCGTTGGTGATGACAAGCCAGTTCTGTGAGAAGAGGGGCAACAGTCGCTGGCCATCTCAGCTTCCAGCCACTCGTAGAATGCATCCTTGTCTTCTTCAGGGCTGTCAAGAGTTAGAGCATAGCAACTGAAGAGGATTGCATGTCGACCACTAGAGAGGAGGACCCTAACCTTCAGGAGGCGTGCCGATAGACCAGTTGGCGTGTCTTGAATCAGGCATGCAAGGGAATTCTTGATCGCGAATCCGCCGCCGTGGAGTCTTCGTTCTTGTGTAGGGTATCCTTTCCAGTAAAAGGTGTAGCCACCTTGATCTTCGGTCAGACTGCCCTCATCTGGAAGTCTGGTCCCTGATAGAGCAATTTCGACGTTTTAACGTACCAGTTCCTGAGCGATGAGAACGGTTTGTCTAGCTGGTCTGTCCATGGGTAGTTTTGAGTCGAGCATGGTAGCAACGTTCCAAGCTGCGACTATAATGTTATGTATATTTGTATTTCAACCACGTAAGAGGAGGTGGTCCGGCAGGCGTGGCTACCTGCCCAGACGGTTTTATGGGGTAGGCAATGTTTAAGCAATCTTTTCTACGCCCCTCTCCATTCATGGGGGTAAGAAGTGTAGACCTAAAGAGGGCTGTTAAGTCACGGAAGTTCACCCCAGAGTCTGCTGCTTCCTTATCTTAGCAGATAACGACCATATTCTCCTTCGCCGTCAAACATGTAGCTTTCCAGCTAAGAGTCACTCCTCATTCAGGGTGAGCCCCAACCACCAGACAACCATCACCGCGGGACGTGGTTACGGTCAGTTTGTTGAGGGCATCAAACCTGCAGTAAGTTTAAACGGGTAGGAATATATGCAGTCTTCTGACCCGTATTTTGACCGAGGTGAGGTCTCTGGTGGCAGGGGTGGCTCGATACGACCAAGCTTCATCCCCAGCTGCAGGGAGCAGCCGAGACACCGGAATGTTGGTGCTCGCCTATAAGCACTCCCGATCCTGATGTGTGATCGAGGTATACTTCCCTGCTAAATTAGCCTGGCGCTACGAGACACTCACCTACCGTGGGTGGCACGAGGATGCACAATAAGAGTCTTGGTGATGGAGATGGTATGTACTGGCAGGAAAAAGCTTACGCACTCGGCTTCCCTTTTCACCACAGGAGCTATCCAGCGGCAGAAGCTGCAACAGGAAGGCAGGCATAGCTTTATTTAACACTAAAGCATGCCACTGCACTAGACGCAATACACCAGCCTGTTCTGTAGCACTCACGCACAACAGTGGATACAATATTATAGATATACTTCTTTTAAGGTTGGTCCCTAAAATTCACAGTCATTTAAGGTTCTATTCCTACCAGAATTAAGCCTCCTAATAAGTGTATTTTTGGTAGGTTTGAGATAGCTGTTTGCTATTAAGTTATTTGCTATCTTAGATTACTTAAGAAGAAAGAAAACTAACTGAATAATACGACTAAATATTTCATTATAATTTTACATTCAAGTCTCTAGCTATAGTCTATGAGTACGCGATTATGGAGTGATAACCGAGGAGTACACCTGCAGATAAATCACTAAAATATTTTGTGACGACTAGATACGTAATTAATCTCCATTTGATTTTAAGCAAAAAAAAATAATCACTTTTTAAACAATAGAAAGCAGAGTACAATTGAGGGTTTTTTCCTTCGATTTGGGAGGGGTATTACTGATGTTCCAGGACGTGATTTGTTTATTAAAGTTTGTTAGAAAGTATAAAACATAGCCGAGTTTTCAGTAACAAAATGAATAGATTAGCTGACAGAAATCTCTGCAAACAGTGCAAAAATCAGGGGTAGGAGAAAATCTTGAAAGTTGCTTGAAAGACAAAAATATTCACAAAGAAAAGGAGGGAGAAATTTAATCAGAGCATTATTAATTATAAGGAATAGATAGGTACGGGCTTGTTCTTGTTTATGTTTATAGTTCCTTTTCCCCCTGTATATTTATTTTCTATTTTTTTCCCTCATTTTTAGCTCACTTTCTCATTATTCTTATAACTCCTTTATTTTTGGCCTTTTTTGTTTCACTTTTTAAAGAATCTTCTACTTAATTGACTTTTGCATTTTTCATTTTTTCTCTTTCCATTTTCACATTTTCATTTCCTTTTCTGGTTTAAAATGATTCGCTTCTTTCATGGAGTTATGATACAAAGAACGGCATATTATAGTCAGTGTCTTGCCTCCTTCATTCAAGCTTTCATTAACCCTCTCATGCGATGTATAGACATCTCCTGGTAACATCCTTAATCCCTCAACTCGGAGGTAAATAGCATCGTATTTAATCCTTTTTTCTCGTATTAAAAACACAGACAATGAATCTGGAATCATTTCTGTTTATAGTCACAGTTTTCATGTCTTATGCAATAAACATATTATATTGCCCGTATAAATTATTACATTCAATTCATCAAAAGATATTATGCCTTGTTTTTTTTTCATATTAAAACACACAAAATGTGGTGAGAGTCATTTATGTTTGTAGTGACTGGCTTCAGTCTTATACAACCAGATTTTTCTCGCATCCTATGACCAGATTGAATTTTTATTCAAATAAAGCTATCTGACTTTTAAATCTGCAGATATGATTACTAGAAATCAGAGATTAGCGTTCAGACGAGTCATCTGGATATGATATACGAGATTAGCTAGAATATTTTGTATTGGAATTTCGAAAAATTGCGTTGAGTACAAGTTGATAGTCTAGCTCAAACTTTGCTTGAATTACATTATACCAGATAATCAACTAAATTAATAGCATGATTATTCCGTAACTTGCACTGTATGGCAAGAGATTCGTCGGAGATTGTTATACACTGTAACTTAGAATTTAATAAAATATACATACTCGTAGTAATCAAATGAATAAATACCAAGATTTTCCAATTCATATAGCTCCATTGTAGCAAGATTCCCTTGTTAGAGCTGAAATATAAGAACTTTCAGTTCTTTTCAAGCCATATTTTATGTTCGATTCAAAAGTTTTGATTTACTTTTTGTCTCTACTCAATTTAAGGCAAATACGAGGAAAATCCAAAGTGCGAGAAACTTTTCAATTTGAAATTTAATTTTAGAAAGTCTTATCTTCGATAAACCCTTCCAGATGCGCCGATATAAGTTATTTCTTTTTTCAAAATAAAGTTTAATAAATTACAAGGAGCCTTGAAGGAAACCCAATTGAGTCTTGGGGACCAATAAGCTACATAAAAGTTTAAATTACTCCTTTACCCTCACTTTTTACATCCGATATGAGGCGTTGCAGGAGATGCATGCGCAAAAAAAAACGAACAGTAAGAAACACAATATTTCAAAATAGATTTATAAATGATGGTATACCTACACCTTTATTAAGTATTAATGGTGACAAAACTTGAGAGCAAAAATACTTTCTAGGAATAACTTCCTACCGCTTACAAAGGAAGAAAAAGGATAGATTTGCACTCTTCAATTCATGATAAACTTAATGTTTTTAATGTCCTTTGTTTCCTAATGTCACTAGACCTCTCTACACAGTTCCACTGTAAAACTTTGGATCCAAACTAACTGTAGCTACAGCATATGATGGTCACTTCACGAAGAGTGGTGAAGAAGCCGAAGTGTAGCACAAATAATATTTAATGTAATAAATTGAAATATTTAGCCGAGCCTTAATTATATCTTAATTTACGGCGTAATCCAATGAAGTCATGATCCGCAGACAATTTTATTGATCTGTAAACATAGAGGTAGTAAAATTTGGGGAAAAATATATAGTTTTTGATGCTCAAGAAGGATTTGGTCTGGGAGGCATAGTTACTGCAGGGGTTGGTAACAGGGAGGGCTGGATACTGCAGGCATTTGGGCCGATAAGTTACGTAATGTTATGTATACTACTAGTTAAAAGGTTTCATTATGTATATTTATATAATTGTATATCTATGTGTAATGTATTATTTATGTAATTGTGTATCTATTTGTAATATATTTGTAATGTTTATTTGTAATGTATATATTTATGTAATATCTAAACAACAATCTCTAAATCCTTTAGTGATTACCCATAATACACCTAACTAACCTTCTCCCACACAACCAACTAACTTGCTACCAATACTTATTTAAGTTTAAATTTCCCCAATTTTAGGCAGTTCAAATCCAACCACTTAACCAGCTCCAACTGTACCAGCTGCTGGTTGAACTTGTTCAAGGCAGAGTGTGCATCGTTATGGGCGACTTCAACAGACAAGTTGACTGGGAAACCAGAGCAGCCTGTGGCGAGAGCGCGCTACTCTTGGAGTTCGCCAACAACAAGTTCCTCACTCAATGGGTCAGAGAACCGACGAGAGGTGACAATATCCTCGACTTGGTCTTCACCTTTGAGGATGATATCGTTGAGGATCTCTCTGTAGGCGAAGAGCTCGGTGGCAGTGATCACCAGCGAATTAGATTTACCGTCAAGATCCCGAAGGTAAGGTGTGTTGCCAGTAAATCAAGAAAACATGACTTAAGAAGAGCAGACTTTGCGAGCCTTCGTGCTGGGCTGACTGATGTAAGGCTAGCGGTATGCGAAGATGTTGAGGATTCGTGGAACAATTTCAAAAATAAGTTCATGAGACTTTAATCAAGTTGCATCCCTCTGAAATGCCTCCGTCGGTCTTCTGTTCAACCAAAGTGGTTTAATCGAGAAATCGGCCAACTGCTTAGGGAGAAGAGAAATGCGTACCGGCGATCAAAGATCTTGGGTGCCTTTGACGAGTACCGGAGGCCTGCCAGAAGAGTAAAGTCCAGCATAAGGGTGGCTAAGCGGTCTAAGGAACTCCGAGTGGCAAGAATCTGCAAGGAGAATCCCAAGGAGTTCTTCGGCTATGTAAATATCCGTAAACAAATCCATCGTAGGATTGGGCCCTTAGTGGACGAGGAGGGTGCATTAACTCAGTCAGATACAGAAAATGCTAACCTGCTTAATGACTGCTTCTCTTCAGTGTTTACTAAAGAGTGTGGTCCCATCCTCCAGCCCACGGATTCCTACTCGGGGGAAAAGCTGGAAGTAATGAACTTCACCAAGGGAGAAATAAAGAAAAAGATCGCTGACCTAAAGACGAATAAGTCCACCGGACCGGACGAGTTTCTATCCAAGGTGTTAAAGGAAGTGTGCGATGAAGTATCACGACATCTGTGCACTATCATTAAAATGTCAATCCGGACCGGATGCGTTCCTAGAGACTGGCGTGAGGCGGAGGTGACTCCGATCTTCAAGAAAGGAGACCCTAGCCATCCGTCAAACTACCGACCCATCAGTTTGACTACGATAGTCGGTATCTCATGGAAAACATGATAGTGGACAGGATAACGTCGTATTTAGAGTCAAACCTGCTACTGAAGAGTTCCCAGCACCGCTTCCGAAGGCAACGGTCATGCCTGATGAACCTTGTATAATTCTTCCACTTCGTATTCAGTGAGCACGATCGGGACAAGGCGGTGGATGTGGTGTACTTAGACTTTCAGAAAGCCTTTGATAAGGTACCACACCACCGCCTTCTCCGGAAAGTGCGAGCACTGGGCATAGACGGAAAGGTAGCCGGCTGGATCGATAACTGGCTAAGTGGCAGACGACAACGGGTGGTGGTGAATGGACAGTCTTCTGAGTGGGTGCCCGTTACTAGCAGGGTGCCTCAAGGTTCTGAGCTGGGACCACTACTATTTATCATCTACATCAATGACATGGACGGTGACATAGTTGCCAAGATTTCCAAACTTGCCGACGATACCAAGCTTGGTATGAACGTTGCAAAGGATGGAAATACTTCCCGCCTGCAGGAAGATCTTTGGAAGATTGGGGAGTGGTCGGACACGTGGCAAATGTCTTTTAACGTGAACAAATGCAGAGTAATGCATATCGGCCACAGAAACCTTCAATCTCAGTACATCCTTAAGGGCACTGCCCTTGAATCGAGTGACACTGAGGAGGACTTGGGGGTCACTATCACTAGTGACCTCAAGTTCTCGAAACAGTGCATCAAGGCAGAGAAGAAAGCCCAAAGGATGTGAGGCTACATAAAGCGCCAGTTTGGATACCGTAACAAGGAGAAAGTACTTTGTCTGTACAACTCCCTGGTTCGGCCGCACCTGGAGTATGCCGTACAATTTTGGAGTCCTTCGTTTCGAAAGGACATCGCAAGGTTGGAACGCGTACAAGCTAGGGCAACCAAGCTGATTCCCTCTATCCGACATAAAAGGTATGAGGATAGACTAAGGGAATTAAATCTGTTCTCGCTGAAAACCCGTAGACTGCGTGGTCAGCTCATCAAAGTTTTCCAAATTCTTCGAGGGTTTGACAATGTTGACTACCGGGATATTTTCACACTGAGTGAGAACAGAACGCGCAATCACGGCTTCAAACTTGAACTGAAACGTTACAACCGCAATCTGTGTGGAAATTTTTTCACTTACAGTATCTGCGGTGATTGGAACGCACTTCCAGTGGAAGTTGTCAACAGTGAATCTGTTGACCAGTTTCAAGTCAAGACTAGACAAAGTCTTGAAAAGTGGCCGTTTAGGGACGCAAAACAATTGAGCAGCAATGTGCCTACCTGATTGCTAGTCCAAAAGTACCCTCTTTGAATGGACCGTAAGGTCTCCTAGGGTACTTCCTTTCCTTGTTACTCCTTGTTACTTAAATTGATTTTCACTAGATTTTGTGTAATTATTGAATTAATGTGCTCTATCTTTGTGTAATTATTCAGTGCACTACTACTGCAACGTAAGTCTCTTATAGTTGTCAAGTTTGGCGCCTATGTACCTTAGACCTCTCTCTCAACGTGTGATAAGTATTAAGATTTTTTTTCTGTATGTATTGTATAAATTGTATATTTGTAAATATGATATTCATGATTCTTCAAACCTCGTATATTTATTTATATGTTTAATTAAGTAAAAGGTGAACTGCCAAATTACAAGCTTTGACTTACTATTAAAACTGGCCTCATTGTTGCTGATAAAAACTATTATAATAACCTCATATTAATTTTCTATATTTTCTTGGTTTTGCCTTAACCAATACTAACTAGGCTATGCTATATATGAAGGAAAACTCTAGGATTATAAATAATCTTATAACATTGATTGGCATAATTTGAACTCTGATTTAAGCAATTAATGTAACTTATCGTCGTTACCTAACTGTTTGTACACATTTGGGGTTTCTTAAGACTGGCATAGTCCAACTTAGCCTATAATTGGCGTTCTGTAACCTCGTGTTCATAACGAGGTTCTTATTATTTTCTTAAGTGTTGTGGGACTTAATCCTGCCCGTAACTGTAATCCTCCAAATACCAGAAGAGGCTCGATTCGCCATGCTACACTTGACACTTATTAAGGTAGGGGAGGCCTCGTTGCCTAACTTAGGTTGATATTAGGATATTAGACTGGTATCACTAGGGAATTAGATATAAGAGTATAAGAACGGTATGAAGCAAAGTTTAGATCTATGGGTATAGCACCAGCAATGCTAGTGAATTAAACATTAGAATATACAGACGCACTCTAAGTAAACTGATCACGCAGATAAGAACTTCCCATACATCAACTGAACGGTGCAAGCCACATTGGACAACATCATTCATAAAATCGACATGATACTATTAGACACTGATAGGGAAACTTCTCATGCAAACTTTATTGACATAATTAACACATACACACACACTTACTCAAACAGTACTCGAACCAACACGCATACAAGTTAGTGCTAAGAGAAACAACCCAAACATCAGACATAGTGTCACAATCAACATATTAGACCTGTTCCTCGCAAACAAAATTTCATTAATGATACAACCATGAGTAATACCTTGTTTCAATGACCATGAGATGGTATTTATTGACGCGAACATTAAGCTACGAATACAGAAACAAATACCCAGGAAGATCTATTTGTACAACAGAGCTGGCATGAAAGCCATGACTTAGCTGACTTTCAAAATACTTTCCCCGACAGTGACCCTATCGCCAATTCTCCGGAAGCGAATTGGACCAGACTACGAAGCTTCTTACATGACACAATGGACAAGCACATACCCAAGAAAACTCTCAACGGAACCGGTCACAACCATGGTTCAATAGACAATTTAAGAAACTACACAGAAACAAGGTAAATGGATACAAGAGAGTAGAACGGTATAACGATAGACAACACTGGAAATACTACAGAAACATACAGAAAACATAAACAAAATAAATAAAGCAAGCAGAAACTAACTTAACATTCCACCTTCCTCACAGACAACAAACAAAACTATATAGAATTTTACAGCTTTTTTAAACCACGCAATAAGACTGCAAGTATAACAACAATACTTCATAAGAATTCCTGGGCCACATTGCCCACAGGACAATGCTACTGCACTCAACACACAATTTAAAACCGTATTTATCAATGTACCAGCAGACTTACCAGACATACCACAATCACCATACACCTCCATACCTCCCCTAGTTATACACACCCAAGGAATGAGAAACTATTATCTGAGGTAGACATTAACAAAGCGACTGGACCTGAAAATATACTCTGCATGATACTTAAGGCTGGTGCTAGCGTAGTGGCCCCTGTCCTGTAGATCATATTTTCACAATAGTAAACGGAGAACTCCACCATGACTGGCTTTTGGCAAACGTGACTCCTATTTTTAAATTCGGCCACAGAACCCTCTCCGTGAATTATAGACCTGTTTCGCTTACCTCAATGCCCTGAAAATTCGTGAGAAAATAATTCAGAAAATATCATGGACAATTGTGATAGGCTAAACATAATGACTGCCGTTCAGCACGGCTTTAGGGCCCAAACGGTCGTGCGAGACTCGTCTACTGGAGACGACTCATGACATTTCCCAATCCCAGAACGACCCTAAAAGTAGACAAATAGACGCTATAGTTTTAGATTTGAAAAGGCTTTCGACAAAGTTCCGCTCCAACGACTATTAAGAAAATTATATTTTTATAGAATACGAGGACCGATCTTTCACTGGATTAAGATGTTTTTGACTACTAGAGAGCAGCGTGTTGTGCTCGATGGTAGTCAATCCTCTTCTGTTTCTCTGACTTCTGGGGTACCTCAAGGTACCTTCTTGGGGCCCCTACTTTTCCTTTCTTACATTAATGACCATCCACTATCGCTCAATTTTACCACTAAACTATTTGCAGAAGATAGTTTATCCTATAGACCAATTGTAAATAGGAATGACTGAGTTTGTCTCTAAGAAGAGTTAACTGCACTTGAAGACTGGGAAGCCAAGTGACGGATGACATTTAGACCAAACAAATGTCATTACATCTGTTTAACCCGTTCTAACAAACCCATTCTATTTAATTACGAACTCCATAATACCACCTTGGAAACCGTATCATCTCACAAATATTTGGGCGTCCACCTCTCAGCGGACATGAGGTGGAACACGCACATGAGCAGTATCGGGGCCAAGGCCCACAGGGCCTAGGAGCTCCTGCACAGAAACCTCAGTGGGTGTAAAGCGGACATGAAAACTCTTACATGCAAGACACTCGTTTGGCCACACTTGGAATACTGTGATACCGTATGGGATCCACACAATTACAATAACATTAATAAATGAGAGGCCATACAAAGCTAAGTGATGGATCAGACGTGATTACAGACACACTGTATCAGTTACTTTGCTCAAACAAGACATTAAACTGTACCCACTAGCAACAAGAACACAAATACACAGACAGATGTTATACACAATCATAAATTTAGTTGAAAAAGACACACATTCTTACACTCGTAAAATATATGCACCACTAAAGGCAGCCACAATCTAGAATACCACACATACGAAACAAATAATGACATTTTCAGGTCTTCATTCTTCCTCCACAGCATTCATGAATAAAATTACCTCCCATCTTATATAGTTAATAGCCCCACCCTTGAGACATTTAGGAATAGGATCACAAATCATCATATCACTCCTCACCCACGTTCTGCCCCCTCAACTTAATCCTCTATCCCTTCCCCAACATAAACCTCGCATAATATGCCACCCGTTAGCGGCCTTCTTTGGGTCCCCCTAATCAAGATCAAGATCAAGAATCGATGAGAAACAATTTGTTTGCATTTATACTGGCACTTGCTCTGAACTAATTTGGGTGCTGAATTCAAATCTGAAATCAGATTTTCTCTAAGCTAGAGATATTTTGTAATTCAGCCTTTGTGTGAGATTTTGTCACCTTTCCTCTGCCATTTTAGTTAAACAATTTATAGTAACATTTTTTAAATTAGGATTTAAACGACCGTTTACCCAGGGAATCTGTATTTTTAAAAACGCTCTGTATATTAATCAAAATGTGTAATAGAATTTAAAAAAAGGCAAATTATATCAATATGCACCATAAAGGTTTGCAGTACTACTTGACAATTGAAATCTGTATCCATTACATCTAAATATCAGTGTGCACCATGGCAATTCAGAAGGAACTATGGAATAACAAAATATGATTGTACCTATTATGGCAAGAATTTGCGCTGGCATCTTTTGCGTTTGAAGACTTTGTTGGGGTCATCTCGTATGATAGTCCAGGAGTGGTCCACCATCGCTTTTGATAGTGCTCTTACATCGCCATGAGGTCTTGGTGGAAGCGCTATCTGTCTATCACTTACATGTCCATGGTTCTCGGACAAATAGTCAAGGTGTCTATCCGGAAACTAAGGCTTGACACTCGGGCTTCATCCATGATCACGAAATTCTAACGGCATTCTAGCAACCTAATAATGACATTAATCAGCTTTTTTACCAAGAAAGTTTTGTATGACTGATACAAATGTTAGCCACAGTGTCGTCTCCTTGTCATTCATCTTTCTGACAAATTCCAACTTACGTACAAAGGCATGAGTTTGAGGTCCATCAAATAATCATACCTCATTTTGTCAAAGGACAAAGCAAAAAAGGCAGAAACTATGTATTGAAAGCATTCTGTCAGTATTCAATGAATTTACATACTGATTGATATAGCCTAGCGTGAGATTGGTTGGGGGGCTAATTGCCAACCAAGTCATTTATAAGGCTATAAATGCCTGCTTCCAGTGATTCACGAATGGACCATTCATTTTCGTTTTACTTTTTGTCTCTAGTTTAACTCTCATGCATAGATAGCATGGAAATCATTAAAACATTTCTGTTGCCAAATGAGGAAGTTGGCCATTTTAGGTCACACAAAGGATATACTTGTGCTTTTGATATTTGAGTAAGTCAATGACCGTTTTTAGGGCGCTACGGGATTCTAGCAAATGATCAAAGTGATGAAATGGACTGCACAAAAAACAATGCACTTAGACCTATCAAAAAATATCTCTTCTGTCGGGTTAAAGGAGGCGACACCTGTGTTAGAATATCTAAGATATCCTGGTTTTTACAAATTCATTGTATTCGAAAAAAAACGCGAAAAATCTGATCTCGTGTTCTAAAATATGAGAAATTATCAAAGCTGTCAAGAATGTAGTTTTTTCAGCTGGAAGATAAAAGCTCCGGTGCTTTCTTGGAGAGTGCCAAATCGCGTGCTTAGTCATTCAGTTTCACCTGAGTAAAACGCTGATGATTGTTTCGTATTAAATGAAGAGTTTTGGAACCTAAAACCACGTCTTGAAACTCCTGATGATAATCACGGATTTAATCTTCAGGCGAGTTTTAACTATTAAAAGGTTTAACTGGAACTTCCCTAGAATGAAGAGTAAGTCAAAGGGCAGAGCGAATATTAGGATAGGAGTTATTATGCCGGTTTCTTTGCCAATACATTTATTGTTGACAAGGCTAAAATAGTAGTCAGTCATGAGTTCATTTGAGAGTTTAAAAGATAAACTTTTTTTCTTTTCCTTTTTTACCATTTAGGAAGAATTTCCCTAAGTAATTATATAGTCTGTGGAATCATTTTTGTCTTGGGTAGAAAATGGAACTTTGTTATATTAGGTTTTTGAAAGACAAATGTTTAGCAGCAAGAGTTGCAACACAATGCATTAGGATTATTTATGTATTAATATGTAATTGAAGAATCCATCATTAGATCTGAAACAAAATATAATTAAGGTTAATTTTAGAAAAAATCATAAATGTCGAATAACATGAGCAGTAGAGCATACAAACAAAAACACATTTTAGATTTGAAATCAGGGTTCAAAATGTTTGCTAGTGTAATTACTGTCATATCTTCTAAATTTAAAAAAATGGAATACGTTTTACACATAAAGTAATTTATTAATAAATTATGGCTTTCCTACCAGAACTGCACGAATCCTTTGTGTCGGTCGAACTCCACACATTAGTAGGAAACCTCGTGATAACTATAGACTATCAACCCCCTCGTTTAAAGAAAATGCAACTCACCTTGACATAGATTTAAAAAGTTCTAAGATCACACCTTGTGATATTTCTAACCAAGATTGTCCTATCACATTTATCAATACCTATCGTAGATACATCTTTTTTACTTCTATCATTAAGTCTTGTTGAGTATTCTACAAACATGTTCTATTGAGTTCATATCAGGGAACTGAGTTGGCCATAAAAGTAGTTTAAAGCCGTTTAGTCCTACAATCCTTTGTCCTTTTGTGCATTATGACGGGCTTTATTTTCAATGAATAAACTAATTTCATTTCAAGTTGACATTTGAAAATACTGGTAGAAGTCTTGCTTTAGAAATGGATATGTATTATTCGCAGAGTTAATATTGGCATAACACTCAAATATCTGACCTTACATAATTCCAAATTGCTCTCCACATCATAACAGAAAAGCCAGGATGTTTCATTGAGTGATGTACGTAGTTTATCACAGCTTTCTGAGGGGACAATCTGCATACCCCATATCCGTTCACTGTCTGAAAATTGAGAACCTTGATTCGTTAGAAACAAAATTATGCTGTCACGAAATTCACAATGATGTCTCTCATATATTCGACCAAGCATTACTCATATTATTGAAGAAGGAGAAGAAGTAGTTTTCTGAACTTCACCATTTGTACTTCTTTAGGTTTTTAAAAAAATCACAAAATTTTGACGCTTATTTATTCTTGAACTTCACCAATTTTGGGGGGATATTATAGAAGAATTATTAGAAATAACTTGGATAAAAAACATAAGTCATTACGAAACTAAGATGAAATTATTATTCAAATACTCCCAAAAAAATCCCCTTAAATTATAGAGTTACTGATGATGATGATGATTTGGGGGAATCGTCACTCCCACGTTCTCTCCCAGTGGAGACACAAGACGGCGACCGCAAAAATATCTGGGCCCGTCACCGTGGGTCAAGCTCGTAACTACAGCCCCTCGGCACTCGTCTCTATGAAAAACTGAACGGTTTTAAACTGCAAGATCTTTCCTAGGAGAGTATATTCAATTTCACCTCGAGTAAGAAATTAGAGACGCGTTTCTTTCAAGCTCCAAGGTATCCACTTGCTGAGAAAAACCGTTGGAATAAGAACCCACCTGAGGCCCGTCCACAACCCCCCCCCCCCCCCCTCTTACCCCTACCCCAGTGGGTTGACGAAGTATAAATAACAAACACTTGGTAAAAAACTGGGTAGAATACGCGAGTCTTCAGGCTACGAAGTCCCCGGATCGAGGCTGGGCTACCAAGACTGGGCAGGTAGAATACGTGAGTCTCCAGGCTACGAAGTCACCTGCAAGAGAGACAGGGCTACCAAGGGGGCTAAGAAGCAGCTCATTCTCGAGCCAGTCCCGGGTTATCAAATCGAACGTTAAGTCAACTTGTTAAAGTTCAACTTACTCTCGTCAGAGAAACTCCTCATATCCTGGTGCATCCTAAAGCCCAGGGATATTCCTCGCCCTTGAGGAATTACGAAAAGAGGAAAAAGGCTCCCCCTCGAGCCCCTTACCCGGTGGCCACACCAAAATCATAAGTTAACTTGGCTAAGGAACCAAGTTACTTATTCTCGTCGGAGAACCCCCTCTCCTTCTATCCTACTGTATCCCAAACCACTAAGATAGGCCTCGCCCTTGAGGAAGACTGGAACTAATAAGCTCATCCTAGAGCTAGTTCCTGGTTACCAAACCCACCTTTAAGTTAACTTATTCAAGTTCAACTTATTCTAGTCAGAGAAACCCCCCTCCTCTATCCTTGCCCTTGAAGAAGACCCCCCCCCCCCCCGAGTACAGTCCTTGCCCATGAGGAATTACGTAACGAAGGAGAAAAAGCTCCCCATTGAGCTCGTTACCCGGTAGTCACACCTAACTCTAAGTTAACTTAGGTTAAGAACCAAGTTCATCCTTAATCTCGCCAGAGAGACCCCCGCCTACCTAGTGCCTCCCAAAGCACCGTGATTTGTTCTCACCCTTAAGGACCCCCCCCCATTGAATACAGTGTGGACCCCAGCTGCCACAATCGCCAAAGTCAGTGGTGGCTTTCAAGTTATTGGTCCCCAACCTCCATCTTGCCGGTCGGCACAAGTCTTGGAGACAATAACATTCCCGAGGTAAAGTGCTCATTGAGTTCAAGGTCAGACTCAAACCCGTTCCAAGGGGTATCCACATAAGTAGTTGCGGCCAGTAAAGGCCGTTAACATTTTTTTTTCTAATTAAAGTGAGTGGTGGGTCAACCATCACTATAATATCAAGTAGGTCAGGTTAGAAAGCCTTACTTAGAAATTATTCAAGTCTCTTTTGTGTATTTTAAAATTCGTACTATTTCTGTGGTTCATGTTTTGTTTTTGTGTAGTAAATTGTTAAATTTAAAATAAGTTCATTTTGGGAATTCATGTGCGTTTCTCTATATACTTACGTGTTTGAAGCGGCTCTTCCTTAACACAACAAAAATTAGCATTCTTAGAACAAAACCTACTTCATCAAAGAAGTATATGACAACCACAAAAGTGGTGTCAGGTGTGGAGTGATCAAAAGGGGCATTATACGACAATGATGATGGTGACCGAAAGTCTTGTCACCCGTGACTTCCTATTTCAGATGACTAACACGACCTCCTACAGTTTGAAGAAAAGCTGATTGCATGTATAAGGGCTCATGTTGGTGTGCATAATGGCGTTCATACAGACCTTCTCACCTGCCTGATGTGTGACAGTGTTGATGAAATTGAATACACTAAAACCAGTACATGTTTTTATATTATTGTATTGTTCCACTATCATTCATATTACTTTTCGGTAGGGGGTCACAAGATTTTCGGAACACCCTTTACATATATTGAAATGCCTTTGCTACTATCTAACATACTTTCTCGTGCTAGTTTTAAATAAAGCATATTGAAAGTATTCGGAGACTATTCATGTTTTCGCTTTTACTAAGAAATAAAACCCAATATCAAATTTCCTATGTGCTGCATTAATAACTAAGTTGCTTGTTGATTGTGAAATCTACCCAACCGTAAAAAAAATTAAGGTACAGCTTTGTCGCAGTATATCTAAGCATAAATTTCGCATGAAATTCATATGCAACTTTTAAAAGTATATGTATTCTTCCATTTGACTTTATTGTACGCGTTTCCAAAGAATCCACTTTCAAATAATTTGGTCTGTTTCTTTCTTTTTGGACAACCCTGCCTTAAGCCTTCCCACCCGTGTAGAACTTGTTTGTTTCACATTAATTGCTTGTAACTGGATTGGGAGAAATCCTAAATGCTCCGCAGCTTCTTTTGATTTAGGGGGGAGGGGTTCTTTGCTTTTCCTTTCGAAATTTGGGTTCTGCTTTTGTTCGTACAAGCATTTTTGTCAGGTTTTTCAGGCATTCCTTTCTTTGATGTTGGGGATTTTTATGTCGGAAAATGAGGAAGGTATTGTGAACACTTACATCCATCATATTATAAAATACTGCAGAGACCAGCGAAAGGTTTTCCTTCTGCATGTGAATTCTTCTATTAGGCTGAGGAATAAGTTCTTGCATTAATTAATGTTGTGTTGATTTAAGTTTTGTTGACGTGATTTGTGCACATATTAAGAAACAATAATAAATAATGAGAGCAAAATTTGCAAAGGTTAGGCTACGTCTCTTAACAGAGTAGACTATTAGGCTTTTGCTTAGGCTACGTCTTGAAGTTGAGTAATAAGTCATTGTGGTTTATTTAAAGGTTATGTTAATTTAATTTTTGTTCTGTACCCTCAAAATGGAATGTCAAGTTGAAAGAAAGGCGCATTTTCTGCACTTGTTATTCATTTTCTATCGAGACGGGAACAATACAAACGCAGCCAAAGCTCGTCGCGATATTTGTGCTGTGTACAGAGAAAATGCTTTATCAGGAAGGACAGCTCAATGGTGGTTTTCACGTTTCAAAAACGGTCATTTCAATCTTAATGACGAAGACTGGTCTCCCCCATTAAGTTGAATGAAGATCGATTGAACGACCTTCTTCATGGAAATCCTCGTCAATAGACAAGAGAATTGGCTGTACATTTAGCGTATGATCAGAAAACTGTAGTGATTCACCTTCATTCGATGGGGAAAGTTCAAAAACTCGGTGCATGGGTTCCGCATGCTCTGAGCGAAAGCAACAAACTTCAGCGCTTCACGATTGCTGCAGGTTTGCTTGATGGTCACAAGGCTACTCATTGATATAAGGACAGATTTCTTCACCGCATCATCACAGGCGACGAAAAGTTGTGTGCTTATGTCAACATGAACCATCGAACCAATGGCCTAGCCCCAATAAAAAACCATTTGCCCGATTAAAGACAAGGACTTCATCCACGAAAGACAATGCTGTATGTGTGGTGGGATTGTGAAGGAATCATTCTTTATGATTTCCTTGCGAACTTTACGTTCAACGTGTATCGACTCTCCGAAGCTATCGGTG
This sequence comes from Ceratothoa steindachneri, assembly GCA_963969495.1. Lineage (NCBI taxonomy): Eukaryota > Metazoa > Arthropoda > Malacostraca > Isopoda > Cymothoidae > Ceratothoa > Ceratothoa steindachneri. The sequence goes on from OZ018318.1 coordinate 14,255,911, forward strand.
AAAAGCGACCTCATCGACGTTATGGAGTCCTTCTGCAACACGACAATGCTCGTCCTCACATTGCTAATATGACAACAGACGCCATCCAAACGCTTAATTTGGAAATCCTGCCGCATCCTCCATATTCCCTGCCCTCGCGCTATCGGAATTCCAACTGTTCCGATCGCTCCCCAATAATTTGCGCGGCGTTTCGTTTAATACTGATGTGGAATTAAGAACCTGGTTAGACGAATTGTTCGAGTCAAATTCATGAGATTTTTATTGCAGAGGCATCGAAACACTAGTTCAACATTGGGAAGAAGTCCTAAATAACAACGGAGAATACATTATTGATTAAATTGCATATTGTTATCAATTAAAAAGGATTTTTTTCTAAAATTGTTAATGGTAATGAATAAATTTGATAAAACCGCAAGAACTTATTCCTCAACCCAATATGTTTTCATCCAATTGATCAACTTCTTTTTAGCCAAAATTGTAATCTAAGATTAGAGCAGTTATGAGCTTTCTCAGGCAAACACTCATCCACAGCCTGAGAAGAACTAAGTAGAATAACATTCTTGTTTTTTTCGGAGTATAGGAAACCTACACGATGTTACTTTGATGATCATAAGCAAGCACACTTGATTGCACTGGTCTTTCCACCTTACTTTGTTGAAAACCAACAAAGTAAGATACTTTTCTAATAATGTAACAGTTAAACCATGCGCCGAAAATAAGTTGTCTTTTTTTCTTAGGGTGTACATAATCCAAGCACTAGATCCTAAGCAGGATTTACATGTAATTTTTCTCCTTTCTTCCCACTGTAAATTTTTGTATTCAGCGCATATCCACTCTTTGCTTCATATAACCAAAAGATTTTCACCCCATTTTTTCTGGATTTTGTTGGAATGTACATAGATCCTTGCCGGAATTCTTCCTCGGTAGCCAAGTTATTGCTCATCCATACTTAGTGTATCATCAGGAATATAAGATTGAGAACCTTTCTTTAAATGGATTCCAGATCTCGCTGATTGCAGCTAACCTATCTTCTTGCAGAAGTTCCCCATGATTTTTATTATCAAACCTAATTGCTCTTAGGAGAGAAACGGAAACGTTCCTTTGACATTACAGCTCGATAAATTGGACTTCCATCAACTGTATTCCATAAATCATCGATAGAAGCAAAATTATGTCCATCTGCTCCTGCATATAAAATGAGTCCAATACACGCTTGAATTTCAATGACTGTATATTCCCTCATGTAAGTGTACACAGCCTTTTTATTAGCTCTCAGATTTTATATAATGTCTCTCACTTTTATGTTTGTATATATCTGAATATGTAGAAACATGTCGTTTGTAAGGAAAAGACTGAATGCTTCTTTTACACTGACTTGGCTAGCTACAGTTCGAGGTTTATGTGTGCACACATTTCTGCTTCGTCTACGTGATAGAAATGCAGTAGAGAAGCTACAAGAAGCGACAAGGAAAAGTAGTACCCTAGTAGACTTTAAGGTCCATTAAAAGAGGGTACATTTGGCGTAACAGTTAAGCAGGCGTAGTCCTTGAAAGTGTCAATTGACGCCCTGGAAGAGTATTCGCGTAAGTTATGTGCCCAAACGGCTACTTTTCAAGACTTTATCTAGACGCGAATTGAACTGCTCAACAAAATTGCTGTTGACAACTTCCACTAGAAGTGCGTTCCAGGTACCACAGATGCTGTATGTAAAAGGTTTTTCACACAGATCACGGTGGTAACATCTCAGCCTAAGTTTGTAGCCGTGGTTTTTGGTTCCGTTCTTGCTAAGCTGGAAAATAAACATGTGGTGTACATTGTCGAAGCCTCGAAGCATTTTAAACACTTCGATAAGCTGACCACGCATCTTCTGGGTCTCCAACGAAAACAAATCTAATTTCCGGAACCTATCTTCATAACTCTTGTGTCAGATAGAGCTAATCAGTTGGGTTGCCCTGGCTTGCACACGTTTCAAACTTTCAATATCGTTTCGAAATGAAGAACTCCAAAATTTACGGCATACTTCTGCTGCGGTCGGACAAGGAAGTTGTACAAACAGAGTATAATCTCCTTGTTCCGATTTCCGAACTGTCGCTTTATGTAGCCTAACATCCTTTGGGCTTTCTTCTCGGCCTCAATATACTGCTTCGAGAACTTGAGGTCACTAGTAATAGTTAAACCCAATAGACCTAAGCCACCCTCCATTTGTGTTCCATCGTGTCTAGATTGTTGAGTGTCTGCCTCCTCAGATGAAACTTTATCACTAGATGTTTGTTTAAAGAATGGAAGCTGATGTATCTGCCTTTCTTCAGCTTGCATTTTTCCTTTTTCGAGACTTATTCTATCACAACAGGTATCTTCTATCGGTTCATATTAAATATCAGAGGAACCCGCTTGTAATTTGTCTTCACCATAAACTTTATCACACATAAGTTGCTGAAATATATTTTCGTAAGAGGAAACTATACACCTTAAACGCTGCATGGCCATGAAATAAAGGGATTGTTATTTGTTGCCGTCTTTGTGCATAAAGCCAGAGTGTACGACACGTTCCGTAAAGATTAATTGCCAATCGTAAGAGGTCTAAAATGTATTGTAACAAAATGTAACACATGAGAGATTTAAATGAATTTTGAGGATTTCAATGAAAACACAGGGGAACATTTTTAATCACATTTTCTGGTGACTTAGATTTACCTGCCAATTTTAATTATTTTATTTCATGCTGATTACAAATATATAATCCATCTTTACCTATACGCTATAGTTATTTTGTATTTTCTTGTTTCTCCGAAAAGTGCCCTCCAGACGGCCAGAGAGGGTGCTTGTAGAAAGCAAATATTTCACAGTACATAGTAGTAAGATAGTAATAAGTGTTATTTTGCAAAATATTGACATTATTGTTTCTTTTTTCAGGTCTCATGTTAGAATGATGGATTTGTCAAGAGGAAATTGCTGAATGATCCAGACACCTTCTGCTACATATGTGGCTGGTACATGCTACTTCATCAAAGGCGTAATATATCATATTTTGTGATCCGCACTTATAAGGCATATTTTGATGTTCCTCTTGGCGATCAAGATAAGAAGTGGGCACCATATGTTGTTTGTCATAGTTGTGTGGAACATCTTAGTGAGTGGACGAAAGGAAAAAGAAATGGTATTCCTTTAGGAATTCCCATGGTGTGGCGAGAACCAAAAGATCATGTTTTGGACTAGTATTTATGTCTGGTGAATACTAAAGGGGCTGGCAAGAAAAATCGGTACAAGATTTATTACTCCAAAATCTCTCGGTGATCCAGCCAGTACCTCATTCTGAGTCTTTACCAGTTCCGATTTTCAGTAAATTTGCTTCCTCCAAGGATGAAAATTGATGTACCTGATATGGACGTCCACGGAATGGATTCAGAGTCTGCAGATTCCTCATCAGATGCTGAACTGTTATTAACTCATCGCTGTTTCAATCAAGAGGATTTTAATGACTTGATACGTGATTTGTCGCTCTCCAAGAAAGCTGCAAAACTTTTAGCCTCCAAGTTAAGTGAAAGACATATGCTTGACAGATCGGTAAGGGTATCATATTACCCAACAAGAGAAAGTAATTTGTTAAGTATTTCTCTGAGAACAAACAATTTGTATACTGCCACGATGTTCCTGGTCTGTGTACCGAGTAGGTACTTGGCACCTATAGCCATGCTGAGTGGATACTGTTTTTGAATAGCTCCAACAGTAGCCTAAAGTGTGTCCGTTTGCATAATAGCAATGACCTTAGTGCAGTTCCTCTCGTTACTCTCTCATCTGCGAGAAACTCACGATGACATAAGAATGGTCATAGATTTACTTAAGTACCATGAACACAATTGGTTCATATGTGTAGACCTTAAGATGGTCAACTTCCTCCTTGGCCAGCAGAAGGGATATACAAAGTTTTCATGCTATATCTGTATGTGGGATATTCAAGCCAGTGCTAAACACTGCTCTCCAAAAGATTGGCCAGTTCGGGAAACTTTGGAAGCAGGAATGCCAAACATTGTTAATGAGCCAATCCTGGGTCGAGAGAAGATCGTTTTCTCTCCACTTCATCTTAAACTGGGGTGGATGAAGCAGTATCTCAAGGCATTGTGTATTGACAATGATTGTTATTAGTACATAGTATCGGCGTTTCCTGCTTTGTCATACAAAAAATAAAAGCAGGAGTGTTTAATGCTTCCCAAATCCGAAGACTTCTGAGTGAGTCTAGATTCGTGACCATCATGAATGAAAAAGAGAAGGCAGCCTCGCTCTCATTTTCTGCCGTTGTTCGTAACTTCTTGGGAAACAAAAAAGCGCATAACTACAAGGATCTGGTTACTAATATCTTTTAGCATATTGCAATCTGGGATGCAACATGAGTGTGAAGCTGCATGTCCTAAATAGTCACCTCGACCGATTCCCAGGGAATTTGGGAGCCGTGAGCGACGAACACGGGGGACGCTTCCATCAGTATATGATGATGATGATGGAAGGTCACTGGGATAGACACATGATAGGGGACTACTGTTGGACGATTAGACGAGATCAGCCACAGAAGACTTACAAGAGAAAGAGTTACAAACGCAAATTTTTGCCCGATTGAAATCAAAAAGAGGTCCTCCATCCTGATGTACGGTCATTAATAAATTAGCATCTATTTCATTAGAGTATTTGTAATTTTAATGTATTATTCAAGTTTCTTCTCATATGCAATAAAATTTTTGTGCAAAAAAACCTGCTTTACTATAAATAACGCAAAAGGATGCTGATAGGAGTGATAAAATGAAAATTATTTTATAATATTACTTATTGATATTACGAAAAGTCTGTAGCATTTAGAGAGAATCTGATTTCAGATTTGAATTAGGTATGTTCGAATTAGGTAGAAAAATGTACTTTTGTCAATTCACCAAATACATTGTTCCCAAGTGTAATTAAAGTAATATTGTAAAGAATATTTTTACAATATTTTCATTCCATATGTCATAGCCATATAGCAAATCTAAATATCGTATGAGAGGTAAGCAAGTCAATTATTTCGGAGTTGACTATTTTACTGACAAAAGATAATTTGCATAATCTTAATTAAAGCAATACATGGAGTTTCAACTTAGATACATAAAATAATCATATAATAGCAAAGACTAGTATGTTTAAACAACTTATAGCCAACCCGTCACTCCCACTAATACTCTGAATACGGGCGCCACTCTTGCTGGAGAAGTTTGGAATTACCATAAATAACATCCATAAGTCTCGTACTCACAAACTCCAATCTGGAAAAATGATTTTAAAATCTGCCAGAGTATCAACCTCCATGGAACACTAACACCACCTAGGGAGACTTGCATTCTTAAACCACCTAGAAGAACACCAGGGGGGAAAAATATTCACAGATAGTTCGAAATCAGACGAGGGGACTGGGTTTGTAATGATATCGAGCAAAATATACCTATACCGAGAAACTATGTCAAACTGGTGGCATATTCACAGCAGAACGCTACGTACTAAGATAAGCAGCAAGATGCGCATACGAACATGAATGACTAGAAAAATGTACCATCTACTCTGACTCCTGGATCAGCCCACAAGCTTTTAGAAAAGTGGACGACTTGTATCCAATACTCCAAGATATTTAAAGCCAACAACAGTGGGAAAGAAATTTCACTCTGCTGGGACTCTGCGCATAAAGGTGTATATGAGAATGAAAAAAGATGGCAAAGCAGCTAAAACTGACTCGCAACAAATCATATGCTCACTCAACTATTAAGTTCCGTATTAAGACTACAATAATGCAATAAGAAACGCACTCAGGAGAGCTTGCTCAGCCAGATGGGCCAACCCTAGGGGCTCAAATCAAATGTGCTACATTTTCCCCAATTTTATTATCCCAACCTACTTTCTGACCACATCTTGTATGACTCCTTCTTTCACCTTCTTCTCTATTCATACCCAAACGGCCTTTTTTTTACTGCACACAGACATGAACTGGGAAGAGTTCAGAAGACATATCTTCACGAACACACCAAACAACCTCAAACTCTAGAACAGCAACACTATAAATATAGATAACTACTGGAGTATACTCTTGTACACAATAAACAAAGTACAAAACCTGTACTAACGTAGCCACATCTTACAATGCGTACAGCTAGATGAGAAACGTCAGTGGTGCGAAGTGACCCGCATAGTAGATGATGCTTGCTGAACTCCTTTCGTTCTTCTTGTGGGGCGTGAAGAGGATACTGGCACGGAAAGATGCAAATTCATAACCTTTGAAGACAAAAAACACTCTCACTAAAACTACTTACATACTCGACGCATTAAAGTCCCATTGCGGCAACGTACACGCAAAACATACTCAAACCACACGCAAAATAGAAGTTCTAGAAGGTCCGGGAATGGTTTCGGTTCAACGCAGAAGAGCTTGGGCCGACCTCTTTAGTATAAATAGAGGTTCTAAACAACTCCCCCACTCTAACCACACCTATAACTACATCAAAACAACACCATAATGCGCCCCTTGCTAATTTGGCCTCCAAGCCATAATATTAAGGCACATAACCCCAAAATAATTTCCCAACATTTACACATCTGTTCTAAGCCTCGCTCACCTCTGACCACATTTCACACTCATTCCAAAAAATCACGCACCATATTACTTCACAAAGTAAACAAAAACCACGAACATGTAAATAACTAAAAATATATTGCTTTTCTAGAGAACCTAGACACAGTACTTGAAATTATGGTTAAAACCCGTCTCAGGAACACCCAGATGGAGAATAACTGGCTCTCCCTCATGCTAATCTATCTTTGTTATTTACTTTTTTCATTTTTTTTGTTTTTAATCTAGCATAGTATTAAGTTGTAACGTGATTACGGCGAACTTTTAACTAATAGCCAGTCGCCAATATGGTTTTAGGAGAGGCCAGTCCACCCGAACGTTTGAAATCATCTTTTATGACATTATATAAAAAGCTCGACAGGAGAACACTTCATGAGTATGGAAGGGAATAATGCATATGAAAAGTGATTCTGTAGGAAACTAGCCAATGATTCAGAGCACCCAATCAGCACCAGAAGGTTTCTCTCCTACTACCTTACCAACAGGAAATGTCACATGAATTACAATAACACAATGCCATAACCATTCACACTATACCAAGCCATAACCCAGGGTAGTATTTTGCGCCTAAACTATACATGATGTACACGAACGAAACCACACAAACTCCCGAAAATTGCAGGCACATGAGCACTGTCCTACGCTGAGGAAGAGGCTATTCTCGTATCCGGCCAGGGCCCAAAGACAATCGCGCACCGAGCACATACGATACTAAACAAAAATACAGAGTATGAAGATACGTTGCTCATAGTCACGAATCATCTCAAGACAAAGATTACACTCTACGGCGTGCGAGATCACTACATCACAGTATAAGCATAAAATTACACATCCCCTACAAGACCAACATATAAATTACGCGTGAAATTCTCGGGCCACATTCAACAAGTATGTAAGTCCACTTCTGCGTACACTAAAATACTGCACAAAAAGAGCTATACGAGCAAACAAAATGAAACTACATTTATCTAGCTCACTAGGCAGACCGCTCCTCACATAATCACCCATTACACTCACAGCCGCGAGCCATATATGGCAGGAGAGATCACAAAAGGAACAAAAATCAGAGATGAAAGCCCATATAACACTTTTCGATACACATACATGTCTAAATTACACGTCAACAACAAACTCAGACTATTTATCTTATACACACAACCGCTTAATACGCCAGTTGGAGAAACTCGTAAAAGACTTTACATACACCCAAATACAAGCTAGATAACACTCTGCGTTGGTGGTAGATACCCAGCAGCCCTTGGGTACCCATAACCAGTACTAATCTTTACATAAGAAAACAGCATAAAGAAAATTAAGTTTCCTCTACTTGATCCTCATCCTACCCCAGCCAACTTTCTGCCCTTCAGTCAAATAGCACTACACACACAATGAACACGTTTCATCGAGTCAAATAGCCCTACATACACACTCAGCACGTTGCATCGACATTGTACTTTTTCTATCTCAAAAGTCTGTGCGCCCGTTTCTGAAAAACGTGCTTTATTTCAAACTGGGGAGAGTAAGTAGCTTCTAATGACGGAGAAGATTCCTGTCCCCACGGGGCAGGACTCTACAACTCGAGTGTCCATCGAGGTGCTGTGCCCGCACCAGGGTACAGCAACTCGACCATAGCGAAGGGAAACGCGCAAGGATAATTGATATGTGCAATAATCCGCGTTTCCTTAAATGCCTACTCTTCAACGCCAGGTCAATACGAAACAATTTGGACGAATTTGTGGACGTATTGTCCGGTGACATTCGAATAGACGCCTTGCCATTGTAGAAACCTGGTTTCGCACTGACACTCAAGATTTTGAGGTGACTATATGATTCCCGGTTATACAATTTTCAACCGCGATAGAGCCAATCGAGAAAGGGGCGGATTATTACTATACATCCGTAACTGCCTTTCCGCACTTGATTACAATTTAGAAGTGTCTAAGCGTTCCTAGGAGTAGACGTAAATCTTAGTAGCTCCCTAAACAGACTCGTGGTGGTATATAGGCCGCAAAAGCAGACCCCTAAATTTGCCAATTTGGTGGAAAATCGCCAAGCCTGATTATGGAGGATTTTAACTGCCGTGGATTTGACTGAGGTGTCAGATCGTGCCCCAAGGAGGGGAGACGACTTATCGACTTCACTGAAAATAACTATTTGACACAGTGGATCGAAAAGCCGACGAGAGATGAGAACTTGTTGAACTGGGTGTTCACCACCGATAATGGCATGGCCTCTGAGCTGAGCCTGGGTAAAAGTTAGGGCCGTAGCGATCACCGAACAGTCTTATTGACCATACGCGCTCCGTGCGGTAGGCACTCTTGAGTTGCTTCCGATAAGCTCCCTTACCATTGTGCAGTATACGAGATGCAATAGGTCGACTGGAACCTGCCAAATGGCTGGGATTTACAAACTGCTTCATGAACCTGCAGTTCACGCCTCATTCCTCCCAAAGAGAAGTGAGAGAAAAAACTGCCAAACCGAAATGGATCAAACGCGGCATCGCCTCATTAATTCGTAACAGGAGAAAAACTAATATACTTATAGTAGTGGTAGCAACAGAAATCTTAGGCAGTAAAGATAAAAAATATTAGAACTTTTAAAACAGTGCTGCATCAAGCAAAGCTAACGAGAAACTTCGGGTCGCGTCCCTCTGCAAACGAAACCCAAAAGAATTCTTCTTGCACATAAATAGGTACAAACCAGTTCGCCAGCGCATAGGCCCTCTAAGAGATGATGGCAAGTTGCAAGATTAGAATCTGGCTATCGCTAACGTGTTGAGTGACTACTTGATCTTTGTGTGTACAAGAGAAGAAGAGGGCCCGACCCCAAGGCTGTGGGTGTACCTAAATTAAAGAAAGAATATGCGAGGAAGTAGAGGCTAAAACACAGAAGCTTAATCCCTACAAGTCTCCAGGGCTAGATTGCATTCTCCCTATAGTCCTTCGGTAAGTGAGCAGTGAGGTTGCTAAACAAAATAATGAGTTCTTTAACAAATCGCTAGAAACTGGGGAAGTGCCAGAGGAGTGGATGACAATGGACGTGACCCCATATGTAACCTGGGAGAGTGCGAAACTCGAGGTAACTAACGGCCTATAAGTTTGGCCTACGTTTTTGGTAAAATGTTAGAGAATAATAGCAGTAAAATAATAAAGCACCTAGAAACAAACAACTCGATTCCAGATTTCCATCACGGGTTTCACTGGAATAGATCGTGTCTCAAAAATCAACTAGAATTCTTTCACGGCATTCGGGGTGGGTACGACAGTAGTCAGGCTGTGGACATTCTACACCTGGACTTTCAAAAGGCCTCTGATAAGTTTCCACTTTACAAGTTTATGTGCAAGTCCGCACGGTTGGCATTACATGTAGGGTGGCCGACTGGATTGAGAACTGGTTGTCAGGCAGGTGACAAAGAGTAAGCATAAACGGGGTAGCCTCGAGATGGGCTCCCTTGAGTAGTGGGGTGTCCCAAGGTTACGTGCTCGGTCCTTTCCTGTTCATCATCTAAATAAATGATATAAACGATGGGTAGCTTTGCTCGATATTCAAGTTCGTGGATGATACAAAATTATGAGGCGGCATGAGCTCAAGCAAAGGAGTGGGAAGCCTACAAAAGAGGCTTTAGATGTTAGGAGAGTGGTCCGAGACTTGGCAGATGCCATTCAACCTTGAAAAGTGCAAGGCGATGCACATTGACAATGCCAATCCTCGGGAAGACTACCACTTGTTAGGTAGAGTTCTGGATGTGATTGAGTTAAAAAAAGAATTGGATTTGCAAATCAGCAGGAACCGAAATTTTTCCAGCCAGTGTACCGATGTAGAAAAAAAAGACACAAAAACTATTGGGATACATAAAGAGGCAATTTCTCTAACTAAACAAGAAGATTGTCCTCAAATTGTACAACTCTCTAGTCAGACATTACCTTGAGTACGCCGTTCAATTCTGTTCCCTTATACTTCGTAAGGAATGGATACACTGAGACGAGTTAGACTAGGGCTACCATGGTAATTTCTTCACTTAGGGTCAAAGACTATCAGCTTCAGCTTCAACAATCTGGGCTTTTCTCTTTGGTGACCAACCGATTACGAGGCCCACTAATAGAGACCTTCAAGTTTTTAAAGGGTGTTGAAAACATGGATTATAGAGGGATGTTATTGTTGAACACAAATCCGACTCGTAACTATGGTTACAAGCTGTATTTGCCCCCATTCCAGACTCTTATTTGCGGGAACTACTTCTCGTATAATATCTGCGGTACATCAAATAATCTTTCAGGCGAGGTAGGGAAATGTTCGTCTGCAAAACAGTTCAAATCTAGACTGAATAATATAATCTATGAATATGTATAGAAAGAAAAGTTAAGTAGATTAAAAAAGTATGTTAATTAAGGTTTACCTATTCTATTAAGGTTTCCTGAGTGAGTTTTTTTCACATCATAATCAGCTATCTTTATAGCTTTGTGTACCCGTAAAAGCCATTGGGATAGGTGGGAGTGGAGAGGATTTAACTTTGCTGAGCGTTTCCTCTTGCTACTGGTTAAGGCTTTCCCAAAATAGTACCTCCTCGGTATGGTCAGTAATGTCCTTTCAGTTCTTACTATTCCTTGTGACTTAAGTTTTTTCTACACTATTTACCTTTGTCACTACTCGATCTAGGCGGCTCACTGGAGAAATTTCTTTTTTTCTTTCTATTCAAATGATGTCAGTTATTGTACAGCAGACGTCATCTGTCTTCTTTACAATCTGACTTCTCAAGTCTTACTCCACCTCGTAAGCACTGCTCATGCTATCTACGAGACTGTTTTGGAGGGTAGCATTTTGCAAGTGTTATTTTATCTGGAGGATTCTTATGATAGCACGTGAAAATAAGCTATAATGAAAGCCCTGTACATTATATAGTCAATGTAATTACTTCCTCTTTTCTATGGTGGTGTTTTTACGAGGTCCTAAACTTATTTTTTCGGTTGTGGGAAGTTCTATTAGGGCTCGAAGGGCAAGAGGAGGAGTCTCGCTTAAAGTGTTATTAACAACGCACTTTTTCATGTAAGAATTGACAGTATCAAATTCATGCTACAGAAAATTTTTCCCGTCAGGAAAACGAAAACAACGCAGTTGTTTTGGTTATCTTTAACCAAAACTCAGGTTGGAAAATGTCAAGTCGTCGACATCATTTTAAATATTGCTTGTTCGTAAAAGAGGCTCAGCTAGAAGGGTTGGACCCCCAACGATTCTTTGGGCTTTTATTCTACCAACGCCTAATCTGGGAAGGGCGAATTCCAAGCCTTTATGACCTATTTTACCCAAACGATGAAAATTCATCCTCATATGATTTTAGAATGGTAGCTGCTGTGGCTCTTCCTGGGCTGCATCTGTAATTAATTCCAAGCTAGTTATATTATATCGGCAGTAAAACAAAGATAGGCGTTAGTAGGCTCTTGTACGCATAGAAAAGCTTAAAGTTAATTTTGTAATGCATTAACTGTACTCCCAAGTAAGCTAAATTTAATCGTAAGTGCGCCAAAAGGAGTTTCCATGTATGCACAAAAAACACCCAAGCGTGTTGAATTTATGGGCTTATATGCCAATGGTACTCTCACGAGAACTTGTCGAAGACAGAGTGTATCGTCATGGGGGATTTCAAAACACAAGTTGACTGGGAAACCAGAGAACCCTGTGGTGAGAACGCACTACTCTGTCTCTATTATAAGTCTCCCACACACACACACAGCCGTCCTTCTTTTTGGCTAAGAAACGCAGGAAGGGTTGAACTCGACCCTATTCTACGACATAGGCAATATGATATAAATTTACCCTTTTTTATCATACTTTAATACATGGACAGCATTTATCGAATATTATTTTCTTATAGCTTTTTTTATTGTTGAATTTATATTAGAAATTAAGAAGAACGAGCAAACAGAGCTGATTAATAGACGCAAAACTCGAGAATGTATCAAAACTCAAAAGTGATTAAGATAAGCTGTGTTAACGGGTGTGTGAGTAGCTAGGAGGAAGCTATGTGGGGAGATAGTATAAATGATCATTTATCTTTCAGAATCCATTACATCTTGCTTTAAATGAAGACTTCCTTTATTCACATATTGGGCAGGGGTAGACAGAAAGAGTGGTAGTACTGTGTTTATCCACTAACTAACACAGGCCTGGGTGGGCCCGTTTCCTACTCAAGATAAAAAGAACACTCGTATCATGTACTGGTTGGATTCGCCTCCCCCCCTCTATAATTCAGCGGTTTCCATGAAATCAAAGTGGCATTATATATATATATATATATATATATATATTTGAATATATTATGGTAGGATAGGTTAAACTTAAGAGCGACGACTGCTTGGTTGAGTTTATGTTGCAGCTTTTTAACTTTTCCTGTGACCCTTTTTCTCGGAAAGCATGAAGTAAGAAAAAATGCTGGCAAATCGCATCTCAAATTTAATAATTTATCACAGCCCCCCACCCGTCCTCCCAAACCTTGCGCTATCTTCATCAAGCACAGCTGCCTTCTCCATACGAGCTAATTACAGGAGTTTAGCTGTAATTGGATGCATGGTCGGTGATCGTGAGCCTCGCACTTCTCGAACATTGGGATCAATTCTATAACCCATTCGTGGCGGCTATCAGTACAACTTCAAAACAGAGCCATCATACGTCACATTACAAAGCACTGGACGACCTCACCAGAGGAATGGTGAATTACAAAAGTACCTATATTTTCTGGGACAGTAATCGCTGACGACTATGCGAGGCTAAAGACATTACCACATGGAAACAAAGACCAAACATAATCGTACGGATTCAGTAAGAACCCAGCTTGCACACCAATGCAGTCTTAATCTCAACCGCTTTGCCTAATAACCCTCCTTCAATTTGCTTTGTCTCCTATCACTTAGTGTGGAAAATATTATTTATGCATAAATAGCACCCATTTTATGAGTCCATATCACATTCACTCATTCATCACATCAGGAGGTCGTGTTAATAGGAGCAGTCAGCGAATTGGTGGGAGGAGCCCTTTCGCACGCACTATTAACAGATTTTTCCATCCTCGCATACACACAACATCCTAGACGGCAAACCACTCTATTTCTACTGCAAACAAGCGGTAAAAGTTAAACTATCGAAAACGCTCGACACCTCCATCACAAACATGATCAACACGCACACAGGCTAGTGACTCGTATACAGGCCATCTACTGCCCCCTTTGGTTGTTCACACTCTTACAAGAAATAAACTGGTGGAACGCAACCACAATACACGACTACCAGACATCATCATTAAGCGTCCCCAGGTACAAATGAGGAAGGCCAGGCTATCTGGCTGGGATTCACCACCCAACAACTACTCAACAAATTCATATATGAGTACGAAGAGGAAGTGATCCACGAACTCTATTACAGACTCATCATGCATTGGGCGGTCCTTAAACTCTCCGATGGAAAACTCTACAACATGCTGAGGTCCTGATACACTCACTTATGCCCAAAGGGTAGAGCAACGGCAGAAAATACGCTCACACCACTCCATATGATGAGAAAATACTAGAAAAAACGAACGCATACCACGTCTGTTGTAAATGCAGTAAAAAAAGAGACTCTAGACTGCCTTCATAAGCATCATCTGAGAGTGATCACTTTAATCCTGCTATTTTCCGCCCAATCTCTTTAAACTTATTCATGTGCTAGTTCAGTAATAAATTGGTAAATGTTAGTTTACCCCTTTTTCCTGCACAGTAGAGGCCACGTGTCTTCCGCAGAATGCTCTTCCGCAAGCTCCCCTCCACGTAGGATGCTCTGATCCGACTGGAAAACCGTCTGCCTGACTTTCCTTCGGCGAAATTCCTACACCATGTTTTTTTCTCGATTTGGAGAAGGCCTATGATACCGCATGGAGATACGGTATCGTTGAGATTCTCCACACGATGGGAGCGAGTGCAGGCCTCCCACACTTTACTCCTGACTTTTTGCGAGATCGTCGATTACACTCACGGGTAGGGGAAGCCTTCTATGGCCCAGTGTAACAGGAAGCGGGTGTCCCTCAGCGAAGTGTCCTCAGTGTTGTACTCTTTGTCTAGAAGATCAAGTGTCGCTATGCACATTCTACATGCACGAACGCACTTTCGATCACCAGCTCTTGAGCGTTGACACCAACAGGCATTGAATTGTATCTTTTGCTATGCCTAAGTGATCAGGTTTCGGTTTTCTTTGCTCAAGATTAAGTTGGTGTACCTCTGTCATAGTGTCTCTTGTACCCGATTCATGGACATTTTTCGTTCCGTGACGAACAACAGTATGGCTGCTGATACTACCAAACCCCTAGTTTCTCGTTTGATGCTTGACTACGGATGCAATTCTTATCCATTCTTGGTTGAGCATGTATTGGGCAATGTTGACTGAATCTACCAAACTAGTCTCCGTCTGAAAACCAGTGCCTTCCGCCTCTAACCCAATGAGAGCCTTATAGTTGATGTTTGGGAGATGATTCTACATCTGCCCTTCACAGTGCATTATCCGCCTGTTACGCGAGCCAAGTATCTCTCTCAGTTGCCAATGGCTCCCACTGCATCCGCAGCCAAGTTTGCCGGCGCCTATACTGCCAAAAGCCGCCAGTTTTAACCTAAGCCTTTGGCTTAGGGTTAAAAAATCCGTGGTGGGTTAATTGTAGCTCTCGGCCGGTGATGCCTCTTTTTCTGCCAAGGATGATACCATGGAGGTTATCACATTTGACTATTTGTTCCCACGCTGCTGTTCCCAAATCTTCCACAACTGCGGAAGCAATGGGTTTGACCATTGTCAAACCCCTTACATGGATGGCTCTGTCCCAGAAAGGTGTTAGCTTCTCCACTTTAATCACTCTGTTTTAACTCATTTGGGCTGCCCCAGGCGCTGGGGCTGTCTTCGTGGCCAACCTAGGTGCAATATACCGCTCAATATGGGAGATAACGCGTTGTGCTCAGTTTGGAGACCGCAATGTGATCTATACAGACTCATAAAATGTTGTGAGTCCTCTTGTGGCATTGAAATCTATATACTCCCTTGTTTGCGGTATTTGTGATGCCACGCTTGCTGCGAGACGAGAGGATGTCGACATTAACTTCTACTGGGATTTTGGACATATGGGAATTACCGATGAGAGAGCCAAAGAGTCCGCGAGGACTGGACGACCAGACCAGCGCTTGGCTCTTTCTCACACTGACTACAAGGTAAGAATAAAGGCAGTCCTATGGGCTGACTGGCCAAAAAGTTTGAAGACGGTATAGGGATAATTAAATTTATCTGTCATTGCACCGGGACTGTTCCCATGTACCTACTCACAAGGATACGACCGATTCAGGTCACTTTCTGTCGTCATCGAATGGGTCACTAATATGACACACCGCCTTTGATGAAGAGTTTCCCTGCACCTTACTGCAACGAATGCTTTATCTCTCAGACTGTTCTGCATATTTGTTTGTATGCCGCTGCAGCTTGTATCTTCTCTACGGGACAGCTTCTTGGAGACAGATTTGTGAACTATCTGTCTTTTTAGAGGATGCTGGATTCTCGCTTTTATTTAAGTCTTTGGCGTTACTCGACTGTTCCTGTGCCAGGTAGAGGCGGGCCTGCCGCCGACGCTGGAGCGTGCTTCTTTCTTTCTGTTTTTGCTTTGTTTCTTGTTGATTTTGTTTTTTTTTGTCTTGCTGTTTTAGTTTTGCTTTTGTTTGGCTTGGGTTTTGTGTTTGTTTTTCAATTTGTGGTTTAGTATTTCTGTTTCTGGCTTATTTTTACTTTTAGAGTAGCCTAAATTAGGCTTGAAAAATACATACGGAAACATATGCTCTTGTAGTCAGTCGTCAGTTACTTGTAAAGTAAAAGCTCTTTTCGTATTTCTTAATATTTCTTTCTCCTCATTTTTCCCTCATATCTGTCACTACTGCTGTCTCTTCCTCTTTAATTATTTTAAATTATAGTATATATATATTAATGAGGGATTGTATGGGACCATAGTGTTCTCCTCCTACCGTTCTTCTCCAATAAATTATTCATCTCTTTTGAACACACGAGTATACATAATCATCCCCTTTTTCTCCATGCTCAGTTTTCCCAACACGAGACAAGGCACGTGATTCGCTGCTAAAATTGGGACTGCTTTGTTGGCAGTTTTCAATGTTCCCTAGTAAAAAATCTCTTCCATCCTGAGCCTAGTTAGTGACTTCTCTTTCTTGCTCCTAATCAGTTTTCTTTATGCTGTAAACCTCATCCTTATAACATCGTGAGGTCCTTGACAATTCGAGGACTTCTTTTTACTATATAGCTTTGTGCCTGCCCTGGTTACAGTCCAAGCACTTTTTCTTGTTCGGAGCACTTTTCGTACCAGTTCGTACAAATTTTGATATGCACGTACTCGGCTTCAATCTGTGAGGGAGTGATCCTCAGATTGGATGCCTGAAGGCCTTGCTCTTTGGCCTTCTTTTCTTTCTCTAGATCCAAGGCGATCATTTTAAAAGATTGTTGAACCTCCCCTCCATCACCTTGGCCTAAGCCTGCTTATCATTCACTTCTGTTTTAATTTCCTCAGCTGAGTTCTATCCTATCATTGGATCAATTTTTCAACACCTCACTCTTATACGAGCTATGATGTAAGGTGTGATTGCTGGATTTAGGACTATCTTTCTTAGGCTTTTTCTTGTCTCACTTCCCGTCAGCCGTTCCCTCTCTTTATTCTGGTGTGACATTGCTACGTACCCACCATAGGAATCAAAAAGGCTGATCAGGGCAACTTTGAGTTTGTTTTTGATCTCCTTCGTCCACCTTGCCTTACTAGGTCTCGTTCCTTCTCTGACTACCTTTAAGCGCAGTCTCTCCATCTCCCCCTATCCATATTGATCACACCGCGTGAGCATGATTTAGTGTGTACAAGGTGTAAGAGAAATGATGAGAAACTTCGATTCTTCACCTTACCTTATTTCTGTATCCTGGTAGCTATTGACATTTCATTATTACTGATCCTTAGACTTTATATAGCTATAGCTACTAAATTTGTACTGGCTACGGCTAGAGGAAAACAAGACTGAAAGAATGAGTGATCTGTGGATGTTATTATTGCTAATATTCACTTTGATCACTTAAGTTACGGGACAACACAGTTTGAGGTACTATTATAAGTCACTACTTCACTTATAACGTGTTTGTAATCCCACACTTCTTCTATCGATTAATTTTATTACTCGTAAAAATTTTACCCCCAAAATATTTCACGTCTGACGGTTGTACCGTTTTTGACTTCCCGAACGGGCGAGTCTCAATTCATACAACGAGTTTCACTTTGGATTAATGCGTGAAGTATTCGTGGAAGATGGTAACAACAAGGAGTAAAAACAAGGAAAGAAGATACCCTAGGAGACCTTACGGTCCATTAAAGGATGGAACCTTTAGAATAGCAATCGAGCGGGCACATGGCTGCTCAATTGTTTTGCGTCCCTAAACGGCCACTTTTCAAGACTTTGTCTAGTCTTGACTTGAACTGGTCAACAGATTCACTGTTGACAACTTCCACTGGAAGTGCGGTTAAAGGTATCGTCCTCACGCCCTCCACCCTTCCCCTGCTGGGTCAGGATTGAAATGGCCCACTTTCGACTCCTCCTAGATCCGCTACGTCCGAGCCTCCTACCGGTTTCAACCATGTTCAGTAGGGCAAAGGGAGAAGGAAATACAGGTGACGTAGAAGGAGGATAGGAGGAGAAACGTTTAAAAATGGTGAAAAGCAAAGTATAGTAGGAGAGCAGAATTTGATGTCGGGTGAAGGAATTTTGATAGCTGAGATATAACGAGAGAATGGATTAGCACCATATTGTTTGGAACTAGTGATTATCGTAAAATACGAACCACGACCTACTTTACCTACTGATAAGCAATTTCTGCTTCTGTTATTTGTCAGGTGAACCTACCATTCTGTGTTGTTATTTATTCATTCGTGTGTGGTTTAGGATTCATGCAGTTATGTGTATATATTGGTTTGCTACTCTGTTATGTATATGTACTTCTTGGTTTTCATGTTTTCTATTTGAGCACTTGTTTCTTTCTTTATTTTATTTTTATTCTAGATCACTTTATTTACTCAACTTAGTTCTTTTAATGCGCATTAGTTTTGACTTTGGGAAATCTAGTCACTTTATGCGTTATATTTGTTAGTCTCATTTGGGATCTATTATCTTGAGAGTCTTGCTAGCTAATTTTATTGTCTTGTTTGGTCAGGGTTCATCTCGTTTGGGTAAACAACATAAGAGCTTGTTTCTTGATCTGGTGATTTTCTTCGATATTTCTGCAATGGTGCTTCAACTATTCCCCGTTAAGTTATTGCACCAGTGAAGCTGGAGTTGAGAGGAGTGTTAATTTTGGTGTTGATGTTTTCTTCAGAGAGAGGAGAAAGGTTGTAAATTTTCTTTCAGATATTTTCTGCATTTTACAACAAAAATGAGCGACACAATCTTAACCTTTCTATCTAATGCTCTCTGAACCGTCATATCAATTCTTCTGGTGTTAATGATTCTATTATAGAGGGTATTGCTTTGAAACTTGTGGAGCCTTTCCTTTCTTTGAAAGGGATTTTAATAATGATGGTAGGTGAAGAAGAATGATAGAATGGAAAGGACAGAGGGCGATCACTGTGAGGACTATTGGAGATCAAAAGGTGGTAGAGGATAGGGTTCGGAAATAATCTTTAGTGGCTATAAGATGAGTTACCAGTTTGGTGGCAAGACTGCGATTATTGGTATTTTTGTGGGTGTGTAGTTTGGGGTATTGATGCAACTGGGGCAGTAAGAGGAAGGCCAATGGAAAGAGAGGCGTGCGCACGTACATGGAAACACGCTATTCATGATAATGTTAACTTATGTATGGGTTTGTATTGGTTTTGGATCATGGTGGGCTGTGGGTTGTCTTTGTGCCATCACAGCGTATTATCTTTCGTGTAGTGCATGTGGGTTGTCTAGCGAGTTTACGTGCTGTCTCTTTAGGCAGTTGTGGGTGTATGTGTTGAATGGTTTTAGTTTTTTATTTTCATGTAGTGTGGCCATTATTGTGTACAGAGGAAAGTGACATGCGTGGCTTATATCGGAGCTCTAATGTGCTATGATTTCATCTGCCACGCCTTAAGAAGCGCTTCTTTTCCTTCTTTCTGAAGGCCTATCTTTTTGCCCAATTTCCTTACTTTCCCTACAACCTCTCCCACAACTTTCTATGCTAGGCCTTTAAATTCACAGGGTAGACGACCACTAGCTTCTTCTCGCCCAACTATCCAGGATCGGAGCTGAGGAGGGAGGGGACAACATTCCCTCAACCCTAAGCTGGGGCCTGGAGTTTTTAACAAACTGTTAAATCCCCACTCACACCTTCTTCACATCCTCTTCTATTCTCTCTTCTATATCTATGAATTTTTACGCCGTGACATGTTGATGGGCTGTCAGGTTACTGGGCGGGAGAAGTGGCCTCAACCGGTTTGGCCGACCCCGTGTTTACCCTTTGCAGAGCAAGCTATTAAAGGGGTAATGTGAGTTTTCATCCCGTTCTATAAAAGGGGTCACCATGACGAATGATGATTGTAACAAAAATAATACTCTCTTTTACTTTCCTCTTGACTATTATTGGAGCAACCGTTAGGCAACTTTATGGAAAAAATAGAGCATCCCCCCTGCAAAATTATTGAAATGGAGGGGAGGTTTACTTCTCTCGTTTGCATACGGGTGCAGATGTCCCCCTCAGCCCCTTCTCTGGAGTCGCCCTTGGGCGACTCGATTCTTCTACCAGCATGCCCTTTGCTTCCCAAGGGGACTGCCAAAAAGTAGGCAGACAGCTCCTTAAGGGGGCGAGACTAGGCAGGTCCTCTCAGCCCATGCCTTCCAAAGACCTTCAGGTGCGCATAATGATCTTAGAAGGGGTCACCGTACGTACCCCTCTCTCTACCCCAAAGAATGCCGGTTGCTGGCTAAGGACAAGACGATCAAAGTTACTTCAAATGAGAATTGTGATGTCTCGGGGATGGGATGGTCACATGGAGGCCCACTTTGAGATGGACATGGTCCTTGAGGTGACCCAGCCCCAGACGATAGGATCTCCCGTGGGGTCGAACTCGGGTTTGGTGCCAAGCACAGAACCCGAGTCCGCTCCTATGCAAGCTCCTCCTAAGTCGATTTGGGTCTCCGAGGCCTCATGAGGAAACGAGGGATCTCCCCAGGATGGTGCTCCTATGGCGGGAAGGACCTTCTCCATTTCAGAGGAGGATCTTGCCGAGGCCTGCCCATCTTTCCTAGGGGCTTCTACCACCGTAGGAGAGAAGCGGGTCCATTCACCGCCCTCCTCTCCTAAAGAGAAAAAGACTAACAAGAATAAGGGCTCCTCTTCCTCCGCGTGATCCGCGGGGGCGGACGGGTCTGCTGCCGATTTGGTAAAAGACCAAGCTAAGATCGATAAGTCAGGGCCAAGTGCTCCCTCGGGTGGTGAGTTCAAGACGAAGACCAGAAGTGAACAGAAAAGAGCCTCGATTACGTCGGGGCCCCTCTTTAAGAGGCTAACCATGCGATTTCGAGGCAGCTGGCTTCAGACGTTTCAGTGACGGCAGCACGTTGGTTAATGGCAATATGCTCGATCAAAGGAAAGCTTTAGCTAGTGTGATTGGTTGAGAGCCAAAGGTGAGCCGTTTATCTAACGGAAACCTTTGGGGGAATGTGTCGAATACCTACGAGGTGGCCATAATAAATACACTTCGGACACTTGATGGCACGCCCCTGAGTGTTATACCGTACTCTACCATTACCTTCGTGAAAGGAATAGTGTATGCAAGGGAACTCTTAGACTACAACATAGATAAGATAACCTTAGAGCTGGCCAATCATGGGGTGGTCAAGTTCGAACGTGTGTTAAAATGACGGAGAGACCTCAAGAATCAGCCCTACACTCTTCGTCCCGTTCGACTGTGATAAGCTCCTTGAGTCAGTGTGTACCAGTTGGTATCGCCACCGCGTGAAGGCATTCGCGCAACTGCTACGGGGATGCTAATACTGTCACGGCTTCGGCCATGTTAATCGCTCGTGTAGAAGCACAAATTATGGGTTAGCTGAATTATGTGTAAGTTGCTCGAAGGCTGTACACGATAAGTCCAAAGGGTTTGTGGCCAAGTGTGTCAATTGAGGAGAGCCGCACACCACTTATTCGAAGTAATGTAGTGCGTATCTCAATAAGAAGGAAACCGTGACAGGTCAGGGACAGGATCTGCTTTGATTTCGTGAGGCTAAAGACTTGGTCCTGGCACGCCCCGTGCTGCCTGGTACATGCTGACACCTTCTTTTCATGGCCCCTACAGGCCTACGAGCATGGCTTTTTGTGGGTTCAAACCACCTTGGGTGTATCCTGTCTCGATCTAACTTTGTGCTCTCCGCATGAATGGCCTGATTTTGGGTGGCTGGTGGTCGATGTCCTCCATAATATTGATCTCTTTCCCATTTAAATATGATTTTATGGGCTGCTGCTGCCCGAGAGCCAACCCCGGTGGTGCTTGGCGTGGGCCTCCTGGTACGCATTTCAGTAAATGAGTGATTTATCTAACTCAGTGAAGAAGTTTAGGTCAGCTGGTGAGGCCGTTGAGATTTCTTCGGCAACCTCATCGCCGTGGTCTTACTTACTATTCCTAGAAACTCTTGCTGTTTGGCCACTGGTCGGGTCGATGTCACGTAGGCCATTCTTCGATACCTGTATGAGCGAGGCATGGCCTTTCTGGTAGATTTGTTCACAAGGAACTGAGATAAGTGTATCCTCTCAGAATCCTGGCCAATCGCTACTGTGCTCGCCCCGGTCGTTTTCCACCCAATCTCTCTAACTTTCTACGCGTGAAAAATGATGGAGAAATGGGTAAACGTTAGATTAGCCTTTTTTTGGACAGGGAGGCAATCTGTCTTCTACACAGTGCGGCTTCCACAAGTTCCACTCCAAGTCGGATAATTTGCTACGACTGGAAAATGCCGTATGCGAGGCCTTTCTTCGTACTACGCAACGGTATTTTTCAATCTGGAGAAGGCCTATGATACTGCATGACGATACACACTCTCCACACAATAGGGGCGAGGGGACGTTTTCGAAACTTTATATCAGAATTTTTGCAAGATCGTCGATTCTGCATACGGGTGGGTGCTAGCTCTTTCCTGTCCAATGGAGCAGGAAAAGGCTGCCCCGCATGGAATTATCTTCATTGTCACTCTCTCTGTCCTAAGCTTCAACGACCTTTCGATATCTTTTGGCGCTATTCAGATGCCAAAACTTTAAAAGTCGACTCCAACAGGTAGGCTTTGATTAAACCACGTCTCTCGCTATGACGAAGCAAACAGGCTTCGGATTACTTAGCCAAGACTAATGTGTTCCACTTCTGCTGCTAACCACGGCCCTAACCTGACTCAGACTTGTTTCTAAATGGAGTCCGCCTGGAATTGGTGGAATCGTACCCTTTCCTCGTTCTTGTATTTGACCAACATCTCACCTGGGAGGCTCATATTCGCAGCCTTAGGGTCTCTTCTACCCGTGCCATATGCATATTCGTCGCTCTGCGACCTTGGTTGGAAGATTGACTACGGATGCGGGTTTTGTGCATCCGCAGCCGAGCGTGTATTGCAGAAGGTGAACTCGATCCACCACACTGGCTTTCACCTTGCGATCAGTCCCTTGCCCACTTCCCTATTTCAGAGCCTACTTTTCGATGCTGTGGAGATGCTACTCTGTATGCACCCTGCACAGTGCATTATTCGTCTGCACGCGCGAGTTTGGCGCCTCCTTCAGTCGCCAACAGCTCTCATTGCATTCGCAGCTGATCTGAACGGTGCATATGCCGCCGAAAGACGCCAGTCTGACACTAAGCATATCTGGTTTATGGCTAGGAAACTTCTGGAGGGCTAGGTATAGCCTTTGGGCCGGTAATGCTCGTAGTTCTGCCCGGACGCCACAGAGGATAGTACTACCTTTGACCATTTGTCGACACGCCTCTTCTCCCAAAACTTCTACAGCGCATGCACTATTATTCTGCCTTATTGTGCCACACTTGGTGTCACCCTTAAACAGTGCCAGTGTATATGGGTGGTTCCATGCCCCTAGAAAAGTTCGGGTTCCACGCGGTATCCCCTCTGTTTGAAGTTAGCGGGGCTCTGAGAGGCACTGCGTCTCTCTCCACGGCCGAGCTGGTTAAAATACACTGCTTGGAAGGGGAAATTACGCGACGTGCCTGGTTTAGAGGCCGGATTGTGATTTATAGTGACTCACAAAGCGCCCTGAATACTCTCAGGCATTAGAATCTTCGCTTTCCATGAATCGCAATAACCGTGAAGCCCCAATTTTGACGAAACCAGGCAACAACTAAATATGCCCATGAGTGCGCCAAAGAGACCTTAAGGACTGGGCTAACAGACCACCGTTTGGCTCTTCCTCACACCGATTACATGGCAGGAATACGGGCATCTCTCCCATGGAACTCCACCCTCATGCCTCGAAGGCTTGAGGTTGCTTTCTCTCTTCTCCAAATTGGACACACTCACGGGACGCACTGCCATTTCATGGAACGCTCGCCTGCACCTTATTGTGATAACTGCGTTGTCCCCCGGCCTGTTCCGCACATTCTTGTTGAATGTCCTAGTCTGGTTGATCTTTACTCACACTACCTGTCCCGGTACTGGGATGAGCAAGGTCGCTACCCATTGTTCTTTGTAGTCGGGGCGAGTTTGTGCAGAGTGACTTGTGGACTTTAATGTAGCCTAGCACGAGGCTTTCGTGAGTATGGTGACTTATGCCCAAGTAGGCAGTTGCCAGAGAGAATCCTAAAATTAAAGAAAAATTATTATTCTGCTATATATGTCTCAAGCTACAAGTGTTACTGGTGGATAAGTAAAGAGTGGTCTGACTAATAATGATTTTTATAGATGTATTTGCAGTTTCCTACTAACATGGTAGAATCTATGTAGTATCTTTTATGTGTGTTTTTACTTTGCAGTTATTATGTGTTTTAATAGGAATATTATGGTTTTTCAGATGTTCCCCTTACGATTTTTGTATGACGTCTATATGTTTCCTGTTGGGTCGTAGGGAAGGGGAGCGTCTAGTGTGTGTGAGTAAATTTGTATGTCGTGCATGTAATGATAGCTTGCACCAGAGATTGGCATCTGTGTTCTGAGAATTCGTACCAATTATCCAGTTGTCCTCGTAATCAGCTTTTCCATCTGATATTATTTGTGCGTGGGGAGGGATCATGGCTGGTCCATAGCCGCAGATGAGAATGGTCTTTTTCTCGGAATTAAACACACTGTATGTGTGTCAGAAGTTTGGGTGTGTGTGTGTCTGTGGTATCATATGTGTACATTATGTATAATATTGGTTCCAGTAAGGTACCATGTCATAAGTCTGAATATGGTGTGAACGGATGCGATGTGCTATTATTGAATTTATTTGACACCTGCTGTTTGTGAGGTAATGAGAAAGGAGCATTGGTAGAGAGTGTTGTTATCTAGTTTCTAAAGGATTCCCTCGTGCTTCAACATATTATAGCCTCTCCACTTCCTTACTGATGTAGAGTGTGTTTTGTTTGCTTGTCGTGTTTTATCATGCTGCCGTTACCGATGGTCACAGCTGCTTGAGTGGAATCACCCTGAATCCATATTTTCTGAAGATGAACAAGTTTCTCTCTTCCAGGAAATTCTGGAGACGGCGTTGGACCAGAGTTTCTAGTATTTTACCTATGTGCTCTAACAGAACAATACGTCTGTTGTTTTGGGGGTGTTTGGGGTCTTTGTTTTTCCACTAAAGTACATATTTTTCTCGTTTATGTGTTATCATATTATTTCACAGATTTATTAATATCGTCAAATAAATTATTCCACCTTAGGGACAAATGGAGCTAAGACTTCTGCGGGTATATAACCTCTACATATTTTCACTTACTCTAGTTTTAAGACTTTCTGTACAACTCTCCAAGTGCTATGGCTTTTAGATTTTGCTCTTCAAATTGAGGAAAAAACTCGACTTTTCTGAATTAATATATACCTGATTTTCCGATCCATTTAGAATTGAAGAGGCTGTTGAATTCTTCAGTCTTCATTCTTCATCGATTTTCTCTGTTGCCTTATTTGAAATAACTTTCTTTTTCTGAAATTAATTTTCGAACTGAGAAAAGAATGAATCCTTCCAAGGTAATTAGTGACTGTCAGAATCAGAAGCCAAGTTTTTCACCCGGGACTTCTCAATATCACCCTTATACCTTCTCATTTTGCTTGATTGCCTCTCTATATTTTCGGGGTTTCAATACCTTTCCATTTATAAAAGTCGATTGAGTGCGACATCTCATTTACCCGGAATATGGTGGGCGTTCATGGGAAATATAAAGACTAAGAGACTATATATATAGTGGGATAGCTGTTGCCTTCGAATTACTTATTTGCGGAACCTCAGTCACAGGGGTCATGGTAGCGTTTGAAATTTTGTTAATTAATCTACATATTGAACAAAGGAAAGTTTTTTATCTGTCTATTTGTAAATTTGTTCGGTATAGGCTACCGCATAACTGGAATATCGTACTAAAATTTAGCACATAAGTACATCTTTGTTACAGGAGGTTTATATTTTAGGTCGATATGCTACCTAGGCTTTGTTTTACACCATGCAAATAACTCTTTGTAATTTGTCTGGTGTCCTCACTAAAAATGTGAATAAACAAAAAAACTATTTTCACTATCTCGATATGAAATTTTATATATTTCTTAACATACAGCAAATCAAAAAAGCTGGATAATATAGAGCAGAGAACTTCGCATTCTCGAAACAAAATCAGAATTACATTAAAGATATTAATTAGAGAAAAAAAAATCTTTGACAAAATTAAATCAAATAATTTAATTTTGAAATTATTACTTTTGCAAATAAATATTAGTTTAAAATTTAGCTCAGCTGATTATCTCTCTGCGTTTGTTTGTGCTAAAATAAAGACACTTTGTTTTGATCTTGACGTTTGATAAGATAAATGAATGGAGTCGGTGAGTTTAAATCTCTTTGAGGTGGAAGAATTGAATGTGAATGTAGATGGAAAGAAGACGTCTTTCCTGATGTGATGCATGTTGTGAGTCCTTCCACCGAAGACTGCTTGAGAAGGTAAATGAGTGAACCTCATGTGAGTTAAATGTCTTTCTTCGGTAGATGGAGCACAAGGTGATCACGATTAGAAAAGAAAGGTGCTTCCTGAAGTGATTTGATCGCATGTGTGGTAATGTCATTAAGTGCGAATAAATAGTATGTATATCTGTAGAAATAGTAGGCGTGACCAGCTTTGATCACAAATCCGGTTTCTCAGTAAGAAACATTGTCAGATGTGAATGTATAAAGAGAGAGAAATGATCTGAATTTGTTTATAAATAGTATTATATATATATATATATATATATATATATATATATATATGTATATATTCAGAGTAAGAATCCAATGGCAAAGAGAATGACAGTATTTATTATTCATTTCTTTTGGCTACGTTTCGAGCAACGACAAGCTTATCGTCTGGCGTGATAAATTGAACAAAATTAGCTTTAAATAGAAAAACTATTAACATTAAAATTAATCAGCACTGGAAGATACAATTATATATAAATAAACAGGTATATAAATATTCACATTTTATAGTGATAAATCATATCTAGTTAATTATTTAAACAAGGATTGAGAAATTGTGAGCATAGGGGGAAGGGAGTCAAATTTATGAGCAGCTAAGGGCACAAAATTTATAATATTAATTTTTTAACAAATTAAAATCTTTCCGGGCACACAAGTTGTAAAAACACGACTCAAGCATTGGCAAGCAAGAAAAAATAAAGAAGGGTGAGGTATAATAATTGGTTGGTTATTATAAGACACGGAGTGAGAAGGTGGATACATCATTGTTGGTGGGAGTCTAAGAGTCTTAATATGAATGGATTCAATTATTCCTTGGTTTATATCATCATTAAAAGAATCTATAATTTTAAAATCATTAATGGGCATCGGTTTTGCGAAGATAATATGATCCCGAACGGGGAAGCATTCCGTGCGTGTAAGGGAGGTTAACTGTGCTGCTACTTATGCCAAGGTGTGAACAAGCCCGAGCGTGTAACGAACGCAGTGTACTACTGACATAATTGCCTCTACGACACCGAAGACATGTAAATAAATATACTACACCACTGCGCAGGCTACATGGGAGCAAGTCCTTTCGAGTAAGTAGTGAACCTAATGCTAAATTATTCGAAAAAATTATTCTAAAGTTGATTTGTCTAAAAATGATATTTGATGATTTTTTGTATTTGTTGGCGGAATTGGTGATTAAGAGGGCCTAAATCTGGGAGTGAAAGATATCGTTTGTCCTTGGGAAGATTATATAAAGGTAATTATGGAGAGAAAATATTGTCAAGGAAGGTTTTAGGAGTAGCCTCAAAATTGCGTGAAAGATGAGAATTGTTTGTGAAATAGGTGCGAAGGAAGTCTAATTCTTTATCATTATTAAAATATGAAGATCAGAAGGAGTATGCACGGCGAAAAAGAGTTTGAATGGAATTTATTTTAAAGATTTTGTCACAGTCACTAAAAAAATTTAAACCAAACCCAGAGAAAGTAGGTTTACGATATACCGAAGTAGTGAGCTTGTTTTCAGATTTATTAATTAGTATATGAAAAAATGGGAGGGCATTATTGATTTCATATTCAATGGTATACTTAATATTGGGATATATTGAATTAATAAATTTGAGAAATTGTTTGCCCTCTTGAGGAGTGTCAAATATTGCTAGGGAGTCGTCTACAAATCTGCGATAAAATGAGGGTTGTATATATAATCGGGAGGTATTGAAAATATTTTCTTCTAAATGAGTCGTAAATATATCAGCGGCTTCTGGAGCTATAGGGGAACCCAGTCCTACATCATCAGTCTCTTTGTTAATATTATAATTGAATAAAAAATATGTGTCTTTGAAAATAAGTCCAAGAGTTTGTTTAAGAAGAGGACAAGTGAAGCCATGAAACTTCGTTTAAGGGTATGTTCGTGAAAAGTGAAGAAACGTCAAAACTAACAACGATGTTAGAGGGACCAAGAGAGAGAAGTTTCAATTCATCAACAAGCGTGAAACTGCTTGCAATGCTGTATTGGTTAGTGGTAGACGGGTTCAGGAGCTTAACAAGATATTTAGCTAGTTTATAGGTAGGGAGATAGTAAGCAGCCAGTATGCGGCGTAAAAGAATATCAACTTTATTTAATTTAGGGAGACCATACAGAAAACCAAGGCTCGAACCAGTTGAATGAAGATAGTTGTGAGTTGATACGAGTTCGTCTAAGAAGCCCGAAGATCTAAGCTTAAAAAGGAAACGATTGAATTTATCCTTCAGACGTGAAATTAATTTATCTAAAGGGTCAGTGACTGTAGTGAATTTAGTGGCGTCGTCATTTTTTATCGGGGCGTGTATTTACTAGATTTCCGTTATTTGAGAGTGTTTGAAGTATCGCAGAAATTTTATTGCAAATCAAAATCTCTAATCTTCTCATCCTGGTTCTTCAACCGCGGTGATTTTCTTATATATATATATATATATATATATATATATATATATATATATATATATATATATATATATATATATATATATATATATATATATATATATATATATATATATATATATATATATATATATATATATATATATATATAATATATATATATATATATATATAATATATATATATATATATATATATATATATATATATATATATATATATATATATATATATATAAAAAACGAGGGGCGGTCAATAAGTTTTGCGAATTGGTAGGGCAAAACAGAAGAAGGAGAATGGCTGTTTGTGGGGGTGTTACGACAAGTTATGACAAGTCAGGACCTGCCTCGTCTATTTAAGAACCAGAAGCTGATCGCAGATCTTCAGTCACAATTTTTTCAACAATGGAGAAGGTTGAGCAACGCGCAGTGCTCAAATATTTGACCAAGGAAGGCAAAAATGAAAAAGAGATCCATGAACGCATAGTTGCACTGTACACCGACACCGCCCCTTCCTATGCAACCATTGCTCGCTGGAATAGGGAGTTCCGCCATGATCGTGAGTCCCTTGAAGTTGACCCCCGTCCAGGACGCCCGTCAGACGTGACCAACGAGTACAATGTAGCCCGTGTGGAGAGGATGATCCTCGAAAATTGACGGGTGAAGGTCAAAGAAACCGAGCGAAAACTTGGAATATCAAATGAAAGTGTTATCAACATCATCCACGACAATTTAGCAATGAGCAAGGTCTCTGCCCGTTGGGTCCCTAGAAACCTCATGCCCAATGATCGACTTCAACGTCGTCGAATATCGGAGGAGCCGCTCCTCCTGTACAACCAAGACCTGGCGGGATTCGAGTCACGCATAGTGACAGGTGATGAAACGTGGTTCTATCACTGGGATCCCAATACCAAGCTCGAAAGCATGGCCTGGAAGCACAGGGGCTCTCCGACCCCCATCAAGTTCCGGACCCAACCCTCAGCTGGGAAGATCATGGCCACTATCTTGCAAGGATTCTGAGAGAGTGTTGATGGTCGACTATGCGCCTCATGGAAGGACCCTGACAGGCCAATATTACGCCGAGAAACTGGCTGGGTTGAAGAAGTGAATCCGTCAGAAGCGTCACGGCAAGTTGACACGTGGTCTCTTGCTTCTCCACAACAATGCCCCTGTTTACAAGGCCAGAGTTGCACAAGCTGCCCTGCGCGAGTGCGGATTCGAGGAGCTCAACCATCCCACTTACATTCTAGATCTGGCCCCTAGCGACTAATTTTTATTCCCTTAGCTTAAAGCTGCACTGCGTGGACGCCGGTTTGGGGGCGATGAAATGTCCAGCTTGCCGTCCAGGAGTGGATTGAACAGCAGTCGGGAGATTTCTGGTTGTCGGGAATTCGAAGCCTCAGGGACAAGGGGCGCAATTGCATTGAATCGAGGGTAGTTATATTGAAAAATAATAAACCACTTTTCTTCATATTTCGTTTCCTTATATCCGAATTGCAAAATTTATTGACCGCTCCTCGTATATATATATCAGGAGGAATATTAAGACCCACGTGATAGCTCCAAACATTTATTTGCCGGACGTTTTAGTCTCTAACAATTACCATCTTAAGCGGACTGAACTCTAATACAAATACAAGAAATTTTTAAGTATTATATAACAAAATTGAAAAAATTAGCACAAACAATTCAATATTTGTTACAATATGAAAAGTACGTCAAACTCAAACGAGAGGAAACAGAAATGAAACCAAAATGATAAGCAAGAGGTCAAATATAAGTTAATTTACTGATATATGATATTAAAAAAATATGTTAAAAACAGTTGAATCCAATGCTAAAGCGATTCACGGATAGAACGAACCAGGAAATGCGGATATTCTAATACCTCGAAAGCACTCAGGGCTTTTGTGAGTTGGTATAAATCACAATCCTGTCTCCAAACCGGTCACGATGCATTATTTTACATACTGAGCGGTGTATTGCCACCATATTGTCCGTTAAGTCGGACGCATTGCTTGGCAGATCCCTTACCTTGTCCTTCTATAGGTTGAAAATAAATTTAAATCAAGAAATTCGTTTTTCTTACTGGTAGTTCTATCCAATTCGCTTCCAAGCTTTGTTAAACACTAGAATACTCAACTTTTTTAAAAAATTTTAAGATCTCATCTGGTGACTGCCTACCAGGTTAAGGGTCGCCGCACACACACTACAGCCTAATGTAAGGCTAAATTAAAAAAAAACAAATAACATAAATAACAAATAAAAAAGATAAAAAAGCGCAAATGCTAAGACATAGGCTATAAAGCAACAACAAATAAACTTTTTTGAAAATCTTTTTGGAAAAGATTTTGAGAGCTCATCTGGTGACTGCCTACTAGGGCAAGGATTGCTGCACACACACTACAGCCTAATATAAGGCTAAATTAAAAAAAAATATATATATAAATAACAAATAAAGATAAAAAAGCGCAAAGGCTAAGACATAGGCTAAAAGAACAACAACAAAAAATAAAAAAATAGGAAAGTAAAAAGGCAACAAAAAGGAAGTGCACTCCAGCATTAGGGATAGGCCCACCTAACCTCGTCGCAGAACAAGCGACATAAAAAAAAAGCAGTCAAATAAAGTCGAGACTGCATTATTTCCCATACCGAGCAGTGTAATGCAACTAGACTGTCCATTAAGACATATGCACTACCTGGCAGAGCCCCACCTACTTCAAACAAAGGGGATACGGCGTGGAAGCCGACCCACTCTTGGGACTTGGATCCATCCGTATACACTGGCACGGTTCCAGCGTGACGCGAAGTGTGCTCTAGAAAGGCTGAAACTAATACTACGGGCGCTGTAGAAGCTCTAGGAGCAGAGGTCTGGTGACAAATAGTCAAGGATGGTACCCCCCAGGGTGGCGTCCTGGGCAGAACCATGGGCGCAACCAGCACGAAAGCTATACAGAGCTAAAGAATGAGTTTCCTAACCCTAAACCCAAAGAACTTATGGTATCACTCTCGTCTTTTGGCGGAAAAGCCAAAAGCGATATCAGCTGCAGATTCCTTGTGAGCTGCTGGCAATTAAGGGAGGTGCCGGGCTCGCGAATACAGGCGAATAATGCACTATGCACGGCGGAGAGCGAGTTGCATCTGCTTAGGATCGACAAATAGATTCTCAATGATGGACGTGGGAAGGCACTGGTCGCAAGAGAAAGTCTGGTTTGCTGGATCTAGTGCACATTCTGCAATATCCACTCAGCTGAGGATGCATAAAATTATCATCAGTAGTCAAGCTTCGAAAGTAAAAATGCTCGATAAAAAATTAAGGCAGTACCTTATCAGCGCCTAAAGCACTCAACTTCACGGAGCGAAAGAAAATCCATGGTGCGGGTAAAACAGACCCTAAGGCTGTAAATATGAGCCTGCCGGGTTAGGCGTCGGTTAAATACAAGAGCATGAAAACGGACAATGAAAACCGAAGCCTCTTCGCTTCGGCATAGAGAGAGATGGGGTTCAATGCTTGTTGAAGTCGACGCATCAGAATTGCCATCTGGGCTGCTCCAAAAGAGATCCAAAGGTATTCCACATCGAGCGTACGGTGAACATCTTCTGGCAGCATCGAGGTGATGCCGTTGATGCCTAGGGCAAAGACTGTGACCCTGCGGGACACGCTCTTCCGGCTCCATGAGGCCAGAGATGGCTCCCACACTACCCGTACGCGGAATCAACGATCTCGCAAAAATTCAAATATAAAGATTGGGAGGCGTCCCCTCGCCCCCATCTTGTGGAGAGTATACATGATACCGTATTTCCATGCGCTATCATAGGCCTTCTCCAGATCGAAAATTCCGTGGCGTAGTGCTGTTTACAAAGGATGGCCTAGCAGACGGCCTTTTCAAGTCGGAGCAGATTATATGACGTGGAGTGAAACTTATGGAAGCCGCACTGTGGTAATCTAAAATTTAACAATTAATCCATCAACTTGCACTCGCAAGAGTCCCTAGAGCTTGTGTTGAAAACTGGCCGGGAAGTGTGATCTCTCCTCGTCGTGTGAAAAGAGACCAGAGTAGCTAAACGCCACGAGTCTGGGTGGATACCGTCTACACGGTTCCTATTGAAAAAATTTAACAGAAAAGGCCATTTCTCGCTCACCTGGGTTTTGAGTCATGGCAAACAGGACATCGATCAGAGCAGGTGCAGTGTCCGAGCATGAAGCGAAGACAATGTAAACTTATCGGAAAGGTTCTCCGCCTATGGAAAAGGAAAGTCCAGTTGGCTGCATTCCACGACATCATGCTTGCTAGAGAATGCGGAGAAAGGAGACGCGATGGACTCCGCCTCGGAAGCCGGGTCTGAGATTGCGAGCCCATTCTCCTGGAGAATGGGAGGGGAGCTTGAGCGAACTTGTCTCAAATCTTGTTGACTCTATGCCACACCTCTCTTAGAGGGCGCTTGCCTTTAAGTGAAGACAAGTATGCCAACCGGGAAGAGCGGCGGTTGTGCTTCGAAACATGCCGGAACCTAGCCCTAGTTCTACGTAATTCACTGAAAGTGAAATCGTTTGAGCAGAGCTTATAGCACATGTAGGCGGAACGCTTTTGTTTGAGGGCCTCCTCATGCTCGGCTGACCACCACGGAAGGAGTCTGCGTGTAAAACGGCCAGACTTTCTAGAAATGGTGGTTACGCCGAGAATAGAGGTTGCCGGAGTAGAACTCAACGGCCTCATCCACAGAGCTAAACTCCTCGAATGAGACAAATACATTCATTTTCTGAAATGCGGTTCTCTACGCCCTTGCCAAAGCACCACCAGATCGGGCTCTCAGCCGGAAGTGGCCAATAAAATGATATTTGAATGGGAAAGTGATCAATAGCATTGGCATCGACCACCCCTCGCCCCAAATCAGGCTGTGCATCAGGAGAGCAGAAAGGTTGGGAAAGGCGGGAAAATGAAGTGGTTCTCGGGCAGTGATGCGTAAAGTCCTATCTAAGACGCATATCTCCTAAGTCATATGTAGGACACCTATATCCAGCTCTTCGATCAGGTCTGCAAGGACTTAACCCCTGGGATTAATCGAGTAGTCTTCTGATAGGGAGTGTCGAAGTATGGCCATGGGTACGAAAATATGCTCATAGAGGCTCTGAGGTAGGCTAACCTAGGTGACAACTTTTATTGTTCTAAGAGTCCTATTTAAATTTATAGCGGAAGCCGCGTATGCAAGGAATATACCAAACACAACGACAAAAATAGATTTTAATGCACACTAAATAAAAGGCAAAACAATAAATATGGATATATATATATATGGGTACAGGAATAAGACGGAATTAGATTCTAAAAACTAGTTAGATAACATAAGTTCTTAAATGGTTATAATGGGAGATTTAGTGTAGAGAGTGATTTAGTTCATTTGAAACGCAAAAGTAAAGCGGGGTAAACTTGAGGGAGGTCTTTGTGACCTTAATTACTTACGGGGGTAGCCAAAAACCCGCAGCGGGTGGGGCTACTTTCTCGAACTTGTGTTTTGCGAGATGCAGGCCCCTCTTCCTCTCAAGAGGTCACCGGACGAACTTCGAAGGGATGGGGGGGGGATGACTTCTCCAGACTAGGCTTGAGCGAGCTAACGTGCCTCTTGTCCTCAAGAGGTCCCTAGTAGAACTTCTGAGGATGGCTTGTCTAATCCTTGGTCCGGAGGTGGTTACGAAAGGCTGACGTTGCCTCACGAGACTCTTCTCCCTGACTCAAAGATACGGGTATGATATCCAGCTAATCCATGGCTTGCGACAGTCACTCACACTTCTCGGGAGAGAGCTCGTTGAATTGCACTTCTTTTGGGGAAGTCTCGTTGAACCAAATCTGTCTGTAATCCTGGAGAAGGTGCATATATACCTGGAGTCCTCCAAAACAGGGAGAGAGAGAGGCCTTCTCGAATCCTCATCATCGGGCGTGACACACCGAGCGTCTCCTTAGGATGAAGTGTCAGCGGTAGGGTTCAGCGGCCTAGACGGACGACCAGTGGCTGGATCCATAAAAGCTGTTCACGGCGAACCTACAAAGTAATCTCCCGCCTGAGGAGTAGTGTATGGTATAGTAAAGTTGTACCACGACATATATTACTCCTTTCCTACTTCATCATTTTGGGTAAACAACGATCATTGTTGCGCTATACCATCCATCTCCCTTTTAAACTTTTAAATCTTTCTATTTATTAAACTCTTTTCTTCTTTTGCCCTGTTTTTCTACAAAGGAGATGTAATTCCCATCGTTGGTCACATCGGTTTCTTTATTTCGGAAAAAAGTGAATGAAATAGAACTTGTTTTCTATTAAATAATTGGCAGCTTACTTCTTTCTTTCTCTGTCTCCTTTTGCCATCGAAACACGAGAGCTGTCTCCACCTTGGAAACTGTTGTGCCCAGGAGAGTTGCGTCTCAACACAGTTCTTCCTGCACAGGTAGTCTTCTTCTTCTTTACCCTAGTCATTTATATTTCATAAGTTTCACTACCTTAACTTCAACAATTCTATTTGAATTCAAATCATTGAGGTTCTAGCAAGCATACAGGTGTTAATTTCCCGCAAATTTCGATTTTATTAATAATCGCTGGTAAAGTTATGAGATTCGCTGGTATTTCTCATCCCTTCAGTCAAGATTTTGGAAAGGAAGAAGAGGACATTAATTTTAAGAACTTCTAACTAATTTTTTTAAGTGCTCGTTCTAAAATGAAGTTTAATTCAGCGTGGATTCGGCCTCAACTTTATTCGTACCTATCAAAATGCAAAGAAGAATCCTGAATACCTGAGGGACACGTCGAATAAGTGGCTCGATATACAAAGGTGAGGCAAATCTGCCCCAATATCTCTCTCTTCTTATTGTATTTCTAGGCTTATTGTGCGATATAAAATCTAATGAAGGGAAAACCAATAAGGAGATACCAGACATAGTATTTGAAGAGTGGTTGTTATAGATGTTAAGTTAGAAGTGACAATGTGTGGTAGATACATATCAAAAATACCTACGAGTGTTTGTGGGAAGATAGTGGGAAAATATCCTAACACCTACTAAATTTTGAAATAATGGCATATCAGCAGAATTGGGCTTATGGTCAATTTTTTTTACAATTAACATTACGCAAAGCTGCTTATAATTCTACTAGCTCTCCCCTTGGCATCTCCCGTCTGTTTTTTGTTTGCCTTTGGGGGCGATTTTTTTGTTTATTTGTTTTTTTTTTATATAGCCTAGCATTAGTGTATATGATAATTACAATGACCTTTGACTATGTAGGCTGTGGACAGATGGACGCTACAAATAATAATCTCGCCTACCATGCATTCTTTATGTATGTTAAACGAACTTTAGTAGAAAGATTTATATATACATATCATAACCAGACTAATCGGATCTAACAGAATTTCCTTTTTCGATATAATATTCTATGATAGGAGTCGGTAAACCTTTTGCTGTTGCGTGCAAATTCCCTTTAAAAAAAACGATAATGTACATAATCTAACATTGTTGACAGACCTAAGTCGATATTCCCAAAATATAGGGTAAATATTGCGTTAAAATTTTATCATTAGAAAATATGTATTTTAATATATATAGTTTTTATGTCATCATGTCCCTGCTTATTGGAGAGGAAAAATCTTTTGAAGTGCTAGGGATTGCTGACGCCTGTTTAGTTATTTTGGAAAATAGATCTTGTCATTAATGGTTAAGATAATTGGCTAATAATTTTATCAAAGTTAAAAGCTAAATATTTTTCAATATGGCATAAAACGATTTGCCGCTATCATTATTCATTCCATCACCGAAGCGATTGAGCAAATTCCTCGTTTCGAAAAGACAATAAATGTCTCAGAAAATTTAGAGCAATTTCTCACAGCTAAAAGGGGAAAGGATTTAACGATAACATTTTTAATCATAGAAACATAAAAAAGTAAATTGGATATCCATAATTATTTTGTTGTAAAATCTTTGCCATCCAATTTAGGCTCAGTATATGGCAAATTTCCTAATAAATTTATGGAGATATTATTATTATGCTCATCAGAGGACATGCTTTACCCCTGCTATCAGACCCTCTACTATGCGGTTCTCATTCTCTCTCGAAAAATGAATAACCGCTATGACCGTCATGACCGTCGAACCGTCATGACCGTCATAATCGTCATAACTGTCATGACCGCCATAACCGTCAGAGCCGTCAGAACCGTCATGACCGTCATAATCCCCATAACCGTCATAACAGTCACGACCGTCATAACTTTGTTAACCGTCATGACCGTCATAACCGTCATAACAGTCATAACATTCATAACCGTCATAACCGTAAAACTGTCATAACCGTCATTACCGTTATAACGGTCATGACCGTCATAACCGCCCAAACCGTGATAACCTTCATTACCGTCATAAACGTCATGACCCTGATAGCCGTCATAACCGTCATGACCGTCATGACCGCCATAACGGTCATGACTGTCATAACCATCATGACTGTCATAACCGTCATGACCATTTTAACCGTCATAACCGTCATGGCGGTCAGGACCGTCAGGACCGTCATAACCGCCCCAACCGTGATAACCTTCATTACCGTCATAAACGTCATGACCCTGATAGCCGTCATAACCGTCATGACCGCCTAACGGTCATGACTGTCATAACCATCATGACCGTCATAACCGCCATGACCATCATAACCGTCATAACCGTCATGACGGTCATGACCGTCAGGACCGTCATAACCGCCCAAACCGTGATAACCTTCATTACCGTCATAAACGTCATGACCCTGATAGCCGTCATAACCGTCATGACCGTCATAACCAGGCCATACCCATAAACTCGAGCGATACAAGCAGCTGCTACCAACTCATTCCTGCTTGACACAGAACAGATCTATTGTTTATCCTTTGTTGATGGTAAGTGAAAGAGCGGATCTACTGTAGATGGGGCTTAAGAAAGTTTAGCTACACAAAAACAGAGACGCCTATTACTGTCACCGCTTTAGCCATACAAATCTTTCTTGTAGACGTGCGAAGTCGGGGTCACCCAAAGTTTGTGTAAATTGCTCCAAGGCCGCACACGATAAGTCCAAATCGTGTGTGGTCAAGTGTGTCAATTGCGGAGAGCCGCACCCCGCTTTTTCAAAGCAATGTTCTGCATATCTCCTTGAGAAAGAAATCCTGGCCGTTCAGGCCCAGGATCGACTCTCATTCCGAGAGGCAAAGGACTTGGTCCTGGTGCGCCCGGCTTTGCCTTGGACGTCATATGCCTCAATAGTTATAAATGCACCCTCTGCTCCTGACCCATCCAGGCCAATGAGCCCGGTTGTTTCCGCGCCCATTCGGAGCCCTTCTGCGGGCTCTACCCAACACGGGCGCTCCCCTGGTAAAGCTTGCATCAAAAAGAGTTTATACCCAGCCCCGGCTAAAAGCAGGGCTCTCCCCTCTTCCCATAGAGTGACCGTTTCCTGTAAGGCAAAAGGGCCACGCGCCTCCACGGAGTCGTTAGACTCACAGGAGGCAACACCCCTGAAGATGGATGCTAGGCCATCTTCCGGGGTTCCTAAAGCTGTCCCCCGAAATGAGGACAGCAACAAAGGAGCTTCGGCTCCTTCGCCCACGCCCCGAGTCAAAGCGAGTGGCTCGGAGATAGTGGTTCCTCGAAAAGAGGGCCCCCGTGCCTCTGAAGCCGCAACGCCCGCCTAAGGTTTCAAGGCGGAGCGAGGGTAAGACTCGCATAGCGAGCCCAACCACCCCCAATAAGTCCTCGAAGGCGACAGCGCCTTCAGTGGTTTGTCCGGCCAACAGCGCCCGGGTTTCTGCCCCCGGAAGCGTAGGGCCATTCATGTGAGGGTATTCAGTTCGAGGAGAGCCCCCGCATCTCTTTCGAGTTAAGCCTCGAGGGCATATTCCTTCAATGGAACCCAGCAAGGGGCGCGGCGATTTGCCATCCTGGCTGCCGTGCTGACGGGATCCAGCGCCCTGTCCGGCCCCAGCTTAGCCTCTCCTCCTTCCTTCAGATAGCCTGTATTTCTCCCCTACCTCGTCGCTTTTTATACAACCTCTCACACAACTTTCTCTGGTCACCCTCTAATTTTACAGGGTAGATGCTGACCTTCTTTTCAAGCCAACCGTCCCGGACCGGGGCTGAGCGGAAAGAAGACAATGTTCCCTAGCCCCTGAGCTCCGGTTCTGGGTGGGTTTTTTTTAACAACCTGCTTCATCCCCACCCATACCTTCCTCATATCCCTTTGCTCTCACCTTCACATTCTATCAATTTTACGTCGTATTTAAGGTGGATTCGCCAGGTCGATGGACTGCCAGGCCACCAGGCGGGAGGGTTGGTCGCAAATGGCGGCGCCTGGCTCTGCTGGGCCTGCAAGCACCTCTTGCAGTGCGGGCAACTGTAAAAGGTGGTGAGCTGTTGCGTCCCGTGTAAAAAAAGGGGCACCATGCCCAATAAAAAAGATAAAAAAAAACGAACCCCCAACTTCCCCTGTAACATCAACGGAGCTTCCCTCAGAAAGCTCCACCGAAAAAATGGAGGTCCTCCCCCTGTGCTTGCGAAGGGAACCCTCCATATTTCTTTAACCGAAGAGGAGGCTTACTACTCTCCTACGCCTACGGGTGTAGAAACTCCCCCTCACCCTCTTCTCTGGAGGTGCTTTCAGGCACCTCCATTTCCCAGCGGAAGTCCCTCCTTTTCTATCTAAGGGAACTGCCAAGAAAGCCAGCAGGCAGCCCAATTCAGACCGCCCCTCGTGTAAGCGGCTCGGTAGGGCAAACCCCTTTTAGGGGGGAGAGGGAAGCCAGGCCCCTCCGGTCGCTTCCCTCAAAAGACCTGCTGCCAAAAATACTAAACCTTCCCGGGGTCAAGGCCTGTGCCTCCCCACAAAAGCCTCATGACGCTGCCAAGGGGACATGCGATGTCCTGGGAGGAGATAGCCAACTGGAGGCCCCTCCTGTGTTAGATCTGGTCCTTGAGGAAACTCGGCCTCAGACGGTAGGGCCTTCCATGGAAGGGAATTTGGGCTCAGGACCAAGCAACAAACCCGAATCCACCCCTAGGCAAGGTCCTCCCCAAACGGCTGGGGATTCTGAAAGCAGTACAAGAAAGGGAGGGATTTCCTCTGTATGATGCCCCTGCGACCACTAGGACCTTATCCATTTCGGAGAAGGACATGGCTAAGGCCGGTTCATCTGGCCTAGGGGCTTCTACCGGTAGAAGTGAGAAGCTGGTTCATTCTCCGCCCGCCTCTCCAAAAAAGAAAAGGACGAAAAAGACCAAAAAGACTAAGAATACTAAAGCTCCTCTCCATCTGCGGAGGCTTTCGGGGCGGATGGTTCTGCTGACACTTTGACAAGCGACCAAACCAAGCCTGGCACATCCGGCCCCTCTGCCCCCCCGGTTGCGGAGCCCCTGACCAAGACCAAAAGTGCATAGGGCGGAGCCTCGATGACATCGGGGCCCCTCATTTAAAGGTTACCTCGCATTTTCAAGCCCGCTGGCTTCAAGTGCTCCTTAGTTATTCGCTCCACTGATGGCACCATGTCGTTCAGGGGAAACATGATCCTTAAGAGGAGAGGATTAGCTAGTGCAATTGGTAGAGAGCCAAAGGTGACCCGTTACTCGGACGGGAGCCCTCTGGCGAATGCAGCAAATCCCGCCGAGGCAGCCAAGATAACTGCTCTTCGGAGCCTTCATGGCACCCCAGGGAGTGTGACGCCGCACTCTACCATGAACTTTGTGGAAGGAGTAGTTTATGCGAGGGAACTCGTTGACTACTCCATTGAGGACATCGCCATAGAGCTGGCCAAACATGGGGCGTTCAAAGTCAAACGTGTGATGAGAAAACAGGGAGGAACCTCGAGACCCACCCCTACACTCTTCGTCACGTTCGACTGTGACGAGCTCCCTGAGTCGGTGCGTGCCGGTTGGCACCGCTACCGCGTGAAGATATTCGTCTTACTTTCGCCGCGGTGTTATTAATTTCCCCGCTTCGGCCATACGAAAAAGCTGTCCCCTCAAATGAGGACAGCAACAAAGGAGCTTCGGCTCCTTCGCCCACGCCCCGAGGTTGGGCGAGTTGCTCGGAGACAGTGGTTCCTCGAAAAAAGGGCCCTCCCGCCTCCGAAGTGGCAACACCCGGCGAAGATTTCGAGGTAGAGGCAGGTAAAGACTCGCATGGCGAGCCAAACCTCCTATAATAGGTCCTCGAAGGCAACAGCGCCTTCAGCGATTTGTCCGGCCAACAGTGCCCGGGGTTCTGCCCCCGGGAAGCGTACGGCCATTGTCGTAAGGGTCTTCAGTTTAAGGAGGGGCACCACGTCTCCTCTGATCAAGGCATGGAGGGCATATTTCATCAATGGAGTTGCCATGGACTCCGGGCTGACTGGAAGGAGCTGCGGAGGCTCGTCTCGTCCCATTTCCCGTTAGCTATCTTTTTGCAGGAGCCCATGCTAGATGTGTGCCTCCTGCCTGCCCTCCCGGGGTATAAGCGTCTTGCGACTCCACCACCGCGGGATGGCCGGGCTGGGGAAGGCGCGGTTTACACTCGGTATGATGTCTCCTTTCTTCTTTTCTCTTTAGATACGTAATTTTGGGCAGTGGCTGTGCAGCTGCACCTAGATAGGAGGTATACTTTTATTTTTGCGTACATTCCACAGTCAGCTGACTTCGACGCGTGGGACTTACGCCACGTCATTGGCATGGTTACCGAGGCTCTATCTCTCGCTTGGAGATCGGAACGGCAGGCATCCTCCCTGGAGAGATTACTCCATAAATCCGAGGGGACAAGTCCTCGCCGATATGATCGAAGAGCTTGAGATGGGTGTCCTAAACGTAGATGAGTTTACGCATCGCTGTCCAAGATACTCTTCATTTTCTTGCCTTGACCTATCTTTGTGCTCTTAGGATGCACAGCCTGATTTTGATTGGGGGGTGGTCGATGACCTTCATGGTAGTGATCACTTTCCCATTCGAATATCATTTTCAGGGCAACTGCCACCTGAGAGACCACCTCAGGGGTGCTTGGTGCGGGCGCAGGGACCTGCATTTCAGGAAATGACCTTATTCTCTACCTCAGTCGAGGATTTTAGGTCGGTAGATGAGACAGTTGAGTTCTTCCCTGGCAACCTGATCGCCATGGGCTTTACTACTATTCCTAGGGTGTGTGGCCGTTTTGCACGCCGACCACTCCGATTGTCGTCAGCCGAGTGTGAGACGGCCCTCAAACAGAAGCGTTATGTCTACATGCGCTATAAGTGCCGCCCGAACGATTTCACTGTCGCTGAATTTCGTCAGGCTAGGGCTGGGTTCAGGTATATTTTGAACTTCGCCTGCCGCTCTTCTTGGCGGGCATGAGTGTCTTTACTTAACGAGAAGACCCCTTTAGCTGAGGTGTGGAAGCGAGTCAAAAGGATTCAGGTAAAGTTTTCGCAGGACCCCCCTCCCGTTCTCTAGGAGAATGGGACCGCAATCTCGGACCCCGCGTCGGTGGAGGAATTCTTAACAACCGCTTTTTCCGCATTCTCTAGCCAGAAGGCTGCTCCGCCAGCATTTAATGCACGTCGTCATGTCACGGAAGGCCGCCGAATGGACTTTAGCTCCAGAGGCGGAGAACCCTTCAACGACAAGTTTACTGTAAGTGAGTTGCGCTCCGATCTCGCTTCGTCCGCGGACCCCGCTTATGGTCCGAACGATGTCCCGTACGCCATGCTTCGACACCTTGGTGAGCAAGGCATGGCCTTTCTGTCAGATTTGTTCAATAGGATCTGGGTGGAAGGTCTTCTCCCACACTCCTGGGGAATCGCTACTGTGCTCGCGTTTCGCAAACCGGGTAGAGATTACTCTACTCCGATCGGTTTCCTTTCAATCTCCATAACGTCTTGCGTGTGAAATTTGATGGAAATATCTGTAAATGTTAGATTAACCTTTTTCATAAACAGCGTTGGCCATCTGTCTTCTTCACAGTGCGGCTTCCGAAAGTTCCACTCCGCGTCGGATGCTCTTTTCCGACTGGAAAATGCCGTCTCCGAAGCTTTCTCTCGTAGACAGCACTACGCCACGGTCTTTTTCGATCTGAAGAAGCCTTATGATACCGCATGGCGATACGGTATTATGGAGACTCTCGACACGATGGGGGCGAGGGGACGCCTCCCAGTCCCTATATTTGAATTTTTGTGAGATCGTCGATTCTGCGTACGTGTGGGGGGAGCCCTCTCCCGCTCAAAGGAGCAGGAAGAGGGTGTCCCAAAGGGAAGTGTCATCAGTGTCACACTCTTTGTTCTGAGCATCAGCGGCATCCCCTCGGTGCTGCCAGAAGATGTTCTTGCTACGTTCTACGTGGACGACCTTTTGATCTCTTTTTGCGCGGCCCAGATGCCAACTCTGGAGCTTTGAACCTAACTGGCATTGAACCGCGTCTCTCACTATGCCCAACGCACAGGTTTCGGTTTTCTTTGGCCAAGACTAAGGTGGTGCACTTCTGCCGCCATCCATGGTTTCACCCCGATCCAGATTTGTTTCTTAATGGGGCGCGCCTGGATGTGGTCGAGTCACACCGTTTCCTTGGTCTTGTATTCGACCGAGGCCTCACCTGGGAGGCTCATATTCGCAGCCTCAGCGTTTCTTGTACCCGCGCCATGGACATTCTCCGTTTCGTGACGTTCAGCGCTTGGGGCGCTCATAGGGCTACTGCTCTACTTTTTTATCGATTCTTTGTTCGTTCAAAGCTCGACTACGGATGCGAGTTTAATGCATCCGCAGCCGAGCGTTTATTGCGGAAGGTGGATTCGATCCACCACACCGGCTTTCGCCTTGCGACCAGTGCCTACCGCATTTTCCCCATTGAGTGCCTGTTGGGCGATGCTGGGAAGATGCCACTCGCTCTGCGCCGCGTGTAGTGCATCACTCGCCTGTACGCCAAAGCCCTGCGCCTCCCTCAGTCGCCAACAGCTTTCACTGCATCCGCAGCTGATCTCGACGGTGCCTATCCCGCCGAGAGACGCCAGTCATACCCACAGCCCTTTGTTTTTAAGGTCAGAAAACTCCTTCGAGAGTGAGATATATGTAGCTCTCGGGCTAGTGGGGCCCCTGGTTCTGCCCAAGCTCCACCCTGGAGGGTACCAAATTTGGCTATTTTTACCACCTTTCTACTCCCAAAGCTTGTACTGCGCCGAGCGTATTGCGTTTGACCTTTTGGGAGCACACCTCGTGTCACGCTTGAACTGTGGCAGTGTATACGGATGGCTCCATGTCTCAAGAGGGGGTCGGCTTCAACGCCGTATCCCCTCTGTTTGAAGTTAGCGGAGCTCTTCCAGGCTCTGCGTCTGCCTTCACGGTCGAGCTGGTGGCAATACATCACTCGGTACGGGAGATTACTTAACGTGCCCGGTTCGGAGACCGGATTGTGATTTAGAGCGACTCACAAAGCGCCTTGAGTGCTCTCGGGGCATTGGAATCTCCGCATCCCCTGATTCACGACTT
This sequence comes from Ceratothoa steindachneri, assembly GCA_963969495.1. Lineage (NCBI taxonomy): Eukaryota > Metazoa > Arthropoda > Malacostraca > Isopoda > Cymothoidae > Ceratothoa > Ceratothoa steindachneri. The sequence continues at coordinate 14,300,620 of OZ018318.1, forward strand.
CCGTGACGCAATGGTTATGGCGAGCCGGGCAGATGTCGAGATTATCTTCTGCTGGGTTCCTGGACATGTAAGAATTGTGGTGAATGAGCACGCCGATGAGGGCGCCAAAGAGTCCGCGAGGACCTTGCGACCGGACCAGCGTTTCGCTCTTCCTCACACCGACTACATTGAAGGATACGGGCAGCCCTTCGGACTGCTTGGCAAAGAAGATGGGAGGCGGTTGAAGGGAACTTAAAGTTGCTTGCCATTGCGCCGCGACTGTTCCCATGGACCTATCCGCCAATGCCGCGACTGCTTCTTGTCGCTTTCTGTCGTCTCCGAATTGGACACACTCGTGTGACGCATCTCTATTTGATGGAGCGCTCGCCTGTGCCCTATTGCGACGACTGCGTCGTCCTCCAGACTGTTCGGCACATTCTTGTCAAATGTCCAATTCTGGGTAGTCTTCGTGCACGCTACCTGTCCCGGTAGCGAGATGTGCGGGGTCGCTACCGCCTGTCCTTTGTACTCGAAACGAGTGCGTGCACATTGACTGGTGTACTTGTTGACTATTTGGGAGAGGCCGGCCTTCTCCCTATTATTTTAAAAGGTTTAGTTGTTGTTTTTGTTATTGTATTGTTATTGTTATTGTTATTTCTTTTTATTGTTGTTTTCTGTTCATTTTTTTAAAGTAGCCTAGAACTAGGCTATTTGTTTACGGTGACTTATGCCTAAGTGGGCAGTCGCCAGATAGCCCCTTAAAAAAAAAATGCATCACCTGTGCATACCGACCAACATCTGCAACGAGCCCCCTCAGGAAAAGGTAAAAGCGATGTTTCTTCTTCTCTGCATTTTGTTTGGTACAAATAAATTTGAGGTTGAAACCACAGTGACTTGACAATTTTAGACCAAAGATTTAAAAAGTTAAATAAAAGAGCTTATAAGTATTATTTTTTTCTTCCTTTCAGAAAATATTGAGTCAGGAGGGTATTAAATACCAGTGAATCTCGTAATTTTACCAGCGATTAAACAGGATTTCGAAAATTGTAGGAAATTGACACCTATATGTTTGCTAGAACGCCTCTAATCAAAAGTGGAAAGGAATTGTTGAAGTTAGGGGAGGGAAAGTTTATGAAATATAAATGACTAGTGTAGACAAAAAAAACATGATGTTTTCAAAATAAAGAAACTTATATGACGAACGAATTTGTGAAAAAAAGTAAGAAGATAAAGAAAGAAAAAGGTTATTAAATAGGAATAATGCAAAAATATAAAAGGTATTAATTAAAAATATGATAAACGTAACTGAGCTATATAATTTAGATATACTTAAATATCCAGGGTTTAGTTACGTACTTGTATTCTCCAAGAACAAGTCAATAAATGCACATAAGTCCTTAAATGTCCTTAAACACTATTATAAAAATAATATTTTAAGATTGGAAGTTGTAATTTAGCCAAGCAAACTTGACAGGTATTTCAGTAGATATCGAATCATTTGTGAAAACAAATTAAACATTCGTAACAGAATAATTAATATATTATGGAAAATTATCTTCGACAGATTGTAGAAAAATATTAAATTATACAGACTTATTTAGTGGACAAAATAATGGAGACGTGCAAAATATGTAAACGATTATTCACACAATTTCTTAGCAACAAACACTAGAAACGAAGCAAGATTTGACCTAAATGAAACTTAACCCACTTATAATATGAAGTATTGAAGACTCATTTTAAGAGAGAGATTGGAATTATCTAAGCCAGGAATTTAATGCTTGTCATCGTAGTATTAATTGTCTTATTGTGCTGTATTTGCTATCCTCGATCTTTCTCTTTTACTGTCCCTTTATCTTGACTTTAAATTAAAAAAGTCAACTTTCTTTTCCCATGTGATCATTCACGTACAGTTTCTCTCTATCTATTGTACTCTATGGTTATATAGTCTGAAAACACGGTTTCTACCTACAAGTCGATTTTGAAAGGCAAAAACTAATTATGGAGAAACCTTTTAGTTGTTGTTATTTTCAAAGTCTACTAAAAATATAAACATGCTATCAATGTAATCACGAAAAAATAACCAAGGAACTAATCAATAACTAATACAGAGGAGTCACATGATAGATCTATACACTTGCGAATTGGAAGACTGAATTCCAATCACATTTGTATGTTGAGATGACTGAAAGCAAGCGTTCATGAAGAATTATCTATCATTAAAATAAAGGTACCCTCAAAACACGTATAGTGCAAGAGCATAGATTGCAACTAGAAATAAAGACATTCAAAGGAAACAAATAGATTATAACACATGCTGCAAGCCACTGAAAATTACTTATACTACAAGTAATATATATGTATATATATATATATATATATATATATATATATATATATATATATATATATATATATATATGAGGAATTAAACCACATTCTCTGAAGACAATTTAATTCAGAACAGTTTCGGTGTATCTCACACCCTTTTTCAACTGACACTGGATAGAAAATATAAGAAAAGTGCATACAAGCATAACACAAGGTCAGGCCGTAAAAGATCCCCTGTTTTTTCCCCAATCTCCTACTTGTGGCTAATCTGGGGGAGGGGGTTAGGCCTAAGCATATTGAAGGGCTGACATTTTACTATCTTGTTTATTTGCTTTCTTATTACAGTATTAAAAGAAAATTGACCCTCAGATAGATTTAAATTAGGAACTGACGATATCAAGCTCGATTCTACGATTCTTCCCTCAACATAGTTAGCCGATTTAAATACCATTTTACTTCCCTTAAAAGCAATCGTATAATTCAAGTCTCTAACATGGCCAAATATTCCACTGCTTTCGCTGCCCACTCAAATATCTCTTTTGTGTTCGTACAATCTCTTGTCTAGATTTCTCCCCGTTTTTCCTATATATACTTTATGGCAATCGTTGCATGGTATTGCATATACTCCTATGTTATGATGTTCTTTGGGTTTCCTGGAAATCATCAATTGGTTTAAGGAATTATTATATTTAAAGGCTAGATTAATACCCGCTTTACCAAATATGTCCTTTAAACTATTTAATTTATTATTAAATGGCAATGTTATACATTTTTTGAAGTCATTAGTGCGGGAAGGCTTATTACCATAAAATGTTTTCCTAGCTGCAAAATAGGCAGATGATATGAACCATTGGGATAATACAAATTAAAAAAAAATGGTCCTGATAATGACAATTTCTTCATCTAAATAGGAAGAATGACAAAATTTGTATGCTCTAAGGAAAAGGTTAGAAATTACCGATTTTTTAACAGTATTATCGTGAAACGAAAAATAATGTATATAGGCATTCGAGTGCGTTGGCTTCCTATACACGTCAAGTTTTAATTCATGGTGTTCTTTATTAATGAGGACATCTAAAAAGGGTAATCTATGATCATATTCCCATTCATATATGTATATATATATATATATATATATATATATATATATATATATATATATATATATATATATATATATGTATATATATATATATATATATATATATATATATATATATATATATATATATATATATATATATATATATATATATATTTATAGAAATATATATTTATATAAATATATATATATATATATATATATATATATATATATATATATATATATATATATATATATATATATATATATATATATCGATGAGGATTGCTTCTAGAAAGCCTAAATTTAATGTTCAACAGAAATCCCAAGGCGAGGAAAATGGCTGGTATCATCCTTTTTATTTAGCGGCGACGTTTCGACCACAATACGGTCATCTTCTTAGGCCTAAAATATAAATAAACGAAACAAAATATTTTGCACTATTAAGAGAGCACACTGCTAAATTTACATCTAGAACTTTAATAGCTATTATTAGCTTTGAATTGCAACTTTAGAGTTAAAGGGAATATTTCGAGATGGGGCTCAAATTTACAATAGAAAGACTAGGGAAGGATTTTCAATATTTAAATTAGTTAGCGAGTATATAATTACTAAAATCTATTAAAGTAAGGGAGATTTAAATTATGAATCTAATGATTATATAAAACTGTTTTAAAATGAATTTTAAACGAATAATTGAAGGAAAAAATTGGCAAAAACTATTATACAAAATCACAAACCTTGCCAAACGGAGGGCAGAGCCATCGTGGACGTCATCCTCGCGTGTGTCGTACAGCTGGTGAAGAAGCTGCTCGATCGCCGGCAGGGCACCGCAGCCCCCACCGAGCAGGACCTCGACGCACTCCTCCGCGAAGAGGTGTTAACCGCCGTCACAGAGGGTGCCCTCCAGCCCCCACCATCATCTACCACGCCGAGAGGTCCCACCCAACACCCTCTGCACCCACCGCACGCCCACAACCAAGATGGAGGCACGGATTGACAGCCCAGCCCACGCACCGGCGCCCACGCTGAGGGTGCTGCAGTGGAATGTTCAGGGGCTCCGCCCCAAGAAACATGAGCTGCTGCAAGCCGTCTTCCAAGAAGACCTAGACCTGGTTCTCCTACAGGAGACTCTCACGCCCGCCAGCTTTGAATGGCGAGTCGCAGGCTACACCCTCCACTCGCTACCGGCTGGTGACGGAAATGGGCGTGGCTGTGCAGCCCTCATACGAAACACCATCCCGCACAAGAGGATCGCCGCACCCGTGTACTGTGGTGACGGCGTGGAGGTCCTGGCACTGGAGCTACAGCTGGGGCCGCTCACTCTGACTGTATACAATATATACAGGAGCCAGCGGTACCCGCTGGATGTTGGGGAGCTGCTCTCCCTCGCATCCCACTCCAGCCTCCTTGTGGCGGGCGACTTCAACGCCCACCACCCCGTGCTGCAGTCTGTGTCACCCACTAACGTGACCGGGCGCCACCTGGCCGACCTGCTCGAAGAAGTTCCTGCCGTTCGACTACTGAACACAGGGGAGGCCACGCACGTCCATGGGGGGCGGCTCGACCTCACGCTGGTGTCGGGCGACCTACAGCCCGGTGCCACCTGGCAGGTCCACCCTACCCTCACCAGCGACCATTACGGGACCCTCACCACCCTCACTGTGGCCCCACCAGCTCCTCCTCTCCCGCCGCCCCAGTGGAACGTCAGGAGGGCGGATTGGGCAAAGTTCCAAGCCTCCCTGGCCCAATGGTGGTCCACGTATGTGCCTCCGGTGGACCTGCACCTGCAGGAGAGGGACCTTACGGCGGCCATAGAGAGTGCAGCTTACGCGGCCATGCCCAGGATAGCCTCAAATCGCCGCCAGGGCCCGGACTGGTGGTTTTATAACGAGGAAGTCCGGGAGCACAATCACCGCGTCAACGTCCACAGGAGGTTGTACGAGAAGCACCCAACGGCCATCAACCTGCAGCTCCTGCAGGACGTGGTAGCCCGCGCGAGACAGGTGTCCCTTAGCGCCAGGGAGGCAAAGTGGCTGGAGTGGTGCGCCTCTTTCAGCCAACACACCTCCCTCGGCCAGCTGTGGGGGAGTTTCAGGAAGGCCTCAGGCGCCGCCCCGACCCGCCCAGCTGCCCACCCACGCCCACAGCAAGAGGCAGATCGGCTGGCGAACTGCTTTACAGCGAGGGGTTCTAGCGAGCAGCTTCCTCCCCGCACCAGCTACCTCCAGCAGCAGCTACGCCCACAGCGCGACGAAGAGGTCAGGGAGGCGCGGGGCCAGCCGCACGCGACGGACCAGCCTTTCACGCTCGAGGAGCTGGCCAGGGCGAAACGTCGACGTGACACAGCGGCGGGAGCCGACGGAGTGCGGTACTCTATGCTGGCGCACGCTGGGCCCGCCGGGGACGCCGCGCTGCTAGCCCTTCTGAACGCGTCGTGGTTGGCAGGCCGTCTGCCGCCCTCCTGGAAGGACGCAGACATCCAGCCCATCCCCAAGCCGAAGGATCACACCACCTTCAGGCCAATCTCCCTCCTGAGCTGCACCGGAAAAACGGCGGAGAAGATGGTGCTGACTCGCCTACAGTGGAGCGTGGGAAGCCTTCATCACCACGTGTTCGGCTACACCAGGGGGGTGAGCACTGCGGACTGCCTCATCACCCTCCTGGCTCACGCCAACAACCAGCCCACCATCGTAGTCTTCCTTGACCTCGAGAAGGCTTTCGAGCTGGCTAGCCCCCGCGCCATACTGGCCGCCCTTGTGAGGAAGGGCATCCGAGGGAGACTGCTGGGCTGGCTCCAGGACTACCTTCACCAGCGCCGAGCCCGCGTGAAGTTCCAGGGCCACAAGTCTTCCTACCTTACTTTCGAGAACGGGACACCCCAGGGCGGCATCCTCAGCCCGTTCCTTTTCAACGTGCTGATGGAACAACTGGTCGCCCTCCCCTATCGGGAAGGAAACATCCTCCTCAGTTACGCCGACGACCTGGCACTCGTCGTCACCGGGCGCGGCGACAAGCTCGCGCGGGCCCAAGAAGCGCTGCACCTCATCACTGCCAAGTGCGAAGAGCTGGGGCTCAAGATCTCGGCAGAGAAGTCCCAGGCCATGGCCATCAAGACTTGCACACCTGCTGGCCAGCAGCTTCGCGTCCAAGGAGTCGGCCTGGCCTGGACCGACTCCTACCAGTACCTCGGAGTGTGGGTGGACAGACGGCTGTCCTTCACGCAGCATGTCACGCACCTGAGGCAGCGGACGCAGGCCCGGCTGAATGTGATGAGGGCCATGACGCGGCCGAGCGCTGGTGCAACCTTCCCCGTCCTCCGCCTCTACTACCTCCAGGCAGTGCGCTCCCTAGTGGACTACAGTGCACCGGTCCTTGTAGCGCTGCCCCGGCAGCAGCAACAGCGCCTGGAGGTAATACAAAACACCGCCATGAGGACCATGTTAGGGGCACCCAGGTGGTGCAGTGCCTGTGTCATGCAGAGTGAGGCCAACCTGGTGCCCCTCACAGCCAGGGTGGATTGCATGGTGGCCTGTCGGGTGGCCAGAGTGCTCCAGCGCGACGTGGAAGGTGTTGCGCAGAGGAGACTCAGAATGGCCGTGGTGCAGGGCATCGAGTGCCTGCGTAACAACAGGTGGCTCGTAAACGTCAGCCTAGCAACCAGCTCCCTCAACCGGGCAGGGAACTGGCTGTGGCGCGACCCCGATACCCCCAACCCCGCCTACGTTCCACCACCACCATGGGACCCCCCCGCCGCACACTTCACCGCCACACAGTTGCCCGACAGCAAAGCGAACTGCCTCACCGAGGAACGGCGCCAGCACGCCCTCATGGCCATGTCTGAGGTCACGGAGCCAGGCAGCGCAGTGTACTTCACCGACGGCTCCGTCGACCCCAAAAGCGGGAGGTCCGGCGCCGCCTTCGTCACGAGCGGCTTGACGCAAGCGTGGAGGACATCAGACCACTGCTCCACCCTCCAGACGGAGCTGGTAGCAATCCTGCACGCCCTCCAGCACGCTCTGCTCCGCCGGGAGGCCACTGTGGTGATACACACTGACTCTCGGTCGGGACTACAGGCGCTGCAGCACGCCCACGCCCACACCCGGGACAACATTCACCTCACCACCACCATCCTGTGCACCCTGCAGGACCTGGCAGCTCAGGGCAGGCGTGTCCGGCTCCACTGGATTCCCAGCCACGTTGGCGTGCGCGGCAACGATGCTGCCGACGAGGCTGCCAAGCGAGCCGCCCACGGCCCCATCATCACCTGGACCGTGCGCCCCAGCCTGCAGCAGCTCAAGGTGCAGGTTAAACGCAGGGCCGCCCACAACGCCCACCAGCAGCACCAAGAATGGGAAGCAATCAAGAGGCAAGCGGCGTGGTATGCTGCAGCCACAGCCTATCGCCCACTGAACCCATCCTTCCAGCAGCCCAGAGCGAACGGCGTGCTGCTACAGCGTGTGAGGCTGGGCTACTCCACGCGGGAAGAGCTACACGCCGACTTTGTGGCAGGGAGGTGTGAACACTGCGGCGGCCGCTCCCGGCGCCCACTGGTGCACTACCTCCTCTCCTGCCCAGCCACCGCCCGCCTCAAGCCAGAGCGAGCGCCAGCCCCTCCCCCTGTAAGAGGCGCCCTACTCAGGGCGCGAGAGGCAAGAGCCGCCCAGGTGGTCCTCTACACCCCAACTAACGAGCTGCTGGAGGTGCTGAGAACAACACCCCCTCCGCGCTGATCGCCGCTCGCGCCCAGCCGGGCGACAGGTGATGAAGACCGACGCCACCCACTTGCAGCAGATAAGAAACGCGTGGGACGCTCCACCACGTCTTACTGCACGCCAAACACTGACGGGCTGCCCGTTTTGTGCAATGTGTGCATTTATACATGTATTTATACTATTGTATCATATTATTACTGTATTTGTCTTTTTGTTTTTTTGTTTGTTTTTATTTTATTATTATTTGTATTATGATTATGTATAAATGTACGCTATTGCACAATAAACCTATACAATCAATCAATCAATCAAACGAGCGTGTTACGTGCTCAAGCCGACCCCAAAGCACCAAAACTGCGCCCCGCCGCCCACATCCAAACGAATTCAGGTAACAAGGAGGGGAACCGACGAGAGATCATTATTTAAATTCGGGGAGAGCTGTTTTATATAAAGTGTTTCTAAGATTCGAAGGGTAATAGGGCATTTGTGCGAATTCAGAATTTCAAAGTTATTTAAGGAGATATAACTTTTGCACTTTATTACGTGATCTCTTATCACTGAATTTTCTTTGGTTTCAAGGATCTTACCGGTTCTATTACTTATACCCATATGGGAAGAGAATCTTGCCTTCTGAGTTCTCACGGAGCTTCCGATATTTTTGCCTTGGGAACACCCGGGACATTTAAATAAGTATATAATCGAACTCCGAAGACTCTTTGGAACCGGATCCTTTATCGTAAAGAAGGATTTTATATTGATTTTGTTGACAAAGGCAATTTGAAATTTTATTTGACAGATGTATTTCCTTAGCAATATGTGTAATTTTCGGCTAAGGACTTTATTGTGAATACCCTGCTCTGGCATTATCAAATAATGTTTGTCTTTTGCCACTGTTATCTCAGGGTGGCTTGGTTGATACAATCCACTTAAAAATGTGCGGATTGACTCTTTTACAATAAAAGAAGGAAAACCATTGTGCATAAAGAAAGATTTAAGGTACTGAAATTCTTTGTCTATAAAATTGTAGGATGAACAGAGATTGTATGCGCGGTGAAGAAGGGTCTTAATGGATGAGATTTTGTATTTCAAATCTAAACAACTAAAAAAGTTTAATCCTAACCTCGTATTAGTCGGTTTCCTATATACTGATGTTTCTAGATTATTTTGTTTTTTTCTTATTAAAATATCTAAAAAGGGGAGGGTGTTATCACTCTCAGTTTCCATTGTATATTTAATACCAGGGTGGATGGTGTTTAAAAAATTAAGAAATTCTAAAGCTTGATCTCGTTGTTTAAATATAGCTATGGAGTCATCTACAAAACGTCTATAGAAAGTTGGCCTACATGAATCAGGAACTTCAGAAAAAACCCTCTCCTCCAAATGAGTCATGAAAAATTATTCGTTTAAAATTCATTTTAAAACAGTTTTATATAATCATTAGATTCATAATTTAAATCTCCCTTACTTTAATAGATTTTAGCAATTATATACTCGCTAACTAATTTAAATATTGAAAATTCTTCCCTAGTCTTTGTATTGTAAATTTGAGCCCCATCTCGAAATATTCCCTTCAACTCTAAAGTTGCAATTCAAAGCTAATAGTAGCTATTAAAGTTCTAGATGTAAATTTAGCAGTGTGCTCTCTTAATAGTGCAAAATATTTTGTTTCGTTTATTTATATTTTAGGCCTAAGAAGATGACCGTATTGTGGTCGAAACGTCGCCGCTAAATAAAAAGGATGATACCAGCCATTTTCCTCGCCTTGGGATTTCTGTTGAACATTATATATATATATATATATATATATTTATATATATATATATATATATATATATATATATATATATATATATATATATATATATATATATATATATTATATATATATATATATATATATATATATATATATATATATATATATATATATATATATATATTTATATATATATATATGTATATATATATATATATATATATATATATATATATATATATATATATATATATATATATATATATATATATATATATATATATATATATATATATTTATATATATATATATATATATATATAGAGAGAGAGAGAGAGAGAGAGAGAGAGAGAGATATTTTAGTGTAGTTGGGTAGCAGTCTTTCTTGAATGCAAATTTGGTTGAGGACCATTGTGTATTTTTTCTTAATTAATTTCCTCTGGCAACTTGCTCTTCTTCTAACTATTTTTTTTATTTCATCTTGTAGATGGTGGATTACTTGTTTAGTATTCATCTCATTTGAAAATGAACGTGTTTGGTATAAACCAAACTAAATTGCTAAGATTTCGATCTTTAACGTTAGAGCCATTTCCTATAACGTTACGTTTAACCAAGGCGGAATAAATTCCCCTTAAATATCGTTTTCTTTCACTTTACTTTCTGCCAGATCCTCACTCCACTCATTACATCGGTAAAGGAGGCAAAAACATTTCAAAACGCTCCGAAGAAGAGAAAGTTGCCAAAGGAAATCAATTAAGGCAAAATACACAATGGTCTTCAATCAAATTTGCACATATATTTATAAATATATATATATATATATATATATATATATATATATATATATATATATATATATATATAAACTCCAATTGTGTATTTGGAACTAAAAACGTTTAGGTTATTTAAAAAAAATGTTAAATAAATTCTGACTATTATTAGACCGGTCCTTTCATTTCCAAACAGGGACCATAATTAGTAAAAAAGGGTCGGAAAAAACAAAAAGAAAACTGTGACGACTTAAGGAATAGGGAACCAACATAATTCAAATAATCTTAAAATATGCCAAATTTAATTTTAAATAAGAAGAAAATTTAATTAAGTTCCGCGACTAAAATATTGAAAATATAATTTTACAAAATTATACAAACTAAAGCTTACAAATAAACTAAATGAAACACAGTTAAAATAAGGAAGAAGTAATTTGAAACAAAAATCAGCAGAAAGATAAAATCAGCAACTTAAAATTGCTAAAATCTGTATTAACAAATAATTCCACAATAAAAATTTAGAGTATGTAAAATGTGCAAGAATTAAAGAATCTTATTTATAATAAAATCTTCAAAAATCGAAATGAAACTCAGATCGTCGGAAGGAGCTGATTAGTAAGTGACTTGTTTTTTTTTTGAGAATGAAACCTTCAAAATGTATTTATTTACGAGATTGATTGAATTATTAATTCAAGGTGGCGATACAACATGTTCAAATATTGGAAAAAAAGTGGAATCAATTTAGTTGAGGAATAGGTTCTTGTATGAAGTGTGCATCAAGAACTTTTAAGGATAAATAGTTTAGTAGCTGAAAACGTCCTAGTTGAGTCCTAGTTACTAGGATAGTCAAATATTAGGTAATTTTCCCCGATTGGTGAACTTTGTCGTTTAGTAAAAGGAATCTTTTTTCCTGAGTCACTCCTGAAATTCGTAGCAATCGTCGTCTACGTAAATTTATAGATGACACAGAATCGCAAGCAAATCAGACAAGACACCTTGCAACGATAAATAAAGCTCAAAGAACGAAGGTTAGAGTTTATCCATATAAACTGACATTTGGTGTAGGTGATTTTGAGTTTATTAGTTGTTGTATTATATTTAATAGTCAGATATTTAATGTAAGATAGTTGTAAATAAACTTTTTTTATGCAACCGTTGTTAATGGGTCTTATTAAGAAAATATTTGCAAAATGAGCCCCAATTTGAAAATCTGGTGTGTTCTAAAGACCTAACTCTTAATGCTAGCTAATTTAAATTGACAAAAGATTTGGCCAAATGAATGGGTTCATAATTTTGTTGTTGTTTCTTGTACAGTGAATTAGTAAATTTTAAAACGACTCTAGTTAAATTAATGTCTATAAATATAATCTTGGTGGTTGCTTCCGCATCATATTTGAATTGTGTGTTGTTAATTACTATAGTTTAAAAATAAAGGGCCATTAGTGTTGTGCGAGAAAATAGAGAAAGTGTCATCTACATATCGCCTGGAGACAATGAGTTTATATCCTAAGGTTCAATGTTCAAACTATATTTTCGTGCTGGCATAAAAATTCCATTGTCACACCTCTATGTTGAATATATAGGTATTCATTAAAACTTCCCCTACATTTAGATTTAAAACAGCATATCAATTCTCTTTTCTTAGCATTAATGAAGTGGAATTACATATCTTTCTTAATTATAGCCATAAAACGTATCTAAGATTCAGTTGAGTACACAATTTTGAAAGGTAGAATGAATTTTCAATAGTATGTATATTCATTGGGGGGGTGAGAAGTTCAGTGAGAGGAAGTAAAAACTCGAAGTCAAAAAAATTTTCGCAATATCTACGAAAATCATCTATCTACAAATATTTACTTTCGTTCAAAATGTCAGTACAAATTGGCGTTTGCTTAAAAAATATTCAAAGATATTTTCCTTTACATAAAAATTAAAGCCTTCCTTAATTTCTTTGCACTAAAATAAATTTCCTAAGTAAATCTTTACCCTGTTTACAAAAATCCTGCCTAGAATGGCGTTAAAAATGTAAACTAAAGATATATGTAAGCACCATAAAACTTCTCCTTAAGATCCTTTTATAATGCTAAAATGTTTCGACATTAGGTACAAAGGGGTTTTAAGGATATCTTCATACCACTCAATAATATTTTCTTAGTTTATAATAAAGTCAAATTTGAAACACGTCATAAGCTTGCTGAGTGCCGCCTACGGGATCTAACTTTCAGAGGGATAGATCGCAATCACCTGTTTTCACTATTAAATTTCATTCCGCTCTTGTTATCTGCACGAGTAACGCTAATAGTCCGGGGTATATCTCATCTGCCATACTTCGAAAACTGAGTCAGCCAGGCAAGGCAATTTCGCTTGATATGTCCATTATAATTTGGATCACTGCTTTCTTCCCATATTGCTTGCAAGTGGCTACCGCGCTTGCTTTTCACAAGCCAGAGAATGATTGGTCTACCTTTGTTGATTTCCAATGAATTTCTCTAACTTTCTACCATTGCTAGTTAATAGAGATATTGTAAAGGAAGTTGAAAGGTATTCATTCCTTAACCATCCTAAATTGTTTAAATTTGATTTAATTAAGCAAGAAACAAATCTATCCTTTCTCTTTTTATTACAAATTCCATATGTGGCCATTTTTAAGTTCATTAACTGTTATCTGAAACCTACACGAATGTAAAAGACGTTGACTACAGTCAAAAGGACTAAAGAGCTCCTGTCAAGATTCAAGATCACGTTGGAGGGTATGGCCTTTTGGGTGGCACGCCTAAGGTGGAAATGGTCATGGATGTGCACACAATGCATAGAGCTGGGTCGTTAAAGGCGGCGAACAATGATACAGGGTATCACACATCAAGTATAGGTTAGCCTCTTTGGAATACCCTCCTGAAGCAGCCATTTCCTTTTAACTGTATGCAACCTTTCATTGCTTGTTCATCGAGCTTGATAGTTTGGTTTAGATTCATGCTGTGGTTATAATTCTTCCTGTTATACGTATTCCATACATTTCTATTTCAAAAATCACCCAGAATTCTGATAACACTTTGGCATTTTACAAAAACTCAGTTTAAAGTATAACTAAGGTATTCCAAAGCACTCGTAAAGAGGTATCAGGAAATGATGTGAGCCTCCCAAGGAAAGCTAAATCAATCGATTAACTTTGATCAACCCGTAAGGGGCGCGGCGATTTGCCATCCTGGCCGCCGTGCTGACGGGACTCAGCACCCTGTCTGACCCCAGCTTAGCCTCTTCTCCTTCCTTCAAAACACTTGTTTCCTCGATTTTCATACAACCACTTTCACAACTTTCTCTGGACAGCCTCTAATTTTACAGGGTAGATGCTGACCTTCCTTTCAGCCAACCGTCCTGGATCGGGGCTGAGGGGGGAGGAGACAATGTTCCCTAACCCCTGCTTCATCCCCACCCATACCTTCCTCACATCCCTTTTCCTTTCCTCTTCACACTCAGTTTTCCGCGGGGGTTCAAGGTGGAGCCACCATGCCGATGGACTGCCAGGCGACCAGGCGGAAGGGGTGGTCCCAAATGGCGGTGCCTGGCTCTGCCAGGACTGTAAGCACCTCTTACAGTGGGGGCAGCTGCGAGAGGGGATAGGCTATCGCGTCCCGTGGCACAAATAGGGTCACCATGCCCATGGATGAGTCTTTAAACAACCAAACCCCTTTAACTCGCTATGAAACAACGACGGAGCCGCCCTCGGGCAGCTCCAGGAAAAAATAGAGGTCCTTCCACCTGTCCTTGCGCAAGGAAAGCTCCATATCTCTCTAAGCGGAGAGGAGGCTTACTCCTCTCCTTCGCCTACGGGTGCAGGGGGCTCCCCCTCACCCCCTTCTCTGTAGATGCTTTCGGGCACTTCCCTTTTTCCAGCGGCAGTCCCCTCTTTTCTTTCCAAGGGGAGTGCCAAGGAAGCCAGAAGGCAGCCCTTAGCCAGCCTCTCCACATCGAAGTGGCTCGGTAGGGCAAACCCCCTCAGGGGGGAGAGGAAAGCCAGGCTCTTCAGACGCTTCCCTGAAAAGACCTGCTGGTAGGAATCTTAAACCATTGCCGGGGTCAAGGCTGTGCCTCCCCAAACAAGACTGGTGACGCTGCCAAGAGGACCTGCGATGTCCTGGGAGGGGAAGGCCAACTGGAGGCCCCTCCTATGAAAGACATGGTCTTTGAGGAAACCCAGCATCAGACGGTAGGGCCTTCCATGGGGGGAATCCGGGCTCAATACCAAGCACCGAACCCGATCAGCTCCTATGCAAGGTCCTCCTCAAACGCTGGGGCCTCCGAGGAAGTACAAGGAGGGGAGGGATCTCCTCTGACCAGTGTTCATGCGACCACCAGGAACTTTTCCATTTCGAAGAAGGACCTGGCTGATGCCGGTCCATCTGGCCTAGGGGTTTCTGCCAGTGGAGGTGAAAAGCGGGTTCATTCCCCGCTCCTGATCCCCTCTGTTTGAAGTCAGCGGGGCTCTACCAGGCGCTGCGTCTGTCTTCACGGCCAAGCTGGTGGCAATACACCCCTCGGTACGGGAGATTACGCGACGTGCCCGGTTCGGAGACCGGATTGTGATCTTTAGCAACTCACAAAGTGCCCTGAGTGCTCTCGGGGCATTGGAATCTCCGCATCCCCTGGTTCGTGAATTCCGTGACGCCATGGTGTTGGCGAGCCGGGCAGATGTCGAGATTATCTTCTGCTGGGTTCCTGGACATGTAGGAATTGCGGGGAATGAGCGCGCCGATGATGGCGCCAAAGAGTACGCGAGGACTCTGCGACCGGACCAGCGTTTCGCTCTTCCTCACACTGACTACATGGCAGGAATACGGGCAGCTCTTCGGACTGCTTGGCAAAGAAGTTCGGAGACGGTCGAGGGGAACTTAAAGTTGCGTGCTATTGCGCCGCGACTGTTCCCATGGACCTATCCCCCAATGCCGCGGCGGCTTCAGGTTGCTTTCTGTCGTCTTCGAATCGGACACACTCGTGTGACGCATCGCTACTTGATGGAGCGCTCGCCTGCGCCTTATTGCAACGACTGCGTCGTCCTCCAGACTGTTCGGCACATTCTTGTCGAATGTCCCAGTCTGGGTGATCTTCGCGCACGATACCTGTCCCGGTACCGGGATGGGCGGGGTCGCTACCGCCTGTCCCTTGTACTCGGGACGAGTACGTGCACCATGACTAGTGGACTTATTGACTTTTGGGGGGAGGCTGCCCTCCTTCTTTCATTTAACCCGGTTTAATTGTTGTTGTTGTTTTTGTTATTGTTTTTGTTATTGCTTTTTTATTGTTATTGTTATTTTTTTTATTGTTTCCTGTTTAATTTTTAAAGTAGCCTAGAACTAGGCGGTTTGTTTACGGCGACTAATGCCTAAGTCGGCAGTCGCCAGATAGCCCCTTAATTAAAAAAAAAAAAAATCCCCGCTCCTGAGGGGATCCAGCGCCCCGCCTGGCCCCAGCTTAGCCTCTCTTTCTTCCTTCAGATAGCCTGTATTTCTCATACCTCTCCCACAACTTCCTCTGGTCAGCCTCTAATTTTACAGGGTAGAAGTTGACCTTCTTCTCAGCCAATCGTCCCAAATCGGGGCTGAGGGGGAAGGGGGACAATGTCCCCTAACCCCTAAGCTCCGGTCTGGGGTGGTTGGCTCTTGACAACCTGCTTCATCCACACCCATACCTTCCTTACATCCCTTTTCTCTCGTCTTCAAAATATATCTTTTTTACGCCGAAAGACTGCCAGGCCACGAGGCGGGAGGGGTGGTCCCAAATAGCGGCGCCTGGCTCTGCCGGGCCTGTAAGCACCTCTTGCAGTGCAAGCTACTGCAAGAGATGGTGACTGATTGCGTCCCGTAAAACAAAGAGGGTCACCATGCCCAATGATGCAAAACAAAAACATCTCCCCTTAATTCCCCCTAAAACGACGGAGCCGCCCTCGTGCAGCTCCACAGAAAAGATGGAGGTCCCCCCCCCTGTGCTTGCGCAGGGAACTCTCCATACCTCTTTAACAAAAAAGAAGGCTTACTCCTCTCCTACGCCTACGGGTGTAGGGAAATCCCCCTCACCCCCTTTTCTGGAGGTGCTTTCGGGCACCTCCCTATCTCCAGCGGCAGTCCCTCCTTTACTTTCTAAGGGGACTACTGAGAAAGCCAGCAGGCAGCCCATTGCCGAACGCCCCTCGTGCAAGCGGCTCGGTAGGGCAAACCCCCTTAGGGGGGAGATGAAAGCCAGGCCCCTTCGGTCGCTTCCCTTAAAAGACCTGCTAGGGAGAATATTAAACCTTGCCAAGGTCAAGGCCTGTGCCTCCCCACTAAAGACATGACGCTGACAAGGGGACCTGCGATGTCCTGCGAGGGGATGGCCAACTGGAGGCCCCTCCTGTGATAGACATGGACTTTGAGGAAAACCAGCCTCAGACGGTAGGGCCTTCCATGGGGGGGAATCCGGGCTCGGCGCCAAGCACCGAACCCGAATCCGCCCTTATGCAAGTTCCTCCTCAAACGGCTGGGAATTTTCAGGAAGTGCAAGGAGGGGAGGGATCTCCTCCGGATGATGCCTCTGCGACCACCAGGACCTTCTCCATTTCGGAGAAGGACATGGCTGAGGCCGGTACATCTGGCCTGGGGGCTTCTACTGGCGAGGGTGAGAAGTGGGTTCATTCCCCGCCCTCCTCTCCAAAAAAAAAGGACGAAAAAGACCAAAAAGACGAAGAAGACTCGGGGCTCCTCTCCATCCGCGGGGGCTACGGGGACGGATGGGTCTGCTGCCACTTTGGCAAGCGACCAAGACAAGATCCGCACATCCGGCCCCTCTGCCCCCCCTGGGTACGAAGCTTTAGACCAGGAAAAAAGAACAAAAGTGCACAGAACGGAGCCTCGATGACATCGGGGCCCCTGATTGAGAGGTTACCTGGCGTTTTCGAGCCCACTGGCTTCAAACTCTTCCTCGTTAATCGCTCCACTGATGGCACCATGTTTTCCAAGCGCAACATGATCCATCAGAGGAGAGGATTAGTTAGTGCAATTGGTAGAGAGCCCAAGGTAACCCGTTTCTCGCACGGGAGCCTTCTGACGAATGCGGCGAATCCCGCCGAGGCGGCCAAGATAAGAGCTCTTCAGACACTTCATAGCACTCCAGTGAGTGTGACACCGCACTCTACTATCAACTTTGTGAAAGGAGTAGTTTATGCGAGGGAAATCGTTGACTACTCCATTGAGGACTTCATCCTAGAGCTGGCTGAACATGGGGCAGTAGAGGTCGAACGTGTGATGAGAAAACAGAGAGGGGCCTCAAGACCCACCCCTACACTCTTCATCACGTTCGACTGTGACAAGCTCCCTGAGTTGGTGCGTGCCGGTTGGTAGCGCTACTGCGTGAATGCATTCGTGCCACTGCCGCGGCAAGGCTATTACTGTCACCGCTTCGGCCAAACTAATCGCTCATGTGAACGTGCAAAGTCAGGGTCACCCGAAGTCTGTGTAAATTACTCCAAGGTCGCAGACGATAAGTCCAAATCGAGTGTGGCCAGGTGTGTCAATTGCGGAGAGCCGCACCCTGCTTCTTCGAAGCAATGTAGTTCATATCTCCTTGAAAAAGAAATCCTGGTTGTTCAGGCCCAGGATCGACTCTCATTCCGCGAGGCAAAGGACTTGGCCCGTGCGCGCCTGGTTCTGCCTGGGACGTTATAGGCTTCAATAGTTAGAAAGGCACCCTCTGCTCCTGGCCCATCCAGGCCAACGAGCATAGTTGTTTCCGCGCCCATTTGGAGCCCTTCTGCGGGCTCTACCTAACTTGGGCGCACCCCTGGTAAAGCTGGCGGCAAAAAGAGTTCATACCCTGCCCCGGCTAAAACCAGTGCTCCCCCCTCTTCCCTCAGCGTGACCGTTTCCCGTAAGGCAAAACGTCCACGCTCCTTCACCAAGTCGTTTGACTCACAGGAGGCAACGCCCGCCTAAGGTTTCGAGGCGGAGGGAGAAAAAGACTCGCATGGTGAGCCCAACCTCCCCCAATAAGTCCTCGAAGACGACAGCGCCTTCAGCGCTTTGTCCGGCCAACAGCGACCGGGGCTATGCCCCCGGGAAGCGTACGGCCATTCCCCTAAGGGGCTTCAGTTTGAGGAGAGCCCTTGCGTCTACTCCGAGCTAAGCCTGGAGGGCATATTTCTTAAAAGGAATTGCCGTGGACTCCGTGCCAACTAGGAGGAGCTGCGGAGGCTCATCTCATCCCGTTCCCCGTTAGCTGTCGTTTTGAAGGAGACCATGATAGGCGCGTGGCCCCTGCCCGCCCTTCCGGGGTATAAGGGTTTTGCGATTCCACGACCGCGGGATGGCCGAAATGGGGGATAAGCAGTTTACACCCGGCATGAGTTCCTCCGATCTTTCTCTTTAGATACCTCCTCTCAGGCATTGGCTGTGCTGCTGCACCAGGATAGGAGATATACTCTTATTTCTGCGTACACTCCACCGTCAGCTTTCTTTGACGTGGAGACTTCCACCGCGTCGTGGCATGGTTGTCGAGGCCCTATCTCTTCCTTGGAGATCTGAACGGCAGGCATCCTCTCTAGGGAGATTACTCCATAAATCCCAGGGGGGAAGTCTTTGCCGATCTGGTCAAAGAGCTTGAGATGGGTGTCCTAAACGTGGATGAGTTTACGCATCACTGTCCGAGAACCGCCTTATTTTCTTGCCTCGACCTATCTTTATGCTCTTTGGATGCACAGGCTGATTTTGATTAGGAGTTGGTCAATGACCTCCATGGTAGTGTTGACTTTCCCATTCCAATGTTATTTTCAGGGCAACTGCCGCCTGAGAGGCCGTTGAGTTCTTCTCCGGCAACCTCATCGCCGTAAGCCTGACTACTATTGCTAGGACGTCTAACCATTTTGCACGCCGACCACTCTCATGGTTCAGGCCGAGTGTGAGACGGCCCTCAAACAGAAGCGTTATGCCTACATGTGCTATAAGCGCCGCCCGAACGATTTTACTGTCGCTGAATTTCGTCGGGCTTGGGCTAGGTTCCGGTATATTTCGAAGCACGCCCGCCGCTCTTCTTGGCGGGCATACGTGTCTTCACTTAAAGGAAAGACCCCATCAGCTGAGGGGGGAAAGCGAGTCAACAGGATTTGGGGCAAGTTCTCGCAGGACCCCCCCTTCCGTTCTCCAGGAGAATGGGACCGCAATCTCGGACCCCGCGTCCGTGGCAGAATCCTTAGCGACCGCTTTTTCCGCAATCTCTAGCCGTGATGCTGCTCCACCAGCATTCAATGCTCGTCGTCATGTCGCGGAAGGACGCCGAATGGACTTTACCTCCAGAGGCGGAAAACCCTTCAACGACAAGTTTACTGTGAGTGAGTTGCGTTCTGCTCTCGCTTCGTGCGCGGACACCGCCCATGGTCCGGACGATTTCCCGTACGCCATGCTTCGACACCTGGGTGAGCGAGGCATGGCCTTGTGTTAGATTTGTTCAACAGGATCTGGGTGGAAGGTCTTCTCCCAGACTCCTGGCGAATTGCTACTGTGCTCGCCTTTCGCAGGCCGGGGAGAGATCACTGTATTCCGACTGGTTTCCGCCCAATCTCTCTAACCTCTTTCATGTGCAAAATGATGAAGAAATTGGTAAATGTTAGATTTGCCTATTTCCTGGACAGCGGAGGCCATTTGTCTTCTGCACAGTGCGGCTTCCGTAAGTTTCACTCCGCGTCGGATGCTCTGCTCCGACTGGAAAATGCCGTCTGCGAGGCTTCCCTTCGTAGACAGCACTACGCCACGGTGTTTTTTGAACTGGAGAAGGCCTATGATACCGCATGGCGATACGATATCATGGAGACTCTTCACACGATGGGGGCGAGGGGACGCCTCCCAATGTTTATATCTGAATTTTTGTGAGATCGTCGATTTCGCTTACGGGTAGGGGGAGTCCTCTCCGGCCCAAAGGAGCAGGAAGAGGGTGTTCCGCAAGGAAGTGTACTCAAAGTCACACTCTTTGCCCTGAGCATCAACGGCATCACCTAGGTGCTGCCGGAAGATGTTCTCGCTACGCTCTACATGGACGACCTTTCGATCTCTTTTAGCGCGGCCCAGATGTCAACTCTGGAGCGTCGACTCTAGCAGGCATTGAACCGCGTCTCTTGCTATGCCGAAGCGCACAGGTTTTATTTTTTTTGGCTAAGACTAAGGTGATGCACTTCTGCCGCCCTCCACGGCTTCACCCCGACCCAGATTTGTTTCTTAATGGAGTGCGCCTGGATGTGGTTGAGTCGCACCGTTTCTTTGGTCTTGTATTCGACCGACGCCTCACCTAGGAGGCTCATATTTGCAGCCTTAGGGACTCTTGTACCGCCACCATGGACATTCTCCGTTCCGTGACGATCAGCCCTTGGGGTGCTGATAGGGCTAATGGCCTATTTTTTTTCGATCCTTTGTTCGATCGAAGCTTCACTACAAGTCCGAGTTTTATGCATCCGCAGTCAAGCGTTCATTGCGGAAGGTGGATTTGATCCACCAAACCGGCTTTCGCCTTGCGACCGGAGCCTTCCGCACTTCCCCGATTGAGAGCCTGTTGGTCGATGCTGGGGAGATGCCACTCGCTCTGCGCTGCGTGCAGTGCATTACTTGCCTGTACGCGCGAGCCCGGCGCCTACCTTAGTCGCCCACAGCTTTCACAGCATCCGCAGCTGATCTCGATGCTGCCTATGCTACTGAGAAACTCTAGTCCTACCCTAAGCCCTTTTGGTTTAGGGCCAGGAAACTCCTTCGAGAGGTAGATATAGCTCTCGGGCCAATGGTGCCCCTGGTTCTGCCAATGACGCCACCCTAAAGGGGACCACATTTGGCTATTTTTCGCCACGCCTATGCTCCCAAAGCTTGTATAGCGCCCGGAGCATTGCCTTCGACCTTTTTGGAGCACATATCGTGTCACGCTGGAACCGTGCCAGTGTATACGGATGGCTCTAAGTCCCAAGAGGGGGTCGGCTTCCACGCAGTATCCACTCGGTTTGAAGTCAGCAAGGCTCTACCAGGCACTGCGTCTGTCTTCACGGCTGAGCTGGTGGCAATACACAACTCGGTACGGGAGATTACGCGACTTGCCTGGTTCGGAGACGGGATTGTGATCTATAGCGACTCACAAACCGCCCTGGGTGCTCTTGAGGCATTGGAATCTCCGCATCCCCTGGTTCACGATATCCGTACCGCCACGGTTTTGGCAAGCCGGGCAGGTGTCGAGTTTATCTTCTGCTGGGTTCCTTGACATGTAGTAATTGCAGGGAATGAGCGCACCGATGAGGGCGCCAAAGAGTCCGTGAGGACTCTGCACTCGGACCAGCGTTTCGCTCTTCCTCACACCAAATAGAAGGCAGGAATACGGGCAGCTCTTCGGACTGCTTGGCAAAGAAGATGGGAGACAGGTAAGGGGAACTGAAATTTGCGTGATATCGTGCCACGACTGTTCCCATGGACCTATCCCCCAATGCCACGACGGCTTCAGGTCGATTTCTGTCGTCCCTGAATCAGACACACTCGTTTGACGCATCGCTATTCGATGGAGCACTCGCTTGTGCCCTATTGCGACCACTGCGTCGTCCTCCAGACTGTTCGGCACATTCTTGTCGAATGTCCTATCCTGGGTGATCTTCGCGCACGTTACCTGTCCCGGTACCGGGATGGGCGGGGTCAGTACCGCGTGTCTTTTGTACTCGGGACGAGTGCGTGCACCATGACTGGTGGACTAATTTACTTTTGGAGGAGGCTAGCATTCTCCCTTGTATTTAACTTCTTTTTTTTGTTATTGTTGTTTGTTTTGTTTTTTTGTAAGTCGCAGGCTCCTGCGGCGTGGGAAGAGAGACCTCCCCCCGACGCCAGAGCTTGCTCCCTGATTGTTAGCCCTTTTTTGTTGTTGTTTCTGTTAAAATTTTTACTTTAACGTAGCCTAGAAATGGGCTGTTTGTTTGCGATGACATATGCCCAAGTGGGCATTTGCCAGATAGCCCCTTGAAAAAAAAAAATCTATCTCAGTCGAGGAGTTTAGGTCGGGAGATGAGGCCGTTGAGTTCTTCTCCAGAAAACCTCGTCGCCGCGGCCCTGACTACTATTCCTGGGACGTCTGGCCGTTTTGCACGCCGACCACTCCCATCGGGGTCAGCCGAGTGTGAGACGGCTATCAAACAGAAGCGTTATGCCTACATGCGCAATAAGCGTCACCCGAACGAATTTACTGTCACTGAATTTCGTCGGGCTAGGGCTAGGTTCCGGTATATTTCGAAGCACGCCCGCCCGTCTTCTTGGCGGGCATACGTGTCCTCACTTAACGGGAAGACCCCTTTAGCTGAGGTGTGGAGGTGAGTCAAAAGGTTTCGGGGCAAGTTCTCGCCGGACCCCCCTCCCGATCTCAAGGAGAATGGGTCCGCAATCTCGGACCCCACGTCCGTAGCGAAATCCTTAGCGACCGCTTTTTCCGCATTCTCTAGCCGTGATGCTGCTCCACTAGCATTCCACGGGCAACATGATCCATCAGAGGAGAGGATTAGCTAGTGCAATTGGTAGAGAGCCGAAGGTAACCCGTTTCTCGCACGGGAGCCTTCTAAGGAATGCGGTGAATCCCGCCGAGGCGGCCAAGATAAGTGCTCTTGGGAAAACTTTATGTCACGTCGGTGAGTGTGACGCCGCACTCTACCATTAACTTTGTGAAAGGAGTAGTTTACGCGAGGGAACTCGTTGACTACTCCATTGAGGACATCACCCTAGAGCTGGCCGACCATGGGGCGGTCAAGTTCAAACGTGTGATGAGAAAACAGGAATGGGCTTCGAGACCTACCCCTCCACTCTTTGTCACGTTCGACTGGGACAAGCTCCCTGAGTCGGTGCTTGCCGGTTGGTACCGCTCCCGCCTGAAGGCATTCGTGATACTGCCACGGCGGTGCTATTACTGTCACCGCTTTGGCCATACAAATCCCTCATGTAGAAGTGCAAAGTCGGGGTCACCCGAAGTCTGTGTAAATTGCTCCAAGGTCGCACACGATAAGTCCAAATCGTCTGTGGCTAAGTGTGTCAATTGTGGAGAGCCGCACCCTGATTCTTCGAAGCAATGTGGTGCATATCTCCTTAAGAAAGAAATCCTGTCCGTTCAGGCCCAGGATCGACTCTCATTCCTCAAGGCAAAGGACTTGGTCCTGGCGCGCACGGCTCTGCCTGGGACGTCATATGCCTCAATAGTTAGAAAGGCACCCTCTGCTTCTGGCCCATCAAGGCTAACGAGCACGGTTGTTTCCACGCCTTTTCGGAGCCCTTCTGCGGGCTCTACCCAAACCGGGCGCTCCCCTGGTAAAGCTGGCGGCAAAAAGGGTTGATACCCAGCCCCGGCTAAAACCAACGCTCCCCCCCTCTTCCCCCAGCGTTACTGTTTCCCGTAAGGCGAAACAGCCACGCGCCTCCACCGAGTCGTTAGACTCACAGGAGGCAACACCCCTGAAGATGGTCGCTAGGCCCTCTTGCAGGGTTTCTTAAGCTGTTCCCTGAAAGGAGAAAAGCAACAAAGGAGCTTCGGCCCCTTCGCCCACGCCCCGAGGTGGAGCGAGTGGCTCGGAAACGGTGGTTTCTCGAAAAGAGGGCATCCCGCCTTCGAAGCCGCAACGCCTGCCTAAGGTTTTGAGGCGGAGGGAGGAAAAGACTCGCATGGCGAGCTTAACCTCCTACAATAAGTCCTCGAAGTCAACAGCGCCCGGGGTTCTTCCCCCAGGAAGCGTACGGCCATTCCCGTGAGGGTCTTCAATTCAAGGAGGGCCCCCGCGTCTCCTCCGAGCTAGGCCTGGAGGGCATATTCCTTGAATGGAATTGCCGTGGACCTCGGGACAACTGGGAGAAGCTGTGGAGGCTCGTCTCGTCCTGTTCCCCGTTAGCTATTTTTTTGCAGGAGACCATGTTAGGCGCGTGCCCCCTGCCTGCCCTCTTGGGGTATAAGGTTCTTGCGACCTCACCACCACGGGATGGCCGGGCTGGGGTATGTGCGGTTTACACCCAGCATGATGTCTCCGTTCTTCCTTTCTCTTTAGATACCTCCTTTCAGGCAGTGCCTGTGCAGCTGCACCTGGAAAGGAGGTATACAATCATTTCTGCGTACATTCCACCGTCAGCTGACTTCGACGCAGGGAACTTCCGCCGCGTCGTGGCACGGTTGCCGAGGCCCTATCTCTTGCTTGGAGATCTGAACGGCAGGCCTTTTCTCTGGGGAGATTACTCCATAAATCCCAGGGGACAAGTCCTTACCGATCTAATCAAAGAGCTTGAGATGGGTGTCCTAAACGTGGATGAGTTTACGCATCACTGTCCGAGAACCACTTCATTTTCTTGCCTTGACCTATCTTTGTGCTCTTCGGATGCACAGCCTGATTTTGATTGGAGGGTGGTCGATGACCTCCATGGTAGTGATCACCTACCCATTGAAATATTATTTTCAGGGCAACTGCCGCCTGAGAGACCACCTCGGTGGTGCTTGGCGCGGGCGCGGAGTCCTGCATTTCAGGAAATGACTGAATTCTCTATCTCAGTCGAGGAGTTTAGGTCGGTAGATGAGGCCGTTGAGTTCTTCTCCGTCAACCTCATCACCGTGGGCCTGACTACTATTCCTAGGACGTCTGGCCGTTTTGCCCGCCACTCACTCCCATAGTGGTCGGCCGAGTGTGAGACGGCCCTCAAACAGAAGCGTTATGCCTACATGTGCTATAAGCGCCGCCCGAACGATTTTACTGTTTTTGAATTTCGTCTGGCTAGGGCTAGGTTCCGATATATTTCGAAGCAGGCCCGCCGCTCTTCTTGGTGGGCATACGTGTCTTCACTTAACGGGAAGATCCTTTAACTGAGGTGTTGGAGCGAGTCAAAAGGATTCGGGGCAAGTTCTCGCAGGCCCCTCCTCCCGTTCTCCAGGAGAATGGTCCTGCAATCTCGGACCCCGCATCCGTGGCGGAATCATTAGCGACCGGTTTTTCCGCATTCTCTAGCCGGGATGCTGCTCTGCCAGCATTTAATGCACGTCATTTTCGCGAAGGCCGCTGAATGGACTTTACCTCCAGAGGCGGAGAACCCTTCCACGACAAGTTTACTGTGAGCGAGTTGCGTTCCGCTCTCGCTTTGCTTGCGGAAACTGCCCATGGTCCGGACGATGTCTCGTATGCCATGCTTTGACACCTGGGTGAGCAAGGCGTGGCCTTTCTGTCAGATTTGTTCAACAGGATCTGTTTGGAAGCTCTTCTCCCAGATTTCTCGCGATGTCTCCTGTGCTCACCTTTCGCAAACCGCGGAGAGACCACTCTCCTCCGACCGGTTTCCTGCAATTTCTTTTCTTGCGTGTGCAAGTTGATGGAGAAATTGGTAAATGTTAGATTAGCCTTTTTCCTGGATAGTGGAGGCCTTCTGTCTTCCGCAAAGTGCGGCTTACGCATGTTTCACTCCACGTTGGATACTCTGCTCCGACTGGAAAATGCTGTCTGCGAGGCTTTTCTTCGTGGACAGCACTACGCTACGGTGTTTTTCAATCTTGAGAAGGCCTATGATACCGCATGGCGATACGGTATCATGGAGACTCTCCACACGATGGGGGCAAGGGGACGCCTCCCAATGTTTATATCTGAATATTTGCGAGATCGTCGATACCGCGTACGGGTGGTAGAAGCCCTTTCCGTCCCAATGGAGCAGGAAAAAGGTTTCCCGCAAGAAAGTGTCCTCAGTATTACACTCTTTGCCCTGAGCATCAACAGCATCACCTCGGTGTTGCTGGCAGATGTTCTCGCTACGCTCTACGTGAACGACATCTCGATCTTTTTTGGCGCCGCCAAGATGCCAACTCTGGAGCGTCGAGTCCAACAGGCATTGAACCGCGTCTCTTACTATGCTAAAGCGCACATGTTTTGGTTTTCTTTGACCAAGACTAAGGTGGTGCACTTCTGCCGCCATCCACGGCTTCACCCCGATCCATATTTGTTTCTTAATGGAGTGAGCCTGGATGTGGTTAAGTCGCACCGTTTTCTTGGTCTTGTATTCGCTCGACGCATCACCTGGAAGGCTCATATTTGCAGCCTCAGGGTTTCTTGTACCCGCGCCATGGACATTCTCCGCTCCGTGACGTTTTGCGCTTGGGGCGCTGATAGAGCTACTGCCTTACTTTTTTATGGATTCTTTGTTTGCTCGAAGCTCGACTACGGATGCGAGTTTTATGCATCCGCAACCGAGCTTTTATTGCGGAAGGTGGATTCGATCCACCACACTGGCCTTCGCCTTGCGACCGGTGCCTTCGCACTTCCCTGATTGAGAGTTTGTTGGTCGATGCTGGGGAGATGCCACTCACTCTGCGCCACGGGCAGTGAATCGCTCGCCTGGACACGTGAGCCCGGCGTCTCCCTCAGTTGCCAACAGCTCTTACTGCATCCACAGCTGATCTCGATGGTGCCTATGTCACCGGTCATACCCTAAGCCCTTTTGGTTTATGGCCAGGAAACTCCTTTGAGAGCTAGATATAGCTCTCGGGGCGGTGACGCCCCTGGTTCTGCCCAGGACGCCAGCCTGGAGGGTACCACATTTGGCTATTTCTTGCCACGCCTATGCTCCCAAAGCTTGTATGGCGCCGGAAGCATTGCCTTCGACATTTTTGGAGCACACTGTCGTAGAATGACTCCCGACGATACCATATATTACACTATTCGTTGAGGGAACTTCCTTACTTATCTTTAGAGTGCGTTACTGTCTGGCGGCCGATATTATGTATCTTCGATATGCTTAAGAAGTGGAACTGAGCTCAAGGATAATAATATTGCTATCATTAATAAAATAGAGTTTTATTAATAATAACTATAAACAAAACACAAAAACGGAAAATATTGACATAAACAGAATGGAAAGGGTCGTGGAGACTCGAGCTAATCCAAGGATTTAAGGGATTAAAAAAAGGTAAAACAAATATAGAGTTAAAGAGATGGGATGGTTCGATAAACAATTTAAAGCACAGGATAGAATTGACAAAAAGGGATCAATACTCAAAAGGTGACGTTTAGCTTACGTAACTTTTCATTAGGGTGCAGTGGAAGGTACTTGAAGGAATATTCGGTCCGCTGGCGAGTTCCAGCCGAAGGGGGGGGATAAAAGGATCCTGACGAGGCGTCTTGGAAAGGAGAACCGTTACTCGACGAACGGCTTGAACAATGGCTGTTCTACTTTGTTCTCTTCTGAACAAAGGGGGGGAATGAGAACCGTCTCTTGTCTACGGGCTCAAGAACAATGGCTGTTCTAATGTTGTTCTCCTTTGAACAACAGGGGGGGTGAGAACCGTTTCTTGGCGAAGGGCTCAAAACGAACAATGGCTGTTCTAATGCTGTTCTCCTTGAACAACAGGGGGGGGGATGAGAACCGTTTCTTGGCGAAGGGCTCAAAACGAACAATGGCTGTTCTAATGCTGTTCTCCTTGAACAACAGGGGGGGGGATGAGAACCGTTTCTTGGCGAAGGGCTCAAAACGAACAATGGCTCTTCTAATGCTGTTCTCCTTGAACAACAGGGGGGGATGAGAACCGTTTCTTGGCGAAGGGCTCAAAACGAACAATGGCTGTTCTCCTTGAACAACAGGGGGGGATGAGAACCGTTTCTTGGCGAAGGGCTCAAAACGAACAATGGCTGTTCTAATGCTGTTCTCCTTGAACAACAGGGGGGGAAGCCTTGGGGACTTGACGTCGGAAAGGCTCGAACCTTTGGCACTCAAGGAATATTGTCCTCCTTCTGGACAAGTGATGGTGAATCTCGAGGTTGAGGTCCCTTGGCGCACAAAGGGAGAGAGGGTCGTGGTGATGTTTCGCGACGAAAATCTGGATCCCCAATCTGATCTTAGTGGTAAAGTCTCCATATAAATAGCCAGGACATCTCCTAGGCGTGGGGGAAAATGGAGTGAAAGCTTGGAGGGAACGCACAGCCGGGCCGGAGAAAAATGCCTTATCTGTTCATAAGCCTAACTCGATCTTGCGAGGTCGGCGTATGGGGGCGAACGGGGGGACGATAACCTCCTTGTTTAAACATTGGCATCCGGTAGCTGAGATAAGATTCCAAGCCTCGAATCGAAGATGCACGTGGGCAGCATCGTAGTTTTTAATAAAATGGGATAGGAGTTGAAATTAACTCGTTCTATCACACACACATTGTGTCACGCTGGTACTGTGCCAGTGTATACGGATGGCTCCAAGTCCCAAGAGGCAGTCGGCTTCCACGCCGTATTCTCTCGGTTTGAAGTCAGTGGGGCTCTACCAGGCGCTGCGTCTGTCTTCACGGCCGAGCTGGTGGCAATACACAACTCGGTACGGGAGATTACGCGACGTGCCCGGTTCGGAGACCGGATTGTGATCTATAGCGACTCTCAAAGCGCCCGAGAGACCTCGCGGCATTGGAATCTCCGCATCCCCTGGTTTGCGATATCCGTGACGCCACGGTTTTAGTGACCCGGGCAGATGTCGAGATTGTCTTCTGCTGGGTTTCTGGACATGTAGGAATTGCAGGGTATGAGCGCGTCGACGAGGGCGCCAAAGAGTGCGCGAGGATTCTGCGACCGGACCAGCGTTTCGCTCTTCCTCACACCGACTACATTGCAGGAATACGGGCTCCTTTTCGGACTGCTTGGCAAAGAAGATGGGAGACGGTCGAAGGGAACTAAAAGTTGCGTGCCATCGCGCCGCGATTGTTCCCATGGACCTATTCCCCAATGCCGCGACGGCTTCAGGTCCCTTTCTGCTGTCTCCGAATCCGACATACTCGTGTGACGCATCGCTATCTGATGGAGCGCTCACCAGCGCCCTTTTTCGACGACGGCGTTGTCCTCGAGACTGTTCGCCACATTCTTGTAGAATGTTCCAGTCTGGGTGATCTTTGCGCACGATACCTGTCCCTGTACCGGGTTGGGCGGGGTCGCTACCACCTGTCCCTTGTTCTCGGGACGAGTTTTTGCACATTGACCTGTGGACTTATTGACTTTTGGGGAAAGGCCGTGCTTCTCCCCTTTATCTAAGTAGGTTCTATTTTATTTATTTTTTTCTTTGTAGGTTGCACGCTCCTGCACCGGGGTGAGGGCTCCCTCTCCCCGATGCCGGAGATTGCTTCCTATTTTTTAATTTTTTCCAATATTTATCATTGTTATTTTTTCCTAATTGTTTTTTAAAGTAGCCTTGTTCTAGCCTGTCGTATTTCTGGTGACTCATGCCCATGTGGGCAGTCGCCGGATGGGCTCTAAAGAAAGAAAATATCACTTTGATAAAGGTCGCATTATTCTATTTTTCAACGCTAAAAGCTTAAATTTCATAATTCTGCGTTGTTAAAATTCAGATTTTGTCAAATTCGCGATTCTTGATCTCGTTCCTCGTAATCGGCTATAAAAGAGCTCCGGCCAACGCTCGGCTCCATTTCACTTTGCATATCTAAAGGAGAAGAACAGCTACCTTTCCCCTTAATTTACCTACTAAAATATTAAAACCACTAGAGAAAAAACGTTCAGGGACTAAATTTCTTTGTTGTGAGGTATGGAAAAACCTGAAAGAAATATTTTACAAAAATATTTATAGAATAAATATATCCATCATTATTTGTTATTCATAATTTGAATAATTAACCTTTTAAAAATTAGAGTGAAATAAATTGGGTATCTTTTCTAAAAATATTTTAAAAATTTTCCTTTTTTTCAAATATTCTTAAGAATATTGTTCATATTAAAAAAAAAGTTCAATGATTTTCAAATTTTGGGACCAAATGACATCAAATTTTAAAAGAAATTTAAAAGTCCATTAAAGTATAAACTCACCACTTAGCTAATTTTAAATTCTGTTGTAAATAAAAATATAAAATGTACAGAAGTGGGACATCGAAGTTCATTTGAACAGCCCAAAATTACCTGAATGAGACATCACACATAATTAGATGATGTATTGTTTCTTACTCGAATCTACCAATCAAAGGAATAAAATACAATACCAATAAGAGACTATTTTCTATTTATGTCTAATATTTAAGATTTTTTCACTTTTGTGATAGAAATGTATATGAGTGAATATTTACCGGAAATTAAGAAATATATCTTTAAACCTCTTTAAATCAATCGCCAATTACACTTCTTTAGTTCTCTAGGTAACTTTAAATAAACAAATACATTTTCATCGAGTCATAAAAAAAAGAAGGTATGAACATTTTTCAGTATAGAACTACTTGAGGTTTTTCGCCTTGTCTTTTACATATACCTGGTTTTACAAAAGTTCTGTTACTCTGTTTTTTTAATTTTTCGCGAGGTTCACGTATGTGATACAAAAAGTTTCCCCCATTCAGTAAGTTCTCTCGTGCAGAATATGCATCATCTCTTTTAATATTAAGAGAAAAATTTAGTATACACCAACCCTCTTCTGTAGCTGTATATACTCTGGTATCCTATGTAGAGTCAAAGACTCAATTCCCGAATATCTGCGGCTAAATTCGTTAAGTGCTTACAAAAAGGGAACAATCTAAAATTGAGTTCAAATTTTAATTTCCTAAAATCACTTCTTTGCAAAACCTTTTCTATCATCATGGATACTGTGGCTTTGAAGAGGAACTTGCTTTCTAAAGGGACCCATATGAATGGGAATAGGTTTGTAAGAGGTGTCTACCATCCTAACCCTTAGCTCTCATGATATTTACGATATTCTTAAAAAATTCCATTGAAGACATTTCTGGAGGAGATGCTCACGTTATTTTTATTTACTAGTTCTGTTCCTTGTTTGAAGAATAATAATACCATGAGCATTGTGTCAGCTTTGCATCTTAGAAATTCAATAAATATTACTAGACTTTCGTTAGGATTGTAGATCATTAAAGCGTTGGATTTCTAACGCCTAGGTACTGCGTTTAATCCCAATGAGAATCGACACAAACCGCAGCGTTCCTGAGAGAGCTGGTTGCCTATAGTCTGACGAATTTTTTCAAGCGCCATCTGGCAACTGCCATCATGGGCTGGACCTATCCCCGTGGGGGTGGGTAACTTCTTACAGGTAGATAATGACATCACAGCTGCTCTTCCTTTCTCCGTGTGGCGAAGACTTATTTAAATCAACTCACGTGACGTTGAAATGGTTCCCACATCTTGGCCATTCGGGGTTCTATGCTCTCTGGCCAAGGTCAAAACACAAGATTACCAGGGACATCCCGCTAACGGGGTTATTATCCTTGTTTTGCCTAGATATTATATAGTCATTCTTATCTTTAGGTCAAATCCATTAACCGATCAATGGATCTCGTATACGAATGGAAATGGAAGAATGGCGTCCAATACCTTCTTATATAATATAGTAAAGGGTTTGGTTATCTTTGCATCAGATCAAAATATTTACCGGGTTTTAATGACGATATTTGGCGACTGCCAGCAAAGGCATAATGGCAGAAAATATATTAACGTAAAAGTAAGAAAATAAGTCAAAAGAAATAACACTAAAGAGGAAAGACAAAACAAAAGGACCATAACCGACAAAGAAAGAATAAACGCATGCTCCGATATTGGAGAGAAGCCAGCCTACCTCCGGCACCTGAGAAGATAAAGAACACCAAAAGAGTGAAATAAAATGGAAGAACACATTCTTCTCTAGAAAGTCCCTTAAGTTGCACTTCACCTTACATGATTCCGAGTATAAGGTCAAACGATAACATTCCCGCTCGACTCGGTACCGGGCAGATAACGTGTACGAAGATCCCAAGAAGTAGGACCCTGAGCAAGAATGTGCAGAAGAGTCTATGAAACAACGCAATCGTCGCAGTAAAGTGCTCCATCAAATGGCACTACGTCCTGCAAGTGTGGCCTAGTTGAAGACGACAAAAACTGATGTGGAGGTGTCAAGGCATTAGGGGGTAGGTACACGAGAATCGGCGCGGCACGATGGCATGCAACATTAAATTGCCGTAGGCCGTCTCTAATCTCATTTACCTGGCAACCTTTATGATTCAGTAGCTCAGACCTTCTTTAATGGCATAATGATTTTTCTATATCTCTACGATTCTTTTTTATCCTATCAATTCTAACACAACATTTTAACTAATATGCAGGAAATATATAAAGGTATATACAAAATGATAAATAACTCGAAATGATAATAAATTCGTTGAGCATTGAGGGCTTCGCTTTGATAGACATATTTACAAAAAATGATAGCAAGTAGGAAATTTTAATATTCTACTAAATTTTGAAGGTAAGACCTCTTCCCTTTTTGCATGCTTTGGCGTGGCCAATTGAGCGCACTTCTGACTAGAGCGAAGTTAAGCCATTGGGATTGTGGTTATTCTCCGAATGTAGTTAGTATCTCATTGAGGGTATTAAAAAAAATTATTAAACAGATAAAAAACCTCCACTTCACTCTGTTCTTGAGAGGAATGACGCAAACTAACGGATATTCAACTTATATCGGTTGGTAAAACTTGATCCTCTTTTCGAACAGAACACTCTCTTTCCTAACTTCCCGAAATTTTCTTCAGGAAGTTAATAGAAGACCTCTCTCTTTCTCCTCGCCCTCCCAATCCCTTTGCACACACATTTGTATTAATGTGATAATTACACTTTTCTCCTTTGCAGCTATTTCCACCTCTTTTATACAGGGCCTATGTCGAATAATTGGACAGATGCCTTCTATCTTGCTCCCTTTGTTGAATTAAAAAAAAACAATGGAAAAAGTGAAATAGGCGAAATCTCTTGTTTGTTAAATAGCTTTAAATAGGGAGAGGAGAATTTTCACTCATAAGTATATTAAAATTCGTAGTCTCTAAGTGCAAGATAGGGATTTCGTCTTATGGTAATTATGTTTTTAATGGTACTATTTATAGATATATAGCTGCAAGCAGGACTATTTTCCTCTACCTAGCTTACAGAGGTCGCACATATGTAAACGACCCTTTGCGAGAGGCTACCTATCATCTAGTTTGGAATTCTTCAAAAATATAAGAGATTCATTATTGAATAGATGTAATTTAGATGTTAGATTATTTCTTTAGGTATAAATCGATTTAGTGAGATATTCGATTCTTATAAACGACTGACCGTTTTCTGATGGTTAATGAGGATACCTTCTTTTGGTTTGCTTATAAATGGTTATATCTTAAGTATCAGCAAGCAGTTGGCTTCAACCAGTAATTAATTCACTTAAGCTACCTACGCACGTTGTTATTTGTTTAGTAGCATCGATCGAATTTTCCAATAAAAGGTAGCTGACATTTTTAGTTTGATCTGTTATGGAAAATAACTGTATTTCAAAGATATATATATATATATATATATACATTTGTATATATATAATAATTTGATTTTAGATTTCACAGAGTTTCCTTTTTGATACCTTTAGGTCGGTCAGGTCCGTACACTAGGTCAGATTCTTGTAGGGGAGGGCTAATCTAATAGAGCTACTTTGATTCTCTGTATTGGCTTAGTGTTTCAGTCTTACTTGGTTACAGGGCTATTACACGGCTATGATGAGCTCAAAGGTTGAAAGTACAGGAATCGACAAAAATTGACTTTAATACATATTAATAACTTAGGTTAAATGGTAGAACAGTAAAAGACATATAACAATACAAATAGTTACAGTGGTCAACGGGCCAGTAATAAGATTAGTTATAAAATGCAATAAAAATGGGGAGGCTGAATGTAATTAAAGTTGGGCTTTACACGGGTCATAGTAAGCACGCAACGATAATGGAGGTGGGGTGGCGTATAGGCGGCAATTATAAATTTGGGGAAGCTAAAATATCCATGACAATACCTTGTAAAAAATGGAGGGGAAGAAGATAGTCGTTTCCTGCGAAGTGGGGATAGAGGTTGAGTCACTTCGACCGGGTCGAGGGTCAACTTGCTCGGAGCTGAAGTATTCCTTTGAGATGAAGGTGGGCGGGAAGGCGGGGGGCGTGGGAGCCTTTGAGAGTGGAGGCTGCGAATTCTTTCAGGGAAATTCCTTCGAAAAAAACTTAGGGTGAGTTTTATAGAGAAGTCAAAACGGGTTGTTTGGACAACTATGCGTAATTAAGGGTGTATTATGCCAAGATCAATCTTTAATGAAGCCTTTTGCCAGAAGACTTGGGTTCTTCTTTGAAGATGAAGGCGTTGCACGGAGTCAGACGGGTATTCTTACGCGGAGAGGATTCCTGACTAATCTATGGTGGACATTTGTATTATCCAAGGAGGGATATTCGGTTTTATCCAGCAAATTTTCTTTGCCTTCGGCGTATGACAACCCGAATCGAGGAGGAGTAAGTTAGTCTGCTCCCGTGAGCTTTTATCACATATCTCTTGATTCCTGGTAACACGAGTAAATATGTACGCCTAGAGTGAGGGAGCTTACCTCATAGAAGAGCACGGGACTATCGTCCATCGATTGAGTAGGGTGACCGCAACTTCGGCTGTCGTTTACCTCAGGCGATCCCAGCGTGGCTGGAAGGGGGAAGAAGCGGGGAAAACCATTGTCTAAATACTCTAATTGATAAGGGCTGCATTTCAACACCCCGTTCCTGTTGTTTTTCACGCTTTTAAACTTATAAAATTGCTTCTAAGTAGCAACGAGGTCCGTCACGTGTTTGTTCCCTCACACGCCTTTCTTTTCGAAAGTTGAACCTTTTCTCATAAAAGAAGGAAATAAGTGGAGAAAAGAGACAACCCAATACTCTTTTAAGTGAGGTGGGGGTCGCGACGTAGTTACGACTCGTTTTCTACAGAAACATAAAGGAATTATATACAATGTACATACGCTCTTACCAAGATATTTAGTACAAAAAAAGACCAGCTTATTCTAAATTTGTCATGTGACCACACAGAATACTAAACATACTACCAAGAAAATGAATACTTAAACAAAGACATAGATATACAAAAAAAATCTAAAACCACACGACATATGGCTTCTAATTGGGGAGTTTAACCCCCCCAAAAACATGAAAATAACGGGAACATTTCCAATTCATATCGCGAGGACAGTTATTCTCTCTTCATAAATACATAAATACTACAAAGAAAAATTGGAAGTATACAAAATAATCAATTATCCTAAAAAAATAATTTAAAAGTTCCTTAAGTTATTACGGATATAAATATATACATCTACTAAGCATTTGCTTAGGGCCATTCTCCACGGAACTAATCGAGATTAGCGGGTAACGCATTTCTGCTGAGGAAATCAGCCATCTGATTCTCTTTTCCTTTAATATAATTGATTTTAAACTGGTACTCCTGGAGGAGAAGACTCCAGCGCTTTAATCTGCCGTTCGTGTGTTTCACGTTCCGGAGATACGTAACGGGTCAGTGGTCCGTTTCTACACAAAACTCTTTCCCTACTAAGTACATTTTGAATTTCTGAATTCTCCAGATTATTCCTCAAGCTTCTCATTCAATAAATTAATAGTTCTTTTCGTAGGGTAATAATTTGCGACTGGTGTAGGCCACAGGATGACTTTCGCCTCCGTCCTCATATTGAAGTAGCACACAACTAAGGCCTTTGTTGCTGGCGTCAGTTCGAATCCCGAACGACTTTTCAGGATTGGGCAACTTCAAAATGGTGGCAAAAACTAACTTCATTTTCAAGGAGTTAAAATTAGCGGTGGCCTTCGGGTTCCAGGTTATTGAGTTGGGGGAGTTCTTTTAAAATAGGTCACAGAGAGAAACGGCTAGGGACACAAAATTTTGGACAAAGCGTCGGTAGAATGATGCAGATCTTATGAAAGACCGGAGTTGCTTCTTATTCCCTGGAAGAGGCATATCGACGATCACCTTTATCTACTACTCTTGCTGACTAAGTTGGTTTTTCATAATATTAAACCCTAAATATTTAATGGTGTTAAAGGCGAAGTGCCACTTACCGGAGCAAATAGTAAGACAGTTTTTTCGCAACCGGGTCAGCAAGCCTCAAAGGGATACTAAATGTTGGTTCCAGTCGCGAGCAGCAATATAAATATTGTCAAAATAGAAAGAGGTATTTGGCAAACCATCCAAAATTCTTCGCATTAACCGATTATAATTGCTACAAGCGGTTATGAGCCCGAAGGAAAGCCTCTGGAATTGCATAAGCCCTTTGTTAGTGGCAAACGCCGTAAATTTCCTTACTTCTTTCTTGAGCGAAACTTAGTAATAGGCCTTACACAGGTCGAATTCAGTAATGAATTTCGTTTCATCAAACAGATGGAGGTTTTGATTTATCAGAGTGATGGGTTCCGCGTTGAAAACGGTAACGGAATTTATTTTCCGAGAGTCGACACACATCCTATAAGAGCCATCGAGTTTCATAACCATATCTATCGGCGAGAAATTTTCTGAAGTAAAGGGCTCAATAATGTTTAATTGGAGCAAATCATCCCCCTCTAAATTAAAGGCTTGCCTCAAGTGAATGGTTAAGGGATAAGGCTTAGATCTAACAGGTTCCTGTGTCGTGAGCTTGATGTCGTGCTCAAACTGAGTGGCGCATACAGGGGTTTCGGAAATAGCGTCACTAAACTGACTAAGGAGGAGCAGCAGTGGATAAGTCGATCTCTCCTGGCAGGGGCAGTAAAGGATAGTCTTCATCCTGCTCAACACATACAGTGTGCACAATATTAAGGGATTTGATAGGGTAATGTGATTCCATGGCGGATCTTTCTTTGAGGGCCACAATATTATTAACGTGGGCACGGCGGTGGTACCTCTTCAACATATTGATTTGGAATAATTTTTCTCCGAAATGTGTTCAGATTATATAGTCCAAAGCTCTCGTGCCTCCAAAACCGGAAAGGGGCCATTCCATTGACTTAGGAGTTTATTGCTCTCGGTGGTCAGCAATAAGGAAACTTCGTCTCCTGCTTCGAGACTGCGGTCTTTAGATTTAACATCGAAGTATGTTTTGTATTTATCTAAATTTACTTCGGCGTTCTGGGACGAGGAGCTGGCGCATTGTGCTAACCTCTCGCGGAGTTCCAGCACATACGTATAGGAAGATTAAACTTGCTGATCGAGTTAAGGGTTGTGAGAACAACTTCTTTAAAATACTTAGGGGGCCTCTTACGTTACGACCGTACAACAATTCGAAGGGATTTCCCTGTAGGCGAAGAGTGCCACAGGAAGATAGCGATGCCATTCACATGGTTCTTCGGCACATATCTTACGGAGGATGGACTTAGAGTACCATTTAGTTTCTCATACATTCCATTGATCTCTGGGTGAAAAGGAGTGTTAAACATGGACTTAAACCATCAGTATTTTCCCACATGCTCCATTAATTCTAAAGTAAACTGTCTTTCTCTGTCGGACAATACCTCCTTTAACACGCCTACTCTTAAAAAAATGGAAATGAGGGCTTCGGCACAGGTGATGCTATCTATCCTCTTTAGTGGGACAGCCTCGGGGAAAGGCGTAGCAAAATCCACTAGAGTGAATATATAGCTTAGCCCTTTACTAGTTATGGGGTGAATGGGGCCGACAAGCTCGATGGCAACATGGGAGAAGTGTTCAGAAATGATGGGGCCTCTCTGAAGGGGGGCGGGTTTTACGCGACTTTTAGCAGAGGTCTTCTGATAAATGTCACATGACTGGCAATACTTTTAGATGTCAGATGCTGCGCCGGGCCTAAAGAAATGCTTGGAAATTCTCTGAACTGTCTTCTGATAACTAAAGTGGCCAGAAAAGTCACTATCGTGGTCGACCTTGAGCACCATGTAGACATAAGATTGGGGAATGCAAATGGAGAGGTATAATGGGTCAACACCATCAGTAGTCTCTCTGTAAAGAAGGCCATTCTTTTCGACGTAGGATACGGTCTTGTTCCCACGAACCGAGTCTTGCTCTTTACTTTGCGACTTTTCCATAAGGGAAGGAGAGTTCCAACCTCCTCCTGAGCCTTGGCGAATTCTGGGTTTAAAATTTCCTTAAATTCTGAGTTATCGGGAACTTCAAGGGGGGGCAAGATCCTAGGATTCTTTTCTCGCTCCTGCGCGTGTGGTGACCGGCTGGGCCACTAAGTAAGCGGAGATTTTGGGACTTTGTCCAATTAGTACCAAAAAGAATTTAATTGGGGCCAAAATTGCGTCAGTCCACCCCTTAAATTACTGACAGTCGATCTAGCACCTTACAATTGGGAAGTGGTTGGAACGTCCTAAGTAGTCGTTGACTACTGCAAATTTATCGTGGTCGAGGGACACAGGAAGGAGAAGCTTCTCAGACAGAATGATGTAAGTACATCCTGTATCACCGATGATTATGAAGCTCTGATTTTTTAAATAAAATTCACTTGGTGATCCTGCAGGCCTTGGGGAAATAAAGGAAATGGGAGCTTAACGGGAAGAAGAAGGCAAGCGGCAGCGGTTATTACCTGCTGAACCTGTTGAGGGTGGTTGCTCCGAAATTTCAAGTTATGGTGGCAGTTTAAACTTATGTGGTTCGCTACTCCGCACGTATAGCATACAATGGGTCACTATGGGAAGAATACTGGAATGAAAGACAGGGTAGGGGGCTTTACGTCTCGATGTTCAGTGGAGGGAAAACTTCTTGGTTTGAAGGGGCCTGGAATTTTCGCGAACTTCGATTGGGAATTTTAAATTAAATCGGGATTTTCGGTTTTCCAGTTAGGGGACGGTGGGGAGGGCTTATTGGAGTCCTTAGTGTACAAGTTATGACTTCCCGCGAATAATTCCGCTACTTCAACGCATTCCTTTAAGGATCGACAACGCTTGTCCTTCACGGCTGCGCAGGTCTCTGGGGGCAGAGAAGCCATTAGCTAGTGTCCTAAAACAAAATCTAATAATGACTCATAATCGGGGTATATTTTTGAGGACTCTAGCTAAAACTTAAGGTTTCTTTGGAGGGTATACCCAAACTTTCGTAACGTTTGTCCGGGTAGAATCCTATTATGGGCTGCGAGTAATAAAGCCTTGAGGGTAGAATAATCAATTGTGCATTCTGGGGGCAATGAGATGAAGGTATCTCGCAATTTCAAGTTTATCAACGGGAGCGATTTCGCTACTACTTCTTTTTCCAAATCAATGTGAGTGATTTCCAGAATTTTCTCAAAATGCGTTAGGAATGAGGAAATTCTTGGCCCTCCTTGAAAAAGGAGAGTGTTAGGTTGGCACCTTGACATGCTCCCGATCTACCACTCACAGATTGTGTTTAAGCTTGAGCTCGCATCCTTTTCACTTCGTGCTGGCGTATTTCTAGCCTTTCTTCCTGGTCTCGT
Organism: Ceratothoa steindachneri; assembly: GCA_963969495.1. Classification (NCBI taxonomy): domain Eukaryota; kingdom Metazoa; phylum Arthropoda; class Malacostraca; order Isopoda; family Cymothoidae; genus Ceratothoa; species Ceratothoa steindachneri. The sequence continues at coordinate 14,340,457 of OZ018318.1, forward strand.
TGTCTTTCTTCTCCTTCAAGTTCACGTTGTCTTTCTTCTTGTTCACGTTTTCTTTTTTCTTGTTCTAGCTTCTCTTCACTTCTTCTTTCTTTCCTAACATGTCTTTCTCCATTTTAAATATATTTTAACAAATCTCTTCCAGACAGGCCAAGAGATTCGCTGGCGCTTTAAAATCTTTGAACGAGGCCATTTTTTCAAACTTTTCTTAGATTTCTCTGTGCTTAATAAAAAATCACGCCAATGTGGCCCTACTACGTGTGCGCAAACATTTACCTACACGAAAGAAGTATTTGAGTTCCTATATACAATACATATAAATACTTTGATTCTCAATGCACGACAAAAAATTAAATGGTCATTCTACCTAATTACCTAATCCTTCTGGGAAATTCTACGCTTGACTCTTTGTTGAGATCAAGGTACACACAAATTAAATGGGAAATTATTCTCCTTATACTTTTGAGCAAATCTTTAGCCTTTACACTTAAAACAAAAATTAAATAGAGTTGACCTTAAAAGATCTAAAAAAAACCTTTTAAATCCAGCTAACACACTTGACACCAGATATATATAAATATATATATATATATATATATATATATATATATATATATATATATATATATATATATATATATATATATATATATATATATATATGTATATATATATGTATATATATATGTATATATATATGTATATATATATATATATGTATATATATATGTATATATATATGTATATATATATATGTATATATATATGTATATATATATGTATATATATATATATGTATATATATATATATATATATATATATATATATATATATATATATATATATATATATATATATATATATATATATATATATATATATATATATTACTATATGTCGTAGCATAGATTCCTATATACCATACATATATATTTATACTTTGATTCTCAGTATTGGCTCAGTGTTTAAGTCTTACTTTGTTACAGGGCTATTACACGGCTATGATGAGCTCAAAGGTTGAAAGTAAAGGAGTGTACCTATTTGACTTTAATACATATTAATAACTTAGGTTAAATGGTAGAACAATAAAAGACATATAATAATAGAAATAGTTTCAGTGGTCAACGGGCCAGTAATAAGATTAGTTATTTTAAATGCAATAAAAATGGGTAGGCTGAATGGAATTAAAGTTGGGCTTTACACGGGGACATAGTAAGCCACAACGATAATAGATGTGGGGCGGACTGTAGGCCGCAATTATAAATTTGGGCAACCTAAAATATTCCTGACAATACCTTGTACAAAATGAAGGGGAAGAAGATGGTCGTTTCCTGCGAAGTGTGGATAGAGGTTGTCACTTAGACGGGGCCCTGGGTCACCTTGCTAGGAAATGAAGTATTCCTTTGAGATGACGGGGGGAAGGGGTAGAGCCTTCGAAAGTGGAGGCTGCGAATTCTTTCAGTGTAATTCCTTCGAGAAAAAGGAAGGGTAAGTTTCTCTGAGATGTCAAACGGGTTGTTTACACGACTATGCGTAATAAAGGCGGTATTATGCCAAGATCAATCTTCAATGAAGTATTTTGGCACAAGACTTGGGTTCTTCTTTGGAGATGGAGACGTTGCACGGAGTCAGACGGGTATTCTTATGAGGAGCGGATCCTTGAGTAATCTAGGATGGATATTTGTTTTATTTAAGGAGAGATAGTCGGTTTTATCCCGCAAATTTCCTTGCCTTCGGCGTATGACAACCCAAATCGAGGAGCAGTAAACCAGTCTACACCCGTGAGCTTATTTCGCACACAAATCTCCACCATTCCTGGCAACACGGGTATATATCTACGCCAAGAGTGAGAGAGATTACCCCATAGGGAAGGGTGGTGTATCGTCCATCGATTGCGTATGGCGACCATGGCTTCAGCTTTCGTTTACCTCAGGCGATGCCAGCGTGGCCGGGAGGAGGGAAGGAGGAATTTGGATAAAACTCCTTGTCTAAATACTCGGATTGATAAGGGCGGCATTCCATCAGCCCGCTTCTCTTGTTTCTCACGCTTTAGAGCGTGGAAAATTGTTTTAACTGACAACGAGAGGTCCATCACGTGGAGGCAATGCTTAAAATTCACGTTATTTTTCCCATCAAGTGCTTGTTTCCTCACAATATATATATATATATATATATATATATATATATATATATATATATATATATATATATATATATATATTATATATATATATATATATATATATATATATATATATATATAAATATATAATATATATACCTATCTCATAACTTCAGTCACTAACTTGGAAATATCTGGAAATAAGTTTTTTTAATGATAGTTTTTATTAACAGAAAGACCCTCGTTTCTTGAAATAATAATAAAAGTATCCATAGCAGTGCTTTGCAAATATTTGGCGTAGCCGATGACCGCTGGAAACCACATGATGGCGACACCTGGAAATCTCACCCTATTTTAGCCTACTTATTTTGTAGCACTCCGGAGAACCGCATCAATTTCCATACACACATCGCTAATTGCAGCACGCCACGTGCTAGCCTTAAATCAAACTCCAAGAACTTTCTTTTTACCTGAGTTGCATTCCCTCTAACTTGAGGCAACCAAAGAGAATTCCAAACCTTATCTTGTCAATTATTAATGTTAATGGTGTGCGTGTTTGCACAGCAAACCGCTTTATACTTTTTAAGTTTTTGAAACAATAAAAAGAAATATAACAATACTTTAGATACTTGTATAAGGTAAGATTTAATAATAATGAGAAACAATAATAAGAAGAGTAGAAAATAAAGAAGAAAGAATTCTGAAAGGAAGAATATGGTTTTTGCCAATCTATTCAGGTATGGAAGGCGAGATATAATGGGACGATGTTTCTTCTAGATATTCCCGTGTCTTTTGGAGATCTTCGCCCTAGTTTTTGGTTGATTGAGAACTCTCATTTTTGCATGATTATTCAGAACGTTTTCATAATTAGTAAATTAATTAGTTTCTCCTGATATGATTGTACAATTACTTTTACATATATAAACCTTGAACTTCTTTGATAACGAAACTCTTTATACTGGATTATGAAGTGAAGTTCACAGTCTTGTTTTAAAGAGGAAATTGCGTCTCGTAGGCTCAAATTATGAATTAGTGGAAGAAATGGAGGATATTTCGGAAATTGTTCTTGTTTCTTAAGCTTAACTATCCTTAAAAGATGATCCATTCCTTGTATGTATGATTGTCTTAAATTGCTGTTACTATGACTTTTAATAAAATGCGATCGTTCACTCTTCCAAATAGTTCAGCGGATGTATCATTGTCCGTGTCGTAGAGAAGAGTGCTAAAAAATAAAAAAGGAAAAATATCCTAAATAAGTTAAAAGGTAATTTTAAGTGCAGTCTCGGTTGTCACTATTTGCTGTGTTCTGTCTACAGGAGATTTTTTTCTCTGTAATTTTTATTTCCATCATCATCATTATCCGGAACTTACCATTAAAAATTATAGGTTGTTAGGAAGCTATTGTCTTCCAATTCCCCTTTCTAGATCAAAGAAAAATTAAGTCAGTCTAATGTCTCGAGGTGGTACAGACGTTTCCACTCGGAAGATCTTAACCTTGACGATCAACCACGTTACGGCCAACCCTTGACAGCGAGGCTTTAGTGGCAGCATTGCAAGTTGAAGCTTCGGCAGGCAGCGTGATCTTGCGAAAGTGATCTTGCTGAAGATAGAGTATATTGCTTTTATCAATAGAAGTCAGGCTTTGTTTTAGCAAGAAAATGTGAGTCCACAGACTGCCAAGTTGAATATGGGGAAGTTCAAGCAGATGGACGGTGTTGAGATTCTTCCAAATCCACCATTTAGTCCCAATGCTAATTCGAGTGACTATGGCCTATTCTGCTGAATGCCACACCTTCCGCGCTCAGCAATTCCACACTTTTGATGGAGTGACGGAATCTTGTTTACAGCTGTTTTATTGAAAGCCAGCTGAATGGTTATCTGGAACATATTCAGAATCTGGTTACTCGCTGGATGAAGACCATAGAGAATGTTGGACTTTATTTTGAAGAATAAATGTTGGTGTTACTCCGACAAATTTTGTTGTATTCTTTCTGCTTCCTAAGTGACTCAGGGTTTATAGCCAAACAAACACACACACACATACAAGAGGCCAAGCAATTGTATGAATGTTCGTGCAACGTTGGTGACTGCGTAAACCGCAACTCTAAGAATATAAGGATGACTTCTTCAACTTTGTCGCGCAGGTTAACGATGCACCTCCAAGACGGGCTATCAAGCGACATGCCGCAACACATCATACGTCAATTTCAAGTGAAACGCTCTCCAAAAACACCTCCATCATCTTCGGTGATCCTGACCGCCGAAGACTCTGAATGGTCGAGGCAGTTATGATCTCCCAACGCAGACCTTCAATCAATACACAACTCAAGCCATGAACTATCGTCCCAACGACTCGCAGCCAGAATTTGCAACTCCTCCGCATGAAACGAGAATTTCCTAAACTTTTTTCTCCGTTTATTTATACCCAACATAATTTTTTTGCCATCGAACATATTTTTTAAACATATCCATGTAACTTCATGTAAGTTCAAGTTCAAATTAAGAAAGTGATGAAATGTGAGGTAGGTTCTCATAGGTGTATTGAGGGCTTCACTAGCATACTTCCTCGAATTCTTTGTTTAATTTTTCTAGCCTGAGTCATTAATATTGCTAACGGTCTATGACAGTTAGGTTCTTTTATTGTTTTATAACTTTTGTATTCCCTTATAAGGTTCCTCCGTCGTGGCTTTCAAGCCTTTCAAGTAGTTTTTCTTTGCTAACTTCTTTGTTCCTAGTTTCATATGGGCATTTATGCCTCTTTTATTTTACTTTTTAACTTTGTTATTTATTTATTCTTTGACTTCTTTCTACTTAAATTTTACTTAGGGCACTTTGCCTCTTTTTTATCTGTGATTGTTGTTATTGTAGTTAGTTCATCTTTCTTTTCTTTTTATTTTCGTTGACTTGTTATTTAATTTTTTATTTTTTATATTTAATTCAAATCTAATTTGGGCACTTCGCCTCTTTTTGGTTACGTTTTTTATTATGTTTGTTTGATTATCTTCCTTTTTTAACTTATTTTATTAACTTTGATGGTTATTTATTCTGTGTCTTATCGTTTTATTTTAATTTGATTTTAACTTATGTACATTGCTTCTTTTTTCTTTATACTTTTTATTGTTCTTTCTCTTCTATTTGGTTTTGGTTAAAGTTAATTTGGGCACTTTGCCCCTTTTTATTAAAGTTTATTATCTCTTGTTTTTGTTTGACCTGTGTCAGTTATTACGCCTTTATTAGGTTAAGATTGATTTTATATTTTCTCTTACACAGTTTCTTCCGCTGGGAAATAGCGATGTTCTTCGTACTGTGCGATGTCTGAATTGAGGTATGTTTAAATTATTGTTAATTGTTGGGAGTCTTTCTTTTTTACTTTATCCCATGTCTTTCTTCTTAGCCTCTAGATCTCAATATTGACCGGTTTGAGACCGTATCTATCGTGTAAAGCCGATTGTCGAATACGATCGATTCTTTTCGAGCCAGTTATAAGGCAGTGTGGCTTGATTCTGTACCTTCTGCATCGTTCTGTCAGAAGTACAACTTGCTATCTACGTGACCACAACCAGATACACAAGGACGGAGAGTACCAAGGCAGTGTAGATTTCGTCTTATTTGGCACGTTGAGGCTTCGGAAACGGTACAGTTTCTTGTTTTCTAAAGACGTAAGCCTAGGACCTTTCCCTCGTTAGAGAACGGATAAATTTCATTCTCAATGAGAGCATCATCTGTTTACCGGTGGTTAATCGGAATTACCTAGAATTTCTGGCGGTTAGACTTAATTTTCCACCTTTTTTCATAACAGTTGATGTTGTCAATCTCGGCAGCTGTCGCCCTTGCTTGAACTCCAGCGGTCTTGATCCGACTTGGAACGATTTTTTTTATGTCATTTGTGTTATGAATATACATCGTATCGTCCCTCACTGGAGCAGGCAGGTATATTGTGTACACGAGGTACAGCAACAGAATTAGACAGCTGCCTTGTGGAACTCCCACCTTGAATTAGATTATGGTCCTTTGTAGCCCTCGATCGCGATTTGGGCTCTCTTCTCCATGACATAGTCACAAAGGACCTTTCTATAATTGGGTTTAGCTGGAGGTCCAGGATCTTGAATTGTAGCCAGCTGGGCCAAACCTTATCTAAGGCCTTCTATACATTCCGCAGCACCACTTATACGTACTTACTCTCAGCTTTGCTGCATGCAACTTTTTCCGTTAGGAAGGCGAGGGCGGTCTCCGTTCCTAGGCTTCCTTCGGAACCCGTACGGCCTAGAGTTGGGCGCTCCTCGCTTGTCTAGCTGTTCTCGAAACCTGTCCGCCAGGAGCTCCTCGTAGACTTTTGCAACGAATTCCAGCAGTAAGATTGGCCGTTATTTACCAGTTGATTAGGGGGTTTCCTCCCTTAGGTATTCAGATTACTTTAGCCATCATAAAACCATCGGGGAATTAACCCGTGTTCAAGGAATCGTTATAAATATTTGATTCCCTGAATGATCTGCTCTAGGTCATTTATCAAATATTTTCATGTTAGTTGATTGGACAGTTAAATTAAAATAATGTTAAAAATATCTTTAAATATAAATCTATCCATGTATTTTTCGAGTTAGTTTATTGGTCCATTTTCTTACGGTAATGTTCAAACACATTCAATATGTTTTCCTGTAATTTCGCGTTCACCATTCTGTCCCAAAGATGACCTACTGTAAGGTCGAAAGACGTCTAGGCAAATAAAGTTATGCCTTTTGCGAGCAATTTTCCTCGCCTATAACCATATGTTGAAACTATAGTCAAAACTATAAGAAAGCTGCAGCCAAAAATGAAAAAATGCAGCCCTTGTTCTCGACTTCATGATTCCTGCATAAAAAATGGCGTCCTTCCAAAATATTTATATAAATATGTGTGTGTGAATCAGGTAGTGATAGGATTTCGATCGAGAGTGAAATAAAGGCCGTGTGTGAGATAGAATATCTTCACTTGAAAGTATTCTAATAATTTTATCTTTTGTAAAGATGAGAATAGAGTTAAGGTAATGCTAGCACGTAGTAACCCAAGATTGCAATTCGTAGAATATGTGAGGTTGACCAAGGTCAACGTACCGTATGCGAAGTGGCTTATTTTAAAGGAAAGTGTGATTTGCCCGGGATTCCATGATCCTGATGTTGTCTATCTTCTTATATAGCATGAATTCTTTTATATTTTCGTTTTGTTTAAGTGATCTACCACTAACTTATAGGTGTAGGTTAGTTGATTTTATGTTGTTTGCAATATTTAAAGATAGTTAATCGGTATTAAGCTATGTATAATCTCTATACTCCATTGCGTTGATATTGATTTGAATTTGAACTAAGATCATTAACAATGCGCCATCTGCAGGTGATAAAGACATTCACACAAAGAAATGGGAATGGTCCATGGATACTGAGTTAGAGACTAAATATTCATTTCAAACTTGGCTGGATTACCATCTATTTACTTAACATATTGCTTGCTGTTGGTTAAATATTACATGATCCATTGCAGGAAGGCACTACTCACCCTTAATCTGACGAGTTTCGAACTTAACATTACATTGTTTATTGTGTAAAATGCTTTAAGTAAGTTAAAAAAATGGTCACTACACTCTTCTCTACCTTTAGTTCTTTATTTATTCGCTTCTAATGCGAAGTTATTCTTGCTTTCTTTCGATATATTCGGTTTCAAGCCGAGTTAATATTCAGAAAAAAAGACCCTCAAAATGAGACCCTCCAAAAGAGACCCTTAAAAATAATATCAGCAGAAGATGTATTTATTATTTTTGCTAAGGACTTTTCCAGTGTAGGCAGAATAGGTATGGGGCGAGAATTTCAATGGAAGGCAAAGGGCGTGCTTTTTAAAGAACGAATAATGCAAGCAATCTTTAGGTATTGTGTGAAAATCCATTTTTGTACGGAATGAGTGAGAATAATTGAAGAAGATTAACTTGTAATGAATGATTACATGATATGTCTAATATAAGGTCCAGGAGGGCAGCTTCAACCATACCAGTTGTAACATGAATAGAATTTGATGTTTTTTATGCTAACAGAGGCAAAATATGAATTCAGTTGATTGAAAATCGCATTCTACTCAGCAATATTGTTATGCTCTTTATATAGCTTTTTTCTTTTAAATAATTCCGTTTGTATTATACAAAATATTTGGTTTTGGCTAAACAAATCCATTAAAGCTGGAGTGATCCATGCATTATGGTTTCGTTTGAAGGACACTCAATTTCGAATGATTGAATAAGTAGCGTTTTATGCACGAAAAAGGAAAAATTAAAATAGCCACAATCTTCTATTGATGTCTTATCGCACAAATGTGGAAATAATTTTAGATTTTGGCCAGATAGGCCATTGCATTAGTAGTTATAGATATGAAATGTAAAGTTATATAAAAATGGAGAGCACTCGATTTAGTAATGAGGACGAGATAACAGGAAATTAATTGGAGATATAGGCAATTAGAACGTGGAAAAGAACAGATTTGTATAGAGTAACTATGCTTGATCAAGTAAGAACGTTTTATTAGATGTTCACGATGCGTTCCCAAATGACACCAGGTGAAAGACCGTGGAGAAATATAACACTATAAAATTGCAGTGAATGTAGATTAGTGTTAAGGACAAAATATCCCGATTAAAAACGACTATTAAGAGTGTATGGCCAGTTAGGGTATCAAACAAGTTATGAAGAACGGGAAATAAAAGAACAAGAGTTTGCAGGAGGGAAGATAGATCCCTAAAATGTGCAGAAACAGGTTGGCATCAGTTACTTTTAGTCAAATGGATTAGATTTGTGGTGAAATAATGATGGCTTTGTGCAACGTTTGATCGAGAATATTTCGCTTTAGCATGGCAGCACATAATATACTTCCTTCGCGAATGGAATGTGAATCGTTGAACCAGGTTATCTGATATAGGTCTTTGTGATAGAATTGCCGGCTGGCTGCCACGCCTCGCTTCCATCACATATTGAAACTCATGTTTCCCACGTGTATCCTGCAAGAAGAGAGTAGCATGGCGTTCTTATCGCCCTAAACATTTCCCGAGTATTATCTTCCTCCGCTCCAAGTTTAATCAACGAGGTTCAATCCCCCGTTTGCCTGCAGGCGTCGATCTGGCCAGATTGAATTAGGATTATGGGAAGATAAGATTGTTTGAATCGCTAGCGGGACATCCCATGGAAGTCCCCCGTTACCTCCTACCCTGAGGTGCTGGCTCCGGCTATTTATGCGATAGAATTTCGCGTTTGAATCAGATCCTGATTATCTTCGCGAGGCATCACGCCGATCCGGTCTCCCTTGTGCACTTAGGAACTCTACCCCAAGAACCCCTTATTGTCCAGAGGAGGACAATATCCTTGAGTGCCAAGGTTCGTGCCCCTCGAGACGCCTAGTCAACAGGGCCCACCTGTTGTTCAATTGTTCAGAATAGAACAACTTTAGAACAGTCATTGTTCTTCGAGCCCGTTCGACAAGAATCGGTTCTCGCTCTCCCGATATCAGGTCGGTGGTAATTTAATTCTCCCCTTTTAACGTTTTTCAAGAGAACGCTTGGTTACCCCAATAACCTCAATTGTTCATCCAGAACATCTCCGATATCCTGTTTCAAGGATCGCTCGTACTTCCGAGACCCACTTCGCTCTCACTCCTCGAAGTCTGTCCTTCCCCCATCGTTAAGGACAACTCCCCTAAAAACACCTCCTCCCAGGAAGGAAATCGCCAGTCGGACCGAAGCCATTCCTTCAAATCGCCTTCATCTGCACGACGACCTTATAAATACGTAAGCTACGAATTGCATTAAACTATTTAACTTTGTGCCAACGTAACTCCGTGCTTTAACACGGACTTAGCCAACCATTTCCCTTCTTGTTTGTTTTGTCATTTTAAATCCCTCCAAATCTTAATCCACCGCTTAGTCAAATTTATCCCATGACCTTTTTCATTTCTTGTGTATCTCCCATTTTAATCCCGGTTCATGTAAATATTTTCCCTGTGTTGTTTTTGTTAGATTAATTAATAAAATTCTATTTTATTAATGCTTGCAATATTATTTATCCTTGGGCTCCGTTCCACTTCTTAAGTATATTGAAGATAAATAAACCCTCTCCAGGTCTATTTATTAACGTAGAGTAATACTCGGCCATCTGATCAAAACCGCACACTCGAATATAGAATAATCCCCACAAAGAATAGATATATAGTATATCGTCGGGAGCCTTTTCTACGACAGTCTTGGTTCGTATGTGAGAGCCATGTATGGGTATAGACTGCAAGACAGATCATATTTTCCATAAACTTTGCTAGGGAAAATACAAAGTTTTAAAATGTAGTTTAATGGCATCTACAAGTATTAATTTCAAAATGGTAAAGGTTATGTGAATTTTTATGAAGAAAACGAAAGATATCCTGGCCAAAGAATGAACCAACACTTGACACTCTCTCTCTGTAATTTTGCTCCATTAAACTGAATGAAATTGCCCTAAAACTTGAATGATTTCGGAATCCTCGATTAAGCACCGGTCTTAGCTTGATGACTAGTTTCTTCTGCACGTCCTCTATAGAGAGCCTGATTATCGATGCTGTGGAAGTACCGCTTGTTCTGCGACGTGCTGAGTGCAGTATCCATTTGTATGCGCTTACTCAGCGTCTCTTTTTATTCTTCGAAATCTCAAGATCCGGGGGTTCCGGGTCGTCAGCCCTGAATTCTTGCATCTTGAGATTTCACAGATCTATGAAATAGGTAGCAATCTTTGATACCGGCAAAAACTAATGCAGGTTGCGTAGAGTTGGCCAAAAAAATAATTTTAAAGAACTAAAATCCTTCCCGCCTACAATTTTAAGAACTCCCTTGTTTTACCATTTTCTGATTCCTTTCCCTTGCCATTCCGCCTCTTGAATAAGTTAAATATTTCTGTCATATTCACGTATCAGTCTACTATGTACAAAATGTTGATTCATAATAATAACAATAGTATAGGGGGGGGTTATTCTGTCGATTGTTGAGTTTGCCCTAAGCAATACTTTGGGTAAACCGATAAATCATTAAGTGTACGCTTGACGCAAGATAAATATAATATTAGGTGGAGGAAATGATGCAGTGCTTTCTTTGCCTATTTATCTGAAAAGAGTCGCCCTATCAATTGGAATTCCACTGAAAATTTTTTTGTCGAATGCCCATTCATTAATTCCTCGCCTATTTTTAATATATTTCCGGTCTCTTTAAACTGGCCCCTGTTACTAAAAGATTATTTAAAACGAATTGTCCATTTTAAACTTAGCCCTTTGATTTATTAATTTTTGTTATGTTCCTCTCATTTATTTTACGTATTCACATTTACGTGTGTATGCACTTATTTTTGGGAACTAAAGGTCTATATTCTTTGCTCACAGTTGAAATTTCCGGAAGTAAACCTTATCTATTTGGTTTTATGTTTCATATCCGTCTTTGATAATATTTTTCTATTTTTTTTCCTTTCGTAGAAACAACATGGGCGTGGCATTACTCTGTTGTTTATCATATACCACCTTTGTAAACAATTTTTCGTTATTCCTTGAGAATCAACTGAACAAGTTTGAAAGTATTTGGAATCCGCCTTTTATTTTCCTGTGGGATTTTAGAAATTTACCAGGCGCCTATATAATGCTTCGACTGAGTTTAGAGAGCAGCGCTGTTAGACTTCCACCTACTCCGGCGAACGGGCTAAGGCTCCCCCCCCCCCCGCCCGCGTCGATTTTGATTCGAGTTGAAGGCTAAATCGAACCGTGAACTCTGCCTTAGTCAATCGACAAGTATTTCCATCAGTGAACTCTGCCATAGTCAATCGGCAAGTACTTGACAAGGATTCCCGACTCCGAAGGCTTGACAAGTGCTCCCTCGTCTGAAGCAAGAGGTAACTTGACTTCTTCCATCGCATTCATCGTACCCCAACTGGCCGCTTTTCGGCAACGGGCAAGTGAAGTAATCGTAACCGTTACCGCTTGCAGATTGAACTTGTATCTGGCTTACCATATTGCGCCATTATTTGTGTGAACGCCCCATTTTAAAATCCCCCTTTAAATCACCAAACTAAATCTGACCTCTTTAATCCCTTAATTAACCTACCTTTTATCTCGTCTGGGTGACAATTCCCTTTAAACTTCAGCCCCGAGCTTCAAAGTAACTACATATATATATATATATATATATATATATATATATATATATATATATATATATATATACAGAGAGAGAGTCTTGCCATTCCACGATATATACATTTCTGCGGAAAAATAACTTCATTCTTGGTGTTGTGGTATAAGTTGTCGAGTTTATTCTTCCCTGCCAAATGAAAAACAACTTCCATTACCCTGATGAAGAAATGCAGCCCCATACAATCATAAAACCACCCCCATGTTTCAGAGTTGGTATCACACAAGCAGAGTGATATGCGTCTCCAAATCTTCCTCTCACAATTGTAGCATAAAAAGTGCTGAAACTCGACACAATGATTATTAAATCTTAAAATTTGTAAATAAGTCTCTTCTAAGATGTATTTAATTTGAATTACATAAATTACATGTATAACAATAATACAAGAGAGTTTCAGGACCTGTTGGAGTTAGGCTCCCTGTTCTCCTGTCATGTTACTTATTTAGAACGATATTAATTACACAATAGTTATAAATATAATTGAAAATAGAAATATTTGATTAATTTTGGTTTTAGGAAACACCATTTTATTAATTACACATGATTTATTCAGTAAGAATTTCAACATATCAGCAAAACATTTATATATATTAGCAAAATGCACATTATTATCATATGAAAATATTTATAAGAGGTGCTATATATATTTGGCCAATGCTGTTTGTTGATGTGCAAACAGCCACTTGTCCCTTTTTATCAACGGGATAGACCTTTTTTCACCTTGATTCCTTTAGCAATTAACCCTTGAGCAAGGAACATCTGAGGATATTCCATGTTACACAATCACTGAACTCGGTTATATTATACCTGATTTGAGAAAATAAAAGAAAATAAAAAATATACAAATGAATTAATCCTATCATGTCCACACTAACTATAAGTCATGTAAATGGTAAATAAACTAATAAAAATCAAAACTTATTTTATGAAAGGTATATTATAAAAATACCAAAATAAAACAGTCCAAAAGTGAAAAATTTCATTAATTTTGGTGAAAAATAAAAATTGACCCCCACAAAACCTTACATAGAATTCACCCAAACGTTCGTACTGACTTCAAAGAATGACAGGCTCTCATGTCAGGGACTCCCCACGACATTGACGATGGACAAACTGTAGTGAAGAGAGTGGAAAAAAAACTAATTTTTAGTACACCAAAAATGACTAATTGTTTAATATAATGTGTTTTTCTGATATGAAACCACTTGAAACCACCTGGAAATGACTACTAAAATACAATACAAACTATGACCTATGAGCACTCACACCAAGCATCTCCATTGGTGTCTATCCCTTGCAACCTCCCACACTGATATGGACACTTTTCCTTATTTTCCACTATTTAATGGTATGAGATTGTGGGGGCTTATAAAATCAACCAAATGGTTGTAGTGATATAAATATAACACATTTGCACAAAACCACACAAAAAAAAACATTTTATGTTTATTACCTACCTCACCCTAGCCGCCATCACAGTAGTAAGGGAAGTAGTGGCTTGGGAAGACAGATTGGCAGCAGCTGCGACACCTCAAGCTTTTCTTCTTGTCTGACTTTGACTGACACTTGCTGCACCATACAATGGGCTCCCTTATCTCAGATGCCAATGTTCCTGCACCTGCAGCCATGCCAAGAAGAGGGGGTGAGGCATCACACCTGTCTAAGTATCAGCTTCACCTGTCGATGCTGTCTAGGGGTGTTGAGGCATTCCTCAGCTGAGGGCCTGATGAGTTGCAGGGCCAATTAGTGAATGTACTTCCGGCTCTGCCTAGCGCTGCCTCATACCCTGGCAGTGTTGCTCTGGTAAATGATCCACGAATTTATGACACTCAGAGTCAGCATACCAAAGAACATGCACAATGGCCACTGATTTCTCTTTCTGCTACAGTTATAAATTGCACACATCTGGTCAAACGTGCCGGCCCGCCTTTTGTTGCACTATAGAAGTCAATGATATCATGCTTCTCACTGATATTATCCCCCGATGCCTGTGTGTACATCCTTGACAGCAGGAGCACATTCCTCTTGCTTGTTTATGTCCTAAGGATATATGAAACGAGTGTCATATCTTTCGTGAACAGAAATGCTGAGCTTCAGGGTATGCAAGTGTACTTCTGCCTCATTACCTCATGGATTTCTGCCTTGTTTGCCCTCACTGTCCCCACCACGGTCAGTCCTTTATTGAGCATGTCCTGTATGAGGGGCACAGACGTGAACCAGTTGTCGGTGGGGATGTTTCTGTTGGTTTGATGGTAGAGGCTTGTTAGGTCTTTGGTGAAAATATGGCCAAGTTGCATTTCATGTCCCCACAACAGGCCATAAACATGTCCTTTACAGCTCTGAATGAGACGAATTGCATTAGTGGCCCGCCTCTGGTTCCGTGTGGCTATGTCTTCAAACCTGAAACAGTACAGCAGGAAGCAAAAACGTACGTCAGACATTGCTGCCCTGTAGAAAGGAGCCCCTGCCACATGGCACCACAACTTCTTGGTATTCAGGTGGTTATCTTTTTTATAACCACGGAATATAAGGACACCTAGCAGGGCACGTACCTTGCTCTTGTTGTTTGCTGGCAGTGACTGTCTCTCTCCTTACCTCCTGGCAACATCAATCTTCTTGCTGGTGAACTCCACAATTAGATTCACCATGGCATCAGTCATAAACAGGCCAAAACAATCTTCGGGTGAGGTGGCAGTAGCAGCTGATTGTGTGAGACCTGGCCTAATTGATTCCACTATATTTTGGGCTGCTGTCCTGGTTGCTGCAACTACCTGAGGCCTTGTGTGCCATACATAGTCAGAGGGACTTTTGACTGTTGCAGAGTTAAAAGTCACTAGCACCGCCCCATCCTCTGCACGTCGTCGATGTTGTCGCTGGCGAACAGCAGGAACAGCAGCAACAGTAGCATGGGTGGCAGCAGGAGAATAAGGGTCGTCAGGGTCATCAGAGCCTGATGACACAGCAGGGTACTGTACAGGACCAGCGACAGAGTTGCAGGATAGGCCAGCAGTAGGCTTATCAACTGTGTGGCCTGGATAGGAGGCAAGGGGGGGAAAAGACGCCTAGGCATCTTTGTCTTCTCACCACCCGCCTTTGTTCGCTTGCGTCGGCAAGGAACAGCTTCTCCACATGAATTCTCTGAACTTTCATCTATTTCATGTGGGTCTGGAAAGTATTTTTTATCATTCTCACTGTCATAAAGTACATCAGTTTCAACAAAATCATTATCGTCGTCACTATCTGCAGCAAAAAGTATTTCACCAATCTCCAGCCCACTCAGGTTTTGTTCTTTCGCCATTTCAGGCACAATTTTGCACTATTAGTCGCCCGTAATAAGAATTACAGCCTGAAAAGAGAGAAATCTATCACTACACCACCACTCCTCTTTGTACGCTATTACCACTGAACTCTTGTACAGGTTGCTGAGTATTTCTTTACTATAATTAGCACTGAACCAGGGTAAACGGTAACCAAACAGGGGTCTAGAGGGAAATCCAAGCAAAGAAGTGGACCGACGTGGCCTCACTCTATGGGAACGTTCGCTAGACTGAAGCTACACAGACTCCAAGCATTCTGCCTTAGGAAGGAGGGGAGAAATGCTCATGACGTCACTAGCCTCGGGCAAACTATACGCATGTTCAGTGTTCCAGGGTTGATTACTATGGAGCTCCGGACTTTTTACATAGGCATCACATGAAACTGGATAATTTATCACAACCGCCTAAAATACATGAACGTCTATACGTCTATATATATATATATATATATATATATATATATATATATATATATATATATATATATATATATAATCAGGTATCTGGCAAGATATGCAAAGAAGTTCTTAGGTTTGTTTGTTGTCTGTTAGTAAGTGGGTGGCGGAGTTTATATCCTTCATTGACACACTGTGATACTCGTACCAATATCCGTTTGAAACCGCGTTTTAACGGGGGATGTGGACTATGAAGCACTAAAACTTTTTAAAACGTCAGAAAAGTTTCCTCAAGTCTGGACTCCCTCTGGCAAGAAACCCCTCTAAACTTACATTAACCTTGATCACCCTAGCAAGTGGTATTTTTACTCGGCTTTTAGTGTGTTCGTTGGGGATGTTATGAAAATACCTCTCGGCTGTACATGTATTCATTATTTATACCCGAAAACAAATGAAACACGTGTAGATTTTGTTCGATGCCCCTCCTTATTGCGGCTACAAATACCAGCAGAGCCAAACAAAAGCAGTCTTATTCATGTTTCTTCCCTTTGCTCTTTGTTTAATTGCTTATACCTATAACTCCTCCTTAAGAAAGCTTTTTACAAACGATTGTGTGGTATCGCGATTCCTCCATCGGATCTTGAGGGAGTTCCCCTTCCGAGTAATGAAACATACACAAAGATTTGAATGACAATCTCTGGTGAGCCGGAAGAAATCATAGTACGGTCCTCGTTGGAGAGCAAGGACTCTGAAGCGTATTTTGTGTTTTTACGCAAACCATCGATGTTATATCCCTTTGATGTAATTGAACCAGTCTCTTGACATCGCCAGCGAGAGCGATAGTTCAAATTCGGCGATGAAGTCATAAGCCAAATGATCTCGTTGCCAGGAATGATGATCTTGAGTACTTTTTGTCGTTTTCTCTCCCCGTGCTTTATTTTGTTTATTCTTATATTAATAATTGCACCACTCATGGTTCTTCTCTTTTCTACTTTGTCTATTCTCAGTGGCGTCTTGGTAAGCAAATTAATAGAGTGAGTCAATTTAATGCTGCAATTTTTGTTTATCTCAAAACCAGAAAAGGATGATATCAAACTTTAGCAAGGGGTTCCGTTGCACTTGTATAGATTAATGGAGCATATAATTAAAACCACACATTCATAGCTGAGAAATTAGAAAAAAAGAAGAAACTAAAGTAACAAAGAAGTCAAGCGACATATAATCTGGTTAAAATAGTAATGTAATGATTTTCCGAAGTATCTCGACTGAATGAAGGAAATAAAAAATCGTTCTTTCTTAGAAAAACTATTAAATATAGAACGTGAACACTCCAATTATGAGAGTAAGAATTATTACGAAGAAAATATGGAAAAGATTAAATGAAATTTCTTTCTCGAAAAATAAATCACAAAATGTGAATATTGAAATGCTTACGGAGTTCATGGTGAAAAAAGATCTCTACTATTGGTTAATTTTTTTGAAAACCCAAGCCCAAAACTGAGACGCTGATAGGAATGCCCCTTGCTCAAAATCTCTACTAGGCTGAGATTTTGTAAAAGGAAAATAACTAAAGTGTCAATCAGTTGACAAATTACCCTAAACTAAACACTGATAATTCTGTATAATCGATATTCAATTAACTAAGATAATAAGAATTCTCGGTGAAGTTCAGATTTTATTTGTAAAAAACTACCTATGGCATTAGAATCCTGACTCTTGAACCATTAAGACACTAATTTCAATTTTAATCAATTATGTGCTGCCAATATTAAGGTACAATTAATCTTATTTTGTTTATATCAATTTTTTGTACCAGATGAAGTCTTCCTAGGATCAAGTAACGTCGGCACCTCCTGCTGGTATCGCCATCTAAAAGAGTAAAAAAATAATGAAAGTAAGAATTGCTTTGGTTTATTATTAAAGTAAACGAAAAATGGATTCGATTAGGTTTCTTTGTTAGAACTACAAATAGGTGCGAAATTCGCTGATCCGAAAAGTTTTAATCTGATCAATCCAAACGATCCTGCTTTGTCTTACTGGCGCAGCCACGACAGCTGGCAACTCCATGATGACGACACCTGGAAATCTTACGCCATTCGGGCCACTTATTTGGCCTACATTAGGAAGGCGCATCACGTGTCTTTACCGCACCTTTCACCTCGCTCCACCTTAAATGCCAGCCTTCACTGCAAACTCCAAGAATGCTCTCCATCCACGCTAGCTAAAAAGCCCTTTGAGGGAACCAAGAAGAATTTCACCCGCAGGTTTTCTCAATATATGTATATAAATTGAGTTCGTATTTAATTAACTAACCACTCCATTATTATAACATAAAGATAAGAATAGGAAAATTTCCAATTCCCAACTTAAAAGACCATAAAATATAAAAAAATCGTTCGCGTTCGTATATAAATTAAATTCATGAGAGAGGAATATACTGCTTCTCCCAGTAAAACCGACAGAGGCGTTTTTATTTTCTTCTAAAAATCTTCCTATTACTCTCTCATTCCAAATTGCTATTTAATAGTTTTTAAAATCATTATTTGGCCAAAGAAAGTAATTCACTAAATTTAGATGTTCAACCCTTGGCCAAACGTGAAATATTATGAAAAAATACACGTTTGGGGAATTGATTTATGGTTGATTACAAAATCTATTAGAGAATATGCAAGAAAAACAAAAAGAATTCAACCTATTTAAATGTCTTCGGTAAAGCTGATTGTAAGTTTTCATTTTGATGCGTTAGGCATTTGAGCGCTAGGGATTACAAGAGAGCTAACTCAGGAATGCCCATATTTAAATAGTAGAATAGATCTAGATCTAGTTTATCATCTTTTTATTCGGCAGTTTGCTGTTAATATTTAAATTCAGTATATTCCAGTGAAAGATAAAGCATTATATTCTAAGTGTCGAATTGTAACCCTGAAGGCTCGTAAATGACAGCTGCGGTTAAAAGAATCCCCTTAAACAGGCATTAATATCTCTTAGATTGGCACTCGTTGTGTAGGAAAATCAATATTGGATGACGCTCATTTCAAAGAAAATGTTGAATCACATCCTTGTCAAACCTCCTTAGATTTCATTCAAAAACTGATTATGTCATGCTCAACTCCTCACTAGCATTAATGGAAACCTTTATTGCCACAATTTGATCTTGTTAATGTAGCATTCATTACGTCGATTGTACCACGTTTTGATAGAGAGAAAAAGTGTTGTTCTCCAAAATGACAATGCAAGGACTCCCTCTTCAAGACAAACCCAGGAAAATATATGATCGTTATAATTGGATATCCTTCCACATCCCTTAGATTAACCGGATTTAGCTGTTTTGAAATAGCATTTATTCCGATTACTATAAATATCCACGTAGCAGAATGTTTAGAAACAAAAATTGTCTCTCGAACATAAATGGGCGAAAAAGTGCTGAACTTTTTAGACCCCAAATAAAAAATATATCATTCTTGTTAGGCTGTAGTCACTACTAATTTATATTAGTGGCAGATAAGTTAATTAAACTTCATCTGCATTTGTTATTGTCTTTTTTAAAAAAACCGTAATTACATTCCGATCACCTTAATAAATCATATTAATTATCTTTTCCACTGATTACGGTTTGTCTGATAATAGAATCAGAACGTGTCTTGGTAACAATTGGAAATCAACTAGAAAACTAAATGAATTTTTGAGGATTTAACAACACATTTTTTTATAGTTTCTGATAAATTTTATTAACACTGACTAAGACACTGCTGAAGTATAGCAGCCACGTAAAGGGCATGACGATCTGTGTTCCTGGCTGCTGTGCTGACGGATATTAGCGCCTCGTCTGGCCACAGTTTAGCCTTGCCTCCTTCTTCCGCTAACCACTACCTGGTGTCATTGTACCAACACTATTTCACCCTGCATTCATCATTTCATCGATCCTTTTTACTACGTCAGTTTCTCTATTCTTTCGTCGGTGCCATCTTCAACTGCACTGGTATGATAGATGATCGCCCACAATAATCGTTATTGAAACAGCCTATATCTACTTCTAATTATAAAGACGAGGGACGGCCAATTGATTTACGAATCGGTAGGGCAAAACAGAGGAAGGGGGATGGCTGTTTGTGGGGGTGTTAGGACAAGTTATGACAAGTCAGGACCAGTAGCCGCACGCTCCTGCCTCGTCTATTTAAGAAGCAGCAGCTGATCGCAGATCGCCAGGCACAAATTTTTCAACAATGGAGAAGGTTGAGCACCGCGCAGTGATCAAACATTTGACCAAAGAAGGCAAGAATGCAAAAGAAATCCATAAACGCATGGTTGAAGAGTACACCGACACCGCCCCTTCCTATGCAACCATTGCTCGCTGGAATAGGGAGTTCCGCCATGGTCGTGAGTCCCTTAAAGTTGACCCCCGTCCAGGACACCCGTCAGACGTGACCAACGAGGACAATATGGCCCGTGTGGAGAGGATGATCCTCGAAAATTGACGGGTGAAGGTCGAAGAAATTGACCAAGATCTTGGAATATCACATGGAAGTGTTATCAACATCATCCACAATAATTTTTCCATTAGCAAGGTCTCTGGCCTTTGGGTCCCTAGAAACCTCACGCCTCATGCTCGACTTCAACGTCGTCAAAGTCCACAAAGCCAGAGTTGCAAAAACTGCCCTACGCGAGTGCGGATTCAAGGAGCTCAACCATCTCCTTACAGTCCAGATATGGCCCCTAGCGACTAATTTTATTCCGCCAGCTCAAGGCTGCAATGCGCTAACGCCGGTTTGGGGATGATGAAGATGTCCAGCTCGCCATTCAGGAGTGGATTGAACAGCAGTCGGGAGATTTCTGGTTGTCGGGAATTCGAAGCCTCAGGGACAAGTGACGCAAGTCCATTGAAGTCGAGGGTAGTTATATTGAAAAATAATAAAACACTTTTCCTTATATCCGAATTGAAAAACTTATTGACCGCCCCTCGTACCCGCCTACTATTTTCGAGAATTGCTCTTAAATTCACAGTGGTTCTGGCTGCTAAGGCAAGTTTCAGTCTATTACCAGAATTTACTCAAATAACACTGTATATGTGAGATACATAACTACTGCGAGGGAAGAAAGACACCTGGTGAGCAGAGTCTTCGACTCTGCTCACCGCCTTTAATCCCTTATGGTCAAAGCTCCAGCAAAAATTCGCCTGAATGGCAGGCTGAGTTGATAAGGCTCATCTTATCTCCTACTAGTAGTCAGAGTATCTGTAAATGATCACATTCTGGAATTTAACGATCCTATATAGACTTTCTATTCACCTCCCTAGGCATCGGGATTTCATAGTACAGTATTTAAGTTTAATGGAACTTATTTACCTTTTATACCGTAATCATAGCGACAATTTTAAGAAATAGTGGTTGACCCAAAATACATACGGTGCCGCCTCCTAACGCACCTTCACTCTTTCTATTAGTCGGGACGGTCTAGTCTACAGGTGACACCCCTTGAACCAGTGAAAAAGTGACTTTCTCACGATTTATTTGCGAAAAATGAAGTCTATCAAGAGCAACTCCATCTCAGAAAAGGTCTCCCCTCATGTGCTTTCGAAGATACCCCTCGAACACTTCTGGGTGAGGTGTTTTTTCTCTCATCCCTTTCTATTTATTTGCCTATGGGCGACTCTATCTTTCTCTCTTCTCAAGCGACGGTCCCCCCTATTTCCTTTCATTATAAGCTACGAGGAGGCAGCTCCAGGTGATGATCGATAGGATCGAGACACTTAGAGGGGTAAGGGTTGGCAGCACCCTTTGGGCCGTGCCCCCCTACTTTCCTGCCTTCATGCATTTTGAGCTTGCAGGGTGCCGGCGTGCCTGCCACACTCTCTTCACCAAGGGAGGTCGCTTTACCGACCCAAATGAGCTCTAATGACAAGATTGAAGAGTCCTCGATTGTGATCCTTGACACCTTGGGGGATGAACAAGGGGGGGCTCCCTGAGCTTGACCTGGTTCCGTAAGTGATCCACCCCACATGACAGAACCTTATATGAGTGTGAATCCTTGCTTCGTGCCAAACGCGAGACATGAGGACGCCTCCATGTGAGATTATCCTCAGGCGGCTCGGGCCTCCAAGCAATCACATAGAATCGAGGGCCTCATCCCCCAAATGTTGCCTCTACTGACAGCCAGACCTTTCGCCATTTTGAATAAGGGTCTTCCTGGCGCTGATCCGTCAAGCCTTGGGGCCCTTTCTTGGTTTCGAAAGCAGGCAGTTTTCCTCCGCTCAGCTCTCTAAAGAAGAAGAGTAAATGAAAGGTAAAATTAAATAATAGCAGGGATTCTTCTCTATTTGCATGAACTAGAGGAACTGATGTTTCCGATGTAAGCAGGCCAAGTTCGACGCGTCCAGCCCTGAAGCACCTTCTGGCCAGCTAGTATTTGTCACTGAGCCAATGTTAGCCTCCAAGGAAGCTCCAGTCATCTGGGACGTGATCACTTTCTAGACTATTACCACTGCAAGGTGTTAGGTATCTCTATTAAGGCCTCTTCAGTCTTCTTGTATTGTACCGGCGTACCGACCTCCTATGGTAAAGAAAGGAGGGGAGTCTTGTTTTTCCTTCGCTTTTCCAACAACAAGTAGGTTGAGTCCATATTTGGGCGCGGAGATCCATGTTCCTGCGGGCACCAACTATACTCCTCTGCTTTGGCCATAATAAGTGAACAAAAACATCAAAAACTGTTGCATGAAATGAAGTTACTGTGACCTTTTATTGCCTTTGTAGTGGTATGAGACAAGTCGCCATAGCATTGGAAAATTCCATAATCCCGTCATTTACACATAGTTAGCCCGGGAATTTTAGTTAATATGGGTTTCGTCAACCAAGTCCGCCATTCAACTGAATATGACAACGAGATTTGACTATAAATGATGATGCTGATTTATCCATTTTATACAGGGTGCGGCATAACCGTATAAGCAGTTTTAAGGAGTTATAAAAGGTAAAGTGGGTATATAGAGAAGAAATGTTATTATAATCGAGGTTAGCAGTACATACCATTTATAATCTCTAGGTTTTGAAAATAATGTCATGAAGATGACGGCCGTTAACAGCAACACACTTTTGGAGTCAATCTCTGAAGTTTCGAACAGCACGTTCGCATATACTGCAGGGTATGGCGTTAAGATCTTCAATAATCCGCTCTTAGCTGTGGTTGGGCGTGAGGGCGAAGTTTAAATACCTTTTCTTTCAGATATCCCCAAAGAAAGTAGTCACAAATGCTTAAATTAACTAACCGCGCAGGCCACAGTAAATCATCCTTCAGAGACACCAGACATCAGGGAAACATTCGTCTCAAAAAATTGAGTGAATTTCGGGCTGTGTGAGCTGTAGCCCCATCCTGCTGGAACCACACGTCCCCTAATCCCTTATCTTCAACAATCTCCTCCATTATGGGCTGCAGAAAGTTGTGAAACAATGAGACATAACGTTCGGAATTCATGGCCACGGTCATTCCTTCCTCCTAGAAGAAGTACGGGCCTATCACGCCAAATTGTTATATGGCACACCACACTATTAATTTAGCGGAATGTAGCGGTATATCTTGGATAATTCGGGGGTTATTTGCAGCCCAGTAAAGGAAATATTGCCTCGTCGCTACTAAAGAAAGCAGTCTCGGGAGCAATCTGTGTAAGCATGTTTTCACACAGATTTTGGCGGTTAGCAAAGTCTACTTAGTTCAATTCTGGAGGATCATTATTTTGTAGGGATGGAAATTCAAATCCATATGTAGAATCCTCCTCAAACTGCGTTTGTTAATTCCAAAAGCAACAGCATGCCTTCGAGCAGAACGTCTCGGCGACTGCACGATCGCTGCTCTCACTATATCCCCATTTACTAGTGTTCTGATGGACCTACGTCGGCCATGTGTAACTCTTCTTATTGTGCTACCAGTTGCCTCCAACTGCCTAACCCAAGAGCGAATTGTGTTCGCCCGAGGAACGGTATTGTTGCGTGGAATATTGAACCGTCGCCGAAAATCTCTTTGCGTTCCAATTACAGATTGACTGTTCTCAAAATACGCGCACACGGCAAAGATGCGATGTGATCCCGTCCATACCATGTTTGCTTCTGAAATTGAGTTGTCGACGGAGCAGAGCGAAACCACGTTCACCTCCCTTTACCCTCCTCCCCCCGAGCATTGACTCAAAACTGCTCAATCGGTTCTGCCACAGCCTGTATGTGTAATGGAAATTGGTGAACAGAATTGACGTCCGAGCACATTCCACTCCTAAAACTTCCTCAGCGAGTTGGCTTTTGGAACTCGCAGTATGGTAGTGACTTCACGATATACACCTGCCAATTGGTTAAGTAGCGTTTTTATTACTTTGTATTTTTATTTTTTACGTATTATTTTCTTTTGGGGTATTTTTACTTTTTTATCCCTATTATTGACTCATCACCGTTCTTATCTACCTTTTCTGTCCCTTGCTCTTCCTGCCTCACTTTTCCCCGCAGCCTAAATTCTTCTAGATTATTCTGTTTTCTGACCCACGCGGTCACTTGTTTCATTCAGACTAATACCTCGGCCTCATTTCTTCCCCCTTTCCCTAGTTTTTCACGCTGCTTTATATTTGCTTGACACGTGCTTTGTAATCGCCATTCTCGGTTTGTTTTTTATTGAATTTGTTGCTTTTCTGTGACCCCTTTTTTCACATCATATTCTTCCCTGCTCATTTTTATTTTCGCTGTAGCTTCCATAATTTTATTGTTATTTTCTCCATATCAAATTTTTATCCATTTTATCCTACTTATATTTTTCCTCCTTCAATGATGGACACAGTCACATTTCTTTCTCATAATAGAGGGTTTAAGGTATCTTCCTAGGTTGGCTCTAGAATTAAAGCACTAGGAATCACTCGAAATCTATCTCGTCCTATAAAAACAGGATTCCGTTTATCTTCGGTCTTAATTGGTTATTTTTCTTTGAACCATATACAGCGACCTTGCCCCATCGTCTCTTTAATCCCCCCTCCAACCTCCCTACTCTCAGTTTATAATGCGCTTCTGCTCAATGTTAGAAGCGTCACTAATAAAGTAGGGTTTATTCACAATCTGGTGACTAATTCGCGTATCTCCCTCCATGATCTCAGTGAAACTTGGCTTGATCAGAGTGATGGCTGCTTGTCGCTAGCGACCCCTGACGACTACGTCTAGTCCCATAACCCCGAAAACAAACGTGGCTGAGGGGTTGCTCTTATTCATAGTGCCTCTCTCTCTCTCTCTGAATACCCTTCCATCCCCCCTCTTTCTTTTGATGCCCTTATCTCTGTCTCTAATTTTGTTCCCTCTCTAACAATTATTGTGCTCTACCGCCCCTCCTAGCTCGTCCCTTGATCTTTTTCTTAACGAATTTAGTAACCTTCTCGCTAGTCTCTCCCCATTGGGTCATCTTCTTATCATGGGTGACTTCAACCTCCCAGTTATTATCCCTAATCTACCTGCCTTTCTTGAGATCCTTGACCTCCTCTCTTTTACTTAACAACTTTCTTCACCAACACAATCCCATGATAACATTTTAGACTTTGTAATTTCTGACTTTCAAATTTCCAACTTGACCACTTCTTATGCTATTTTGACGCTCTCGCCTCCCCTGACCAAATCATCTCATCCTTGGAGAAATCCCTCCTAACTTGCCTTACTGACAACTTCCCCATTATTCCTTCGTCCTCTCGCCGTCACCGCGCCCCATGGTACTCGCTGGAACTCCTACGCTCGAGACAGTCTTTATGTGCCCATAAAAGAGCTCTTCGTAAAGCTCACTCCAGTAGGCAAGATACAACTGCTCTTTCGCTCACTTACCGTCTTGTGACATCTCTCTACTTGACTGAACTGAAATCTGCACGTGATTTCCATTTGCGTAAATTCTAGCCGACGATAAGAATGACCCCCGTGCCATTTTATGCCTGCTCTCTTCTCTTACCTCCTCACACCAAGTCTCCACCTCCATCAACCACACCGTCCTCTCGAAATTCTTCGCTGATAAGGTCATCAACCTTCGTGCCTCCCTCTCACGACTGCCTGACCAAACTTTTTACATTCTCCCTGATCTCCCCCCCTCCTGCCGCTCAACGTATTTCCTGCCGTGACCGCTGCTAAGTTGTCTGCCTTATTCTCGCGCTCTAAAAAATATGGCTTCCCTTGTGACTTGCCCGCCCCCCCCCCTCTTAGCTATTAATCAAAATATTGCCTGCCTCTCATACTCCCAATGCTCTTCCGCATGTTCAATAGCTCCCTTGCTACTGTGTTGTTCCTTCTTCCTTCATATGTTGCCAAATCTACCCGATCCTTAAAAATACGAAGCTTAACCCTTCCGACCCAGCTAGCTATTGCCCGATCTCACAACTTCCCTTTCTCTCTAAGGTCCTTGAGAGAGTATTTGTTTCACGCATTAATTCCCACATCGTTGCCTATAATATTGGTGAGACTTACCAATCAGGTTTTAAAGCTGGGCACTCTACCGAAACCGCTCTACTCAATGTTACTGATTGCTCACGTAGAGCTGATGACCGGGGTTGGGCCTCCATCCTCATTCTACTTGACCTCTCTCCTGCCTTTGATACTATTGACCATTCCGTCTTGCTTGATCGCCTCCCCTCTATCCTTGGCATTTCTGGCGCTGCTCTCGACTGGTTCTGCCCTTACCTTTTGTCTCACACCCAATCTGTAGTAATTAACGATGTCTCCTCTGGTCCCACTCTCATTCGCTTTGGTGTCCCTCAAGGCTATGTCTTTGGCTCTCTCCTCTTTCGTATCTATTTATTCTCTCTTAGCTCCCTCCTACGTAATCTCTTTCTATCCTTCCACCTCTATGCCGAGGACACTGAAATCTTTTGTCCTCCTTCCCCTCGACCATTGCCCACTCAATCCATGACCTCCTGTCGGCCTATTCTTATATCTCGGAATAGTTATCAGCTAACTTCCTCGAACTTAACCACTCCAAAACTGAAGTTCTTCTGACTGGTACCCCTGCTCTAGTATACAAAGTTAAATCCCTCTTTCCCTTCCTCCCTCTGGGTGGAAACTCTGTCCCTTTCTCTGACTCTGTTAGAAATCTGGGCATTGTGTTCGATAAGCATCTCTCCTTCAAGCCCCACATCTACAATATTACTAAATCTTCCCTTTGTTTCCTCCGTAACTTCTCCCGCATTCGCTCTCACTTCGATCGCCAAAGTCTTCATACTGTTGTCCACGCCTTCATTACCTTCATTACTGTAACTCTCTTCTTGTATATCTACCATGAACCTCTCTACGTACCCTTAAGCTAGTCCAGTAATACGGTGCCCGACTACTCCTCTGTCGCTCTTGCTTCTCCCTTTTAAGCCCCTGCTTCAGAAACTGCACTGGTTACCTGTCAAATATCGTTCTCATTTCAAGGTTCTTATCTTCACTTTCAAGGCCCCAACCTCCTTTTCCTCTGTCCTTTCCCAACGTCTTTCCCCTCGGGCCCTTTGGTCATCTCATGCTGATCTCCTAAATACTCCTCGCTTGTCCCTCTGTTTAATTGGCGACCGCTCCTTCTCAGTGTGCGCTTCCAAGCTTTGGAATGCTCTTCCAGCCAAAATTAGATCTGCTGCTTCACTTACTACTTTTAAGTGACTCCTGAAAACGCATCTGTTCAGGATTGCCTACTCACCAACCTGATCTTAGCCTACTGCCAAACGTGCGCTCTGTAAAGGCCTCTGGCCTTAAAGAGCGCATTATAAAAAAATTATTATTATTATTTATTATTGTTACACGGCCAGGATCTTGGTGGTCAACGTCCCCGGTCTCAACTGAGAGAGGAGGGAGAGGGTCGATTCCCCTTCAAATGTAATGGAAATAATATAAACATCGGCCAGCCTGCGGCCAATAAATAAAAACTGATGGCAGAGAATTATATGTGACTATAGCACAGAAATAAAAGCTAAATTCTTGATAAAAGAATATGAGGGACTAGAATTGGAAATGGAAGCCGGCTTGCCGCAAAGTGGCTGTATCTCTTCAATGTTATACTCAGTATATAAATTGGATATGCCTTCACCAATAAGACCAGAAACGCTGAAAATCTGATTCACGGATGATATCAGCCGAGATAACACATCTCTAACCAGAAATGAAAGAGCGCAACACGATTAACGACACTAGAAATTGGTCACCTAAATGGATTTGGGAAACAATAGAAAATACGGACAAACATGCTCTAAATTATCGTAATTCTTATTACAAGAATAAAAACAGCCGTTATCATACATGAAGTAATAAGGTATTATTAGACATAAACGTGAATTTTTGTGTCTAAAAGTAAAATCAAGACCTACATAAGCCTTCAGCAAGAAAGGGTACAAAATACACTTCCAATTTTAAAACTAATTTATTTACTCGGAGGTTTTTCAATGAAGAATAAAATATATATTGAATTAAGCCGAATAACACTAAATTAGCACCCGACTACCATTGCATATAATATCACAATTAAGAAAAAAGATATGCAAAGAGAGCAAAATAAAGCCTTAAGATTAATAACAAA
Organism: Ceratothoa steindachneri; assembly: GCA_963969495.1. Taxonomy (NCBI): domain Eukaryota; kingdom Metazoa; phylum Arthropoda; class Malacostraca; order Isopoda; family Cymothoidae; genus Ceratothoa; species Ceratothoa steindachneri. Next base: position 14,369,024 of record OZ018318.1, read on the forward strand.
CAGCAGGAAGAGAGAAAGGAAAAAAATGAGATATTACACAAAAGGCCAAAATACCACTAATAAAAATGGTCCTCAGGAAAAAGGCAGAAGATACATGGCAGAATATCAACAACTTTTGCAGAACAAATCTATTTACCGAACGAACAAAACACTCTTCTTCAGTTCCAAAGCCCAAGTAACGAAATCAGGAGCAATAGCAAAGGGAACATGAAAATTCATCGATATGAAAAAAAGCAGAAAAGGGGAAAACGAATAAAATTACCGACCAGAACCAAATAGTCGTACATGAATAATAACCGAATTATAAGAAGCTATAAAACACAACCAAATAATGATAACCAGACCAAGAGAACTGAACATGGAATATACATTAATGAGATAGGTACGTGAAGTAAGACATCCAAAAATGAATTCAAATAAACAAACAAACACCCGAATATTGTTACAACATTAAATAGATAAAAAAAACACGAAATCCAAAGCATAAAATCATGAAAAAAGAAATCCAAAGGCAAGAATGCCATTACCCACAGAATATAAGCCCCATGAAACAATTAGGTGGAAGAGAAAAAGGAGAGAAGAGTAAATGATGTATACTTGTACGGAATCCACATTAATCAGCCGGTCTCCCATGATTTTGGGGCGTAGAAAATATTTCTCTCTCTTCATTTATATTGTTCGATTTTTCTCTCTACTATTATAATTACAAAAATTTATATATTCTACTGAATATTGTCTTGTCTATTACTTGCACGATGTTCTTCAGTGTGGAGATATAGAGAAGCTATTAAGATGAAGAAGAATCCTGATGACCCAACTATCTATTTCCGAATATTTCAGACTTGCTCATATTTCCCTGGGCCATGGAGAAGGAGATCGCATGCTTAATGAACTGTCAAAGAATTACGCTAACATAACCACATGGTCTGTGGAAAAATATATCTTTCTATCTTGAATGCCAAGCGAAGGCCAAGAAACAAGTTGCAACTGGTGTGGTTGTGAAACTCATTGTTAGTTCGGAGTACAACTCAAGATGACAAAGTCGACCCCATTGACATGCATCCAGTGTCCGTCAAAAATTGCAAGAGGATAATTGTGTACCAGGATCATCTCACCAGGTTATGTGTGTTTCGTGCTACATATTACAGCAGAAGTTGTTTATCATTTGATTATCATATTTCTTCTGCTAAAGCATAGCATACTTTAGTCTGACAATATGTATTATATATCATAATACATAGTGTATTTAAAATATTGCTTTGTAAATAAATACGTTGTTTTTAACACCATAGCTATTTCATCAAATCCTTAAGCAATTATTTCAGTATTTACATGAAATCCCTTAATATTTTAGAGATTACATTACTGATGGTTGCAGTAGTTTCATGACCTTACTAATTTTTTCAGCGATTTCATGATGTACCTAATTAAACACATTGTTTGTAAAATATATATATATATATATATATATATATATATATATATATATATATATATATATATATGTATATATATATATATATATATATATATATATATATATATATATATATATATATATATATATATATATATATATAGAGGTATTCATTAAACCATATTGAAAGAGAAAACGGGATAATTTTTCCTGCGGTAATATTTTTAGTACCATTGTTCGAAAAAATCCGTGCAGGTCAATTTCTCTTATAGTTTTTAATTAATTTCTGCAATAAACTTTAAATTTATGAACTAATTTTTCGAGTCAGTTTTAAAGCAAATTTAACTGTTACCAAGTCCTATTTAATTTTTTTTTAACTTATAGTACATTTTACTGATATTTTATAATTGGTCACCTTTAAAAATAATGTCTTGTTGGCCTTTTCAAGTTTTCTTCTTATGTATTAACTTTGTAAACTTAGTCTAGCCTGAAGATGAAAACTTGTAGTTTTCAAAACGCTGTGAAGAATTAAAAGATGCTGCATCCGTTTCTCGTGGGTCTGGGATTCATCCTCAATATTTAAAGCAGGCTTCACGGCCGAGCTCCATATGGATATATCTATACCAATGATGGACAGCAAGTTATCACAGTTATTCGCCATCTTGAGAAGGAAACTATAAAGATGATTAAGGCCAGATAGGACATCGTCTTCCTTAAAGTTTGTATTACTTTAAAAACATATCCTAAATTTCTTTATTTTAAGCTACATCACAAATCTCTGTATAACTCGTATTTCTATAAAGATTCCTTGGATCAACTTATTAACCTAGAAATAACTTCTAAATCAAAAAAGTTTACTCTTCATCAACATAATATAACCGAAGGATTAGCCAATTTGAAGACGCATTTGTCCCTTTTAGACATTCTCCTTATAAGGTAATTTTTGCATAAAACCAACATATTTCACCAAAATGTATGTATACAAAGACACACCAGAAAGATGTCAAATTTGGGATTGTCCTTCCCAACCTTTATGGATCCGGAAAAAGTGATTATCAACTTGTCTGGTACTGCTTTAAGCTTTCATAAAAAATTTCTACTTACTTTGTGAGTTGAATTTAGACTCCCTTTTTAACAAAATAGCTAAACCTAAATTCGTGCTGTAATTGAAAATATGGCACGCAAGGTTAAGGATCTACCTATAAAATGAAACTTTACTAACTTTTGTTCTAAGTTATCTTCTCTCTCCAGCGAATTTTATTCTAAAATACATTCATCTAGAACTTCGAATTTCTTTATTAAGCCTAAAGACAGAAAAGTATTACGGACACTTGCGGCCATAAGGATATAATAGTTACTAAACCTGATAAGGGGAAGGGTGTAGTGATCCTTGATAGGGAGGACTATGCAGAAAAAGCCCATAGTATATTGTATGACGGAACGAAATTTGAACCTATCAATGATTTACCTAAAACGATTCTTCTACGATTCGAAGATAAAGTTAATCGTTTCTTAACACAACTTAAGCAGGCATCAATTACTCCTAAAGATACCTATAATGAATTATTTGTGTCGTGGGTTAGCCGAAATTATATATATATATATATATATATATATATATATATATATATATATATATATATATATTTACTTTTTTTATTAATTTTTAATAAACCAAATCAACTTGGACTTGAGGCGTAGGTTCGTGCCTCGGTGATCGCTTGAGGATCGTTCTCTAAGAGTGCTAATCTTTAAATTTATTCTAGGGAACGAATAAAAGGGGTTTGTTTCTTGACTTTATCAAATATTGCCACTTCAACTTGTTCGAGGATAATTATAACAGTGTTTTTACTAAAAAAAAATAGACTTTAATGAACATAAACCCTCTAACTAAATAACATAAAAAATACAGATCTAATACACTTAAAAAAAAATGGGATTACTGGGTGAGCTCTCGAGGCTCGATTCGAGATAGAATTTTACGGGGGAACAAATTTAAGTTAATATCCTTGTCCTTAGACAGACATCCAATAAAGTGATTATTATGCACGGGGACATAAACAGCAGGATTATTCTTTGCCTACATAAGGTAATGGAGGTTAAATACCCGAGACCAGTTAGATTATCTTCGGAGATTTTGTTCTGGAGAGGCGTAGCTCGAGTGGTTGGTTGTTTGCTCAATAGATTGCTTTCGTCTACCTGCCTGTCAATTTGATTGGTGACGTCACGAGGGATCTGGGTTGGGTAGAGGCGACTTCAAGCGAAAAGTCCTTCTATTTTTAGGAGGTTGGGGCGACCTTGACATCGTTTTCTTCTGGACGAGATGAAATCAATGTCTTCATTTTTTTCTATCTAGTTGGGGTTTGTCAAACTCAGATAGAGTAATATTTGGAGTCCTCAAACTGAGTAGATTGATACACAATAATCTTGGGGGTGAACGGCGCCAAGCGTCCTTTCTACAATCTGGTTTTGTACAAGGATTGCAAGTTCTCCTTAACTTGCAGAAAACTTTCTACCGGTGATTTTTCTGTTTTCTTTCAACCTCGAAAAATCTTCGCTCAACCGGTGACTTTGTTGTCTCTTTATGTAAGAACGAACAAAATGCCTCGTTTCCTCGGATCAACCTGTTAGAAACCCAAATTGCTCCCGCGGGGTAATGGGGAGGTGGAAGCGGGACTCTCAAGGTGAGACCTCCGGTTGGTCTTCTGGGCTTGGCGTCTTGTAGCTCTGAAAGAGGGTAATACGAGATTGTCAGTTTGCACTTTTAAATTGATTGTTTATAAGTATACCGTCGAAGGGCCTGCCTTTTGAGCTGAGGTCAGGAATCAGTGTCCTATAATTCACCATTTTTCCTTTCTCCTATATTTCCGAAGAACATCGGAGGGGCAAAGCTAAACCCAGATGTCACTTGTTATTATTTCCTTGGCCTCGATATATATATATATATATATATATATATATATATATATATATATATATATATATATATATATATATATACTAAACACTTATAACTTTATAATTTGTATCTTCCCATTATTTAGCATCCATTTATTTTCTACCTAAAATACACCAAGAAGGTGTCCCTTTGAGGCCCATACTTGCCTCTTATTCTTTACCATCATACAAACTGTCCAAATATCTAGTTAAAATCCTTTACCTATATCTAAAAATCAGTTGTCCATACAAAACAACTATAAGTTTTAAGCGAAATTACCCAGCAAAGTTAACGATGCATATATGGTGAGTGTGATAGAACGGTCTGAGGCCGCTTTAATTCAGCCTCTATCACATTTTAACCATGCTTAGCCACGTGCATCCTGCCTGCGAGAGGAATTAGAACCGCGTTATCTCCCATCATAGCCAATGTTTAATCAAGGAGTTTCACTCCCCCGTTTCACCTCCATACGTCTATCTCGCCAGATTGAATTAGGCTTATGGGCAGATAAGGTATTTCCTCATGCGCCAGCGGGACATTCCCCCGAAGCCTGCCACTTAATTGTTCCCTACGCCAAGGGGATGGCTTCGACTATTTATATCATAGCTTTTTCCGATTGAAGCAAATCAGATCCCGATTATCTTCGCGAGGCATCACGCCGATCCGGTCTCACTTGTGCACCTAGGAACTCTCTACCTCGAGAAACCCCTTATTGTCCAGAAGAGGACAATATGCTTTGAGTGCCAAGGTTCGTGCCTTCAAGACGCCAAGTCAACAAGGCCCCGCTGTTGTTCAGAAAGAGAACAACGTTAACACAGCCATTGATCTTTGAGCCCGTTTGACGAGAAACGGTTCTTTCACCTCCCTGTTGTTCAGAAAGAGAACAACGTTAGAAGAGTCATTGTTCTTGGAGTTCGTTTGGCAAGAAACGGTTCTCATTCCCAAGACTTTACGTTAGGATAAGTCGATTTCCCCTTTTTAACGTTCTTCAAGACAACGCTTGGTTTCAACAATAACCTCCATTTTTCATCTAGAACTTTCCCGATTTGCTGTTACAAAGATCGCTTGTACCTCCGAGCCCCCCTTTGCTTTTACTCTTTGAAGACAGTCCTTCCCCTTCGCTAATGACACCCCCCCGAAGAACACTTCTGCTGGAAATCGCCAGTGGACCGAAGATTCCTTCGCATCGTCTTCCTCTGCACAATAACTTTGTAATTACGTAAGCTGAGCATTACCTTTAATAATTTAACCTTTTGTCAACGCAACCCTGTGCTTTAAATGGTTTAGCGAACCATTGTCCCCTTAAATTTTTGTTTATTTACCTTTTTAAATCTCTCCAAATCTTAATCCTCAGATTAGTCAGATATTCCCACGACATTTTTCATTCTCCGTTTACGTACACATTTTTTTGTGTGTTGTTGATAGATTAATTAATAAAACTCTATTTTATTAATAGTAGCCATATTAATTATCCTTGTTGCTCCGTTCCACTTCTTAAGCATATTGAAGATAAATTAGCCTCTCCAGGCCCCCCACCCTTTTGGACTAACCTCGGTCAATCAGATTACCACGCACTCGAAATATCAGAATAATTTCCTCAATGAATACTTATATATGGTATATCGTCGAGAGTCTATTCTATGACAGTGAGTTATGATGTTGAATCTTTATTCAATAACATTCCCCTAAACTATACAATCAATTTAATATTAAATAAAGTATTCCATTCCCAAAATACTTTTCATGGATTTTCACGAAGCCAATTAAAAAAGGCGCTGGAATTAAGTCTTTTTGAATCTTGGTTCACGTTTAATAATTAGGTTTACTGCCAGATTGATGGTGTTGCAATGGATTCTTTAATGGGAGCACTTGCAGCAGAGTTTTTTTTATGATAAATCCCGAAGATCAAATGTTTTCGACTAATTTATATTACAAACCTTCCTTTTACCGCCGTTTTGTTTAATGATTCCTTGGCAATTTTTAATAATCCTGCACATAGCTAACTTTTCTTGAATTTTTTTAACACTTTACACCACAACATCAAATTCACCATGGAAGTAGAGTCAAATGATAAGATGCCCTTTCTTGACCTTTTAATCACCCGAGATACTGACCAACGAAAATTTCAAAAAAACATTTACCGACAAAAAACTTTCACAGGACTAGGTTTGAACTATTTTAGTTTTTGTGAATTCAGATACAAAAAAAAACACAGTAAAAACTTTAATATATAGAAGTTTCTCGCTATCATCCACTTACCAATCAATTTATAAGGAATTTATTTTTCTTAAGAAATATTTTAGAAAAAATTTATTTCCTTCTGCCCTATATGATAGAGTTTTAAAAAAGCTATTTGATAATCTCATTGACCCACCTCAACCCTGAATAGAAGTTCCTAAAATGCCCATATATTTACTAATTTGAGAGATTGGTTTTTTAAAAAATACTTTTAAACGAAAAATCCTATGAATTTTTAAAAGATATTTTCCCCAAATCAACCCACAATTAGTTTTTAGGAACAAACTATCGATAGGAAGTTTTTTTAACAGTAAAGATCCTATCTTTTCGGAGTTCGGAAGTGATAATGTTTATTTATTTAAATGTCCCAGTTGTACTGGAGCCTCTTACATTGGCAGCACTGGCAGGTCTCTTGGAGCTAGTTTCTTTGCTTATATGGGGATTAGTTGGCACACAAACAAAATATAAATAAAAAGGAAAAGTCTTCTATTAGGGAACACACCATAAGCTGTAAAACTGACATTTCTATTGATAATTTTCAAATATTAGCCTTTAACAACAACAAACATCGCCTAAGAACCCTCAAATCTTTATATATCAAACACTACAAACCTACACTCAATGAAAATTTAAGTGGAATATCATTATTAATTAAGTAATTTTAACTACAGTTTGTTAGTTGGTTTGTTTTTTTCACAAACCAAGCGTCACTGTAACCTATAAATACTAGCCCCTTGTTAAACCCACCATTCCCTCTCTAGGATGGATCCACTTTAGTAAGTACCCAAATTTGCCCTTTTTATATTAAATGTTTTTAACTCTTACAGTCTTTACAAAATTAAAAACAAAGTTTAATATTTACTAACTTTAAATAATGCCAGGTCAATTTCTCCTATAGTTTTTAATTAATTTCTGAAATGAACTTTAAATTTATTTTTGTTTTTTTTGAGTCAGTTTTAAAGCATATATAACTGTTGCCAAGTCATATTTAAAAATTTTAACTTATAGTACATTTTACTGATATTTTATAATTGGTCACCCTTAAAAACAATGTCTTGTTGTCCTTTTCAAGTTTTCTTCATATGTACTCACTTTGTAAACTTATTCTAGCCTAAAGATGAAAACTTGTAGTTTTCGAAATGTTGTGAAAAATTAAAAGGGGCTGCATCCGTGAACTCTCCCTCCTTTCTCTCATATAATGTTCCAAAAAATGAAAATTTTTTCGTAGTACCAGAAATGGGACCTTACAATAAATTATTCACTAGAAAATGCAACAAATTACTTGAAAAATATTTCTTTCATACCAACTTCAAAATCACTTTTGTTAACCCACTTTCCATAGGAAGTTTCTTCTCGTCAAAAGACAAACTTCCTTTAGAAATGAGCAGCCGTGTTGTTTATGCTTTTACTTGTCCTTGTTGTTTGCAAGGAACCTATATTGGTAGTACGGTTTGCTCATTGAAAGAGAGGTTTTGTTCTCACATGGGAATAAGCCATCGCACTGGAAAAATATTGTCTAAGAAGGAAGCTTCTGTAATTAGAAATCATAGTATACAATGCAAGACAGAATGTTTCATAGATAATTTTAAAATAATTGGTCCTAGTAACAATGAATATAGTCTAAGAATTTTGGAATCCCTACTAATACGTACAAAATCTCCTACACTCAACATAGATAATACCGCTTATCCTCTTCTTATTTCTTAATTTTAATTACCTCATTCAACAACCAACCAACCTTCTCTTATTTAACAACCAACCAATCAAATTCCTATCCATCTTTAAGCCACATCCTTTATAATTTCTTCACTTTGTGATTTCTCCTGAACTTCATCGGTAAGCAATATTATACTGTGATTTTTTACTTTTGTGTTTTTGCTTTTTTTTTCGTGTCAATAGTGATTACATTAGATTAATAATTTGATTCTCTTGCTTTTTAAATTCCTGAATTATCGGTAAGCAATATTATACTGTAATTATTTACTTTTGTTTTTTGTGAGTTTTTTTCGTTTCAATAGTGTTATATTAGATTGATAATTTGATTCTCTTGAGTTTTAAATTCCTGAGTTATTTTCTAATTTTTGATTTACCTACATAGTCATAACCTAATTATTTTTAATATTTTTAATATTCTTTAACTGTATTAGATTACTTTATGTTTTAGAACCTGAAGATGGGTGATACGCCCGAAACGTTGTTTCATAAATAAATCACATGTACCTCAGCCTCTTATGTGTCCTTACCTTCACCTTGAAATTGAAGATTAGACTGGTCAGCAGCAACTCATATGACTATATATATATATATATATATATATATATATATATATATATATATATATTGTCGAGGTATCCCCCGTATAGAAAATCTCGGCGGTCAGAGTTTTTCGCAGGTACTGTCTGGGGGATAAGTAAAGAGTACCAATTACGGTTGACCGGGTTTAGATTAGTGGCTTGTCAAGTTGCAGTTCAAAAGATATAGAAAGACAATCCCCCCAAATATTATTTTAATATATATGAAAAAAGGGGCAATTTATACATATATACAAAAGGCGGATCAAATTACTTAAGGTGCTTAAATAAATTATGTGAAGATTAATGAGGTAATCTGGGGATAATCAGACACGATCGCTTTATCTTCAAGCACGGGCGCATTGGATGTGTGGTGTAAGACAACGGCTCAGATCTTCAAGAATTTACTTCAAGGAGTTCTAACTAGGAGGAATTGAAGATAGAGTTGGATTACTCCCTGCTGATCGGCAGGAAGTCTCAGTCTCGAAAGAACTGGAATCTAGAAGTGGTGGGGAAGATGAGATGGCCGCACAGCTCTCCGGGAAGAAGGGGGCTTGATAGCTTTCCTTTGAACAGGGGCCAAAGCTTAACGAAGGTAGATCTGCTGGCCAGATCTTTGAAGAGGTACAATGACGAGCTACTGGGGGTCACGGGAAACAGACGGTGGTCCGGACGGAGTGGATGGCGGGCTTAATGTCCTCGAAAGATGGTAAGCTTCGGGTTAAATACCCGGGTGGCTACTATGATAGACGTCTCAGGGCATTGCGGTCCCCAAGAGATATTTGACGCCTGTCTAAGCAAACAAAATTCATGATAATGCGACGTCCAGACGATCAACCTTTCCTCGTTATATGGGGGTAGCGTTAATATGGCCGCTCACGGCGTTATCGCAGGGGAGGCAGGAGACGATCGGCGCCTGAAACCAAACAAAGCTGAGAAGGTTGATTAAGCGAGTAACAGATTCTGTCTCGACTTTCTAAAATTCGCACGCTTTCTCAGGTGGTCTTGAATAAATAGAAGGGTATCGCCAAGGGGTTTCCTCTCACGTTTGTCCTTCGAGGGCATTCATTCACAGATATATATATATATATATATATATATATATATATATATATATATATATATATATGAAATTTTCAACCAACTGACGACATCACATACCTGAAAAAACACATGCATACATTGCAATCTACAACATCCTTTAAGGAGGCACAACTCACATAACCCCAAGGAAGACATTGATATTAAATAGGATATAAATCCGCTGCCACAGGTTTTAGTATTCCTTAAAATTTTAGGAAATTAAATAAATGTATGGTGTAAAGATTTTATTCGCAATCAATATGAATAATATAACTGAAATAAGGAGGAATAAAGAGCAATAAGTTCTACGTGTTCTCCAAACCAAGGAAAGTTTAGATTCAGCTAGAAGATAGTGAGGCAGTGTGTGATACAACGGTCTGAGGCCGCCATGCTTCAGCCCCTATCACATGTCGAAACACATGCTTCCCCACGTGTATGCTGCTGCGTGTATGCTACGTTATCGCCCCCCCCATCCCCAAGTTTAATCAAGGATGTTCAATCCCCCATTCGCCTCCATGCTTTGATCTTGCCAGATTAAATTAGGCTTATGGGCAGATAACGAATTTTCCCAAGCGCCACTGGGACATTCCATCGAATACCCCCCTCCCTCTATTGTCCCCTATGCCAAGGGGCTTGCTCCGGCTATTTATGCGATAGCATTTTGCATTTGAACAAGATCCCGATTATCTTCGCGAGACATCAAGCCGATCCGGTCTCCCTTGTGCACCTAGGAACTCTACCCCGAGAAACCACTTATTGTACAGAAGAGGACAATATCCCTTGAGTGCCAAGGTTCGTGCCCCTCGAGACGCTAAGTCAACAACTCCCCTCTCCTGTTTTTCAGAAAGAGAACAACTTTGGAACAGCCATTGTTCTTCGAGCTCGTTCGACAAGAAATTGTTCTTACCCTCCCTGTTGTTCAGAAGAACACAACATTAGAACAGCCATTGTTCTTCAAGCTCGTTCGTCAAGAAATGGTTGTCGTCCCCAAGAAATCACGTCAGGGTAATTTAATTCCCCCATTTTTCAATGTTCTTCAAGGGAACGCTTGGTTACAACAATAAACTCCATTGTTCATCTAGAACATCTCTGATATCCTGTCTCAAGGATCACTCGTACTTCCGAGCCCCACTTCGCTCTCACTCCTCGAAGACAGTCCTTCACCCTCTTTAAGGACTATCTCTCGAAGAACCCCTTCCCACTCAAAAGAATCGCCAGTTGGACCGAAGATTACTTCCCATCGCCTTCCTCTGCACAACAACTTTGTATTTACGTGAGCTACGCATTACATTTAATCATTTAACCTTGTGTCAACGCAACTCTGTTCTTTAAACGGTTTTAGCCAACCATTCCCCCTTTTTGTTTGTTTTACCGTTTTAAATCCCACCAACTCTTAATCCTCAGCTTAGTCAATTATTCCCATGACCTTTTTTATTTCCTGTGTTTCTCCCATTTTAATTCCCGGTTATGTAAACATTTTCTGTGTGTTGTTTTGATAGATTAATTAATAAAACTCTATTTTATTAATATTTGCCATATTATTTATCGTTGGGCTCCGTTCCACTTCTTAGCTATATTGAAAATAAATAAGTCCTCTACAGTCCGCCTCCCCTTTGAAACATTCTCGTAATTTGATTACCACGCACTCAAAAGATTGAATAATCCCCTCAACGAATAGTTATTGAAGGGGAATCGTCCCTTCCCCCCCCCCCTGTTCACTCGTGATACAATCCTAAGGCGGTTACCGCAAAGACATCCGGCCTAGGCATCGGCGAGTCAAAAGCGTAACCACAGAGTCGCACAACTCGGTTCCATGAAAGACCTAAAGGTCAAAATGTAAGATCGCCCCCAGGAGAGTGAGATCCAGTTTCATGTCCAATAAGAAATTGGAAACGTGTTTCTCCCAATCTCGAAGGCTAACGAAGAGCCGATGTTTGACGTCGTGGGAAAAACCGTTGGCCAAACGAACTCTCCTGGGGCCGTCCTCAAGCCCCTTCCCCCCCTTACCACTGCCCCCAGTAGGGTGACGAGGTATAAAGGAGGAACTCTCAGGAAAATCGAGGTAGTATACGTCAGTCTCTAGATGACAAAGTCTTCGGATCAAACCGAGCTACCGAGACTAGAGAGGTAGTGTACTTGGCTCGCCAGACCAAGAAGTACCCTGCAAGAGAGGCAGGGCTACCTACCTTAAGGGGCTAAGAAGAAGCTCATCCTCGAGCTGGTCCCTGGTTATCAAACCAAACGATAAGTTAACTTTGTTAAGTTCAACTTACTTTCGCCAGAGAGATTCCTCATATCCTGGTGCACCTTAAACACCAGGGGTATTCCTCGTCTTTGAGGAATTAGGAAATGAAGAAGGAAAAGGCTCCCCCCTCGAGCCTATTACTCGGTGGCCACACCGAACTCCTAAGTTAACTTAGGGAGGAACCAAGTTCAAATTATTCTCGTCAGAGAATAATTTGAACTTGGTTCATTCCTGTTCCATAAGGAAATAATAACGAAGGAGAAAAGCTCCCCCTCGAGCTCGTTATTCGGTGGTCACACCGCACTCCAAGTTAACTTGATTTAAGAACCAAGTCGGACTCACTCTCGCCAGAGAGACCACGACTTCCTAGGTGTTGCATAAAGCACCGTATTTGTTCTCGTCCTTGAAGAACCCCCCCCCCCCCCCCCCCTCCCGGAAAATGTGTTGATCCCCCAGCTGCCACCCTCGCCAAAACAACCGTGTGATTTCGCCCAGCTACATCTGGCAAGACGGCACGCGTCGTGAGTCAATAACATTTCTGTGGCCCTTTAAACTTTAGATGAGTCCGTAAGCCTAATTCTTATATTATTGGTGTGTGTAGAGAAATTAAATAATTTTTGTGGGTAAACTAATTTAATTAATTCTTGTTTATGATAATATTTTGAGTATTGCTGTAGTCAATGTTTAGATGTTGTGTATTTAATGGTTAAAGTTAAAATATAAGTTTATTTTGAGAATTAGTGTTGTTTCTTTTATATCCTTACGTGTTTCGGAACGGCTCTGTTCGTTAAGATATTCAGATATCAATATATATTAGACACTTTTAGCACTCTTAGAATAGAACAAAAAGGGGGGGAATTCTACGACATAAATAAAAGTGGTGTCAGGTTTGTAGGTTGTTATTAGAAAGAACCCAGCAGTGTCAAATTAAGAAAGAGCCAACACGTAAAGGAATATCAGGAATAAGAGAATAATTGATGAGAGGAAAATTGGTAGAGTTAGAAGTGGTAACAATCTTAAGGTAATTGGTAGGCCAAGTGGTAAATTTGTTGTTGGGAGTGGTATTTCAATCAGCATAGTAGGGGGATTAAGGGTAAGTTATGTTGAGCGCTACCTGTTGAGTGGTGGCATAATTACCTCAGAGTACAGTAAGGAAAATTCAACGGACCAACACAAAATGGATCCGGTCGAAAGACTCAGCCTACAAGACCAAATTCTTGGATTTGAAGGCGAGCATATGAATGCCTAAATCCTTGAAGAATTGAGAATATAAAGAGAAGAAGAAGAAAAAATAATAGAGTTTGATAGAAAATGGGAAAATATAGAAATACGGATGAACCGGAAAAGTTGAGAATCCCGAATACAGCAGAAAATAGAAATAGAGGAAAGAAGATTCTCAAGCCGAAGTAAGACAAACGAAAGGTTAGGACAGTTGAAAAGAGAAGCAAAAGAATTCAGAATAAGGATAGAAAAGGAAGATGAGGAAAGAAGACTAAATATAAGGCTGGAAGATAAAGAAAGAAGAACTCGACGGGAAAACGAAATAGCGAAAGCAGAACAAGAGGTGGAGGAAAGAAGAATGAAGAGGGAAAAAGAACGTGCTCAAGCCGAAAAAGAAGAGAAAGAAGAAAAGAAAAGATTGCTCGCACTCGAAAGAGCACCTATCGAGAATCTCATAAAGGCCGAGGAAGTTGTAGCCCGGCCTGGACCTAAGAAAGGACCATCAAGGGAAACCAAGCCAAATGGAGTAACGATGGAAGAAGTAGAAAGTAGGGATGAGGTACCAGCAGGAGTACCTAAAGGGAATTCTACGAGGAGAACCCAGCCAAATTGGGTTATCAGGGAAGAAGTAGGAGGTAGGGTAGAGGTACGAGCAGGTGTACCTGAGGAACTACCTACTAAGAGAAGTGAGTCAAATGAGTTGACAAGGAAGGAGGAAAGAGGTGCTATTGTGATACACCCAGGTAAGACTAATCAAATGGTAGACGCGGATGAGTATCCCCTACCCCTGGATGTCTCCTCCCCGAACGGAACGTCCACGGAGTTACCGCTAAATCACCAATTCGTAGTGAGCGCCACGCCCATTAACGACCTCGCAGGAAAATGTTTTCTCGATCCTCAAAGATCGAACCTAGACACGATCTTCCCGTGTACCTGGTTTAAGGAGAGCTATGGGACCCACGTCTCATCAATTATGCCCCGCTGCAACAAGCCGCTCTAGGCATAATGTTCAATTTAAAGGTAGTCAAGTACCATAAGAAGGGTAATTCGAGTAGGTTGAAATATCGCTACCATTTAGTAACATACTGGGGTATACTCAATAACCCGAACGGCGAACTCAGGCGCAGTAAAGTATTGGTATTAGAGCACCATTTTACTATTAGCTACATCAAAGGAGCTGATAAAGTACATCTGCTTTATAGGCGGAGACGAAATACCATTGAGGGTCATTTCAGTACCTAATGAGCGTGAAACCATGCTTTCATTTGTTGTACGTGTTAATATATATCGGTAGGATTTAAGTTCGCAAAAACTTAGAAATGTAAGAAGTAGCTTGTCTGTTGTTTTTTTCGGATAATCGACGAAATGAGGTTTTTTAATTTTTATGTAAAATTGTATTGCAAGTAGGTCTAGGTTGACACATTGCCTATGTAAACGCGCGCGAGAGCACCCACGTGTAAAAAAAATTAATGTAAGAGAGGGTTCAAACAAAGACAACTTTGTTAATCTCGACTAGGTTGAGTAAATTGTTTTGAGTTCGCAGGAGTCCCCCCCCCTTTAAGTTCTTTAATGGGAGGTGTTGTAGGGAAATGGTCACTTTCCCCACCCCCCGTTCAATCGTGATGCAGTCCCAAGGCGGTTACCGCCAAGAAATCCGACCCAGGCATCGGCGAGTTAAAAGCGTAACCACAGAGTCGCACAACTCGGTTCCATGAAATACCTAAAGGTCAAAATGTAAGATCTCCCCCAGGAGAGTGAGATCCAGTTTCACGTCAAATAAGAAATTGGAGACGTGTTTCTCCCAATCTTGAAAGCTAACGAGGAGCCGATGTTTGACTTCTTAGGAATAACCGTTGGACAAACGAACTCTCCTGGGGCCATCCTCAAGCCCCTTCCCCCCTTACCACTCCCCCAGTGGGGTGATAAGGTATAAATAAGGTACTCTCAGAAAAATCGAGGTAGTATACGTCAGTCTCTAGGTGACGAAGTCTTCGGATCAAACCGAACTATCGAGACTTGAGAGGTAGTGTACTTGGCTCGCCAGACCAAGAAGTACCCTGCGAGAGAGGCAGGGCTACCTACCTTAAGGGGCTAAGAAGAAGCTTATCCTCGAGCTGGTCCCTGGTTATCAAACCAAACGATAAGTTAACCTTTTTAAGTTCAACTTACTCTCGTCAACTTACTCTCCTGGTGCACCTTAAACACCAGGGGTATTCCTTGTCCTTGAGGAATTAAGAAATGAAGAAGGAAAAGGCTCCCCCCTCGACCCCGTTACTCGGTGGCCACACCGAACTCCTAAGTTAACTTGGTAAAGAACCAAGTTCAAATTATTCTCATCAGAGAAACCCCGTTTCATCGATCCTCGCCCTTGAAGAGGACCCTCCCCGAGTTCAGTCTTCGTCCATAAGGAAATAAGTAACGAAGGAGAAAAGCTCCCCCTCGAGCTTGTTATTCGGTGGTCACACCGCACTCCAAGTTAACTTGATTTCAGAACCAAATTCAACTCACTCTCGCCAGAGAGACCACGACTGCCTAGGTGTTGCATAAAGCACCGTATTGTTCTCGCCCTTGAAGAACTTCCCCTCCGGGAGAACGTGTGGATCCCCCAGCTGCCACCCTCGCCAAAACAACCGTGTGATTTCGCCCAGCTACACCTGGCAAGACGGCACGCGTCGTGAGTCAAAATCATTTCTGAGGCCCTTCAAACTCCAGATGAGTCCGTAAGCCTAATTCTTATATTATTGGTGTGTGTAGAGAAATTAAATGATTTTTGTGTGTAAACTTATTTAATTAATTCTTGTTGTCGTACAATGGACTCCCGACGATATACCATATATCACTATTCGTTAAGGGAACTTCTTTAATTATCTCTAGAGTGCGTTAATGTCTGGCGGCCGATATTATGTATCTTCGATATGCTTAAGAAGTGGAACTGAGCTCAAGGATAATAATAGTGCTATCATTAATAAAATAGAGTTTTATTAATAATAACTATCAACAAACACAAGACGGAAAATATTGACATAAACAGAGAATGCAAAGGGTCGTGGGGGCTTGGGGTAATCCGAGGATTTAAAGAATTTTAAAAGGTGAAACAAATATAGAGTTAAAGAGATGGGATGGTTCGATAAACCATTTAAAGCACAGGATAGAATTGACAAAAGGGTTAAGTACTCAAAGATGACGTTTGGCTTACGTAACTTTGCACTAGTGGTGCAGTGGAAGGTGGCTTGAAGGAATTTTCGGTCCGCTGGCGAGTTCCAGCCGAAGGGGGGGAATGAGATGATCCTGACGTGGCGTCTTGGGAATGAGAACCGTTTCTCGACGAACGGCTTGAAGAACAATGGCTTTTCTACGTTGTTCTCTTCTGAATAAAGGGGGGGTGAGAACCCTCTCTTGTCTACGGGCTCAAGAACAATGGCTGTTCTAATGCTGTTCTCCTCTGAACAACAAGGGGGGGGTGAGAACCGTCTCTTGTCTACGGGCTCAAGAACAACGGCTGTTCTAAAGTTGTTCTCTTCTAAACAACAGGGGGATGGGAGCACCGTCTTTTGTCTATGGGCTCAAGAACAATGGCTGTTCTAATGTTGTTCTCCTCTGAACAACAAGGGGGAAGGGTGAGAACCGTTTCTTGGCGAAAGTCTCAAAAGAACAATGGCTGTTCTACGTTGTTCTCTTCTGAACCCGAAAGGCTCGAACCTTTGGCACTCAAGGAATATTGTCCTCCTTCTGGACAAGTGATGGTAAATCTCGAGGTCGAGGTCCCTTGGCGCACAAAGGGAGAGAGGGTCGTGCTGATGTTTCGCGACGAAAATATGGATCTCTAATCTGATCTTAGTGGTAAAGTTTTTATATAAATAGCCAGGACATCTCCTTGGCGTGGGGGACAATGGAGTGGGAGCTTCGAGGGAACGCACAGCCGATCCGGAGAACAATGCCTTATCTGCCCATAAGCCTAACTCAATCTGGCGAGGTCGGCGTATGGGGGAGACCGGGGGGACGATAACCTCCTTGTTTAAACATTGACATCCGGTGGCTGTGATAAGGCACCAAGCTTCAAAATGAAGATGCACGTGGGCCCATCGTGGTTTGAAATAATATGAGATAGAAGTTGAAATTAACGCAGCTTCAACTCGTTCTATCACACCCCTCCATTCCGGGGGAAGTTGTCACTTCGAAAAAAAGAGAGAAGGGACAACGATAGAGCTCCGTTGTGGGGAACTCGTTTTCTTGTACCAGCCGTACCTTCCTGCACCTAACTAGTATTTCCTCAATACATTTGATTATTTTGATCTTTAGATTACAGGGGAAAATAACCTTTAATACAACTTAATCAAAGAAAAAAAGGGCATGGAACAATGAAATGATATAAAATTAGTACATACGAGCAAATTAATTTATATGTAAATTAATGGGTAAAAATATATATACATACAAAAAAATAGACATTGAGCGTTACAAAATTTAGACATATACATTAATTAATTATATTACAAGAGAATCTTAATTTAAGTCGTACAAGACGGTATATACCTACATGGAGATACTAATCCTATGAATACTCTTACTCTAAGCTATTCGGTAACGCATTCCTACTGAGTGCGTCAGCGACCTGGTTATCGGAACCTTTTATATAATTTATTTTAAACTGATACTCTTGCAAGAGTAAACTCCAGCGCATGATGCGGCCGTTTGAGTGTCGCACATTCCTAATATAGGCTAACGGACGGTGGTCGGTTCCTATTTGAAATCCTTTACCTATCAAGTACATCTTGAATTTTTCTATGACCCAGATAATTGATAGAGCTTCCTTTTCTATAGTGGCATATCTCTTTTCGCGTGGTAATAATTGACGACTAGCATATGCCACTGGATGACTCGTGCCGTCATCCTCGTATTGAAGGAGTACACCTCCAATGCCCTCGTTGCTCACGTCGATCTTAATCCCAAGGGATTTTTCCGGGTTGGGCAACTTTAAAATGGGGGCAGAAATGAACTAACTCTTGAGCTGATTAAAATAGGAAATAGAGACATCATTCCAACGTAGACGATCGGAAAAATTATTTTGTTGAAGGGGGCTGAGGGGGGCCGAAATTGCAGCGAAATTCGGAACAAATCGCTGATAGTGAGAAGCTGATCCTAGGAACGATCTTAATTGCTTCTTTGTAATCGGGAGGGGCATGTCGGCGATTGCCTTAATCTTATTCTCTTGGGGACCTAACTTGCTTTGTCCTATTTTGAAACCCAAATATTTTATGGTTTCGTGGGCAAAATGGCATTTGCGGGGGCCAATGGTGAGGCCATTTTCGCGCAGTCGCTCGAAAAGAGCTAATAGGGTGTGTAAATGGTGACTTCATTCAAATAGTTCTTGTAGCTGACTCTTTTGATGTGGTATCAGCTGCGCGTCAATATCTAGGTAAGAGGGTTCCAAAGACTCGCCTGGTAGGGAAGGAGGAGGGTAATCGGCATCAGGTTGGATGCACACTGTCTGGATTACATTAAGGGACTCCGCGGGATAATCTTCTTAAAGCGCCGATGATTCGTCCAGTTCGACGAAGGTATCTCCATGGGCGCGTTGGGGGTTCTTTTTTTCTTGGGGTCCACGGACAGTCTCCGTGTCCTTGTCTTGGGCCTTATCACCTAAGGGTGTTAGTGATTCACACTCCTCTTGTGCCGTTCTAAAGTCCTGGTTAGGGGTCTCCTAGAAATCGGACGGTATCGGGGTTCTGATGGGGACGGGGTCCTGAACTTCTTTCTTATCTCGGCCTCGAGGAAGGGCGGCCTGAGACACAGGGTCGGAACTTACTTGGGGGCTCTGTCCTATAAGTACGGAACAGAATTGTATGGGTGCTATAATGACTTCAGCCCAGCCATCATAATATTGACACTGCAGGTAACATCTAAAGACGGGGAATCGGTTCGCCCGCCCAAGGTGGTCATGTACCACCGCAGATTTTTCGTGGTTAGAGGCCACTGGGAGGAGTTCGTCGGACACTATGAAACACGTACATCCTGTGTCCCCGACGAGAGTCGATACTCGGCAGCCGTCTACGCTGCCCTCCTCATATTTTAAAGTTCATGATGAACTTTTATCAAAAATCAACTTTACCTGGTGGCCTGACGGAGGGGGAGAAGTTTCTGCTTGGGTCTGTACCACCGGGGTAGCCGGGGTTGTATTAATCTGGTGAACTTGGTGGGCTGGTCCGCTTTTAAGCCTAGAATTTTGGGGGCAATTCCAGCTCATGTGGTTTTCTACACCACAGGGGAAGCATATGATTGGTCGCTTCGGCAAGAGAGATGGAGGAGAAATCTTAAGGAAGGTTTAGGGTCCCGTTGTTGGTTTTGGGGAAAGAAGTTTTGGGGTTTTACGGGGCTCGGAAACTTTGTCAGCTTTCCTGGGAAGGGGCGCGAATCCTTCCTTCTTTCTTCTTGTTGGATTTCTCTTTCTCTTTCTTCTTGTTGTATTTTTCTTTCTCGTTCTTCTCGTTGTATTTCTCTTTCTCGTTCCTCTCGTTGTATTTCTCTTTCTCGTTCCTCTCGTCGGATTACTCTTTCTCTTTCTCTTTCTTCTCTTTTGAATTCTCTTCTTCCTTCTTTTTCTTTTCTTTCACGCTCTTTTCTTTGCTCCTCTTGAATTTACTCAATTATTTCTTTTCCAGAGAGTCCCAAGGATTCTCCTTGCGCTTTAAAGATTTCGAACTGAGTCATCTTTGCACTTGGGGGCGCACTTTTCAACCAACTAAAATTCCTTGCAACAAGAATTATGCCTCTATAGAATTAGCCTACCTAAATATGGGCACTGACTGACCTATTCGTACTTGGTTTCTCGATCTAAGTAACCAATACCAAAAATCTAAAAAAAAACACAACCAAATTATTAACACAGTTCCTTGAGCTACTCCAGCTTCTTAAGTTTCAAAAAAAGGGGATAGCAATCGTTAAAACAAAAGGGAACTACTATACTCTATTATTGTAACAAATAACACTATGCTTTACTCGACTGAGACCAGTGTTTGCAAAGATATAGCGTTAAACCTTACACACCTGATACCAAATTTAAATAGTATATATATATATATATAAATATATGTCGTAGAATGGACTCCCGACGATATACCATATATCACTATTCGTTGAGGGAACTTCTTTAGTTATCTCTAGAGTGCGTTAATGTCTGGCGGCCGATATTATGTATCTTCGATATGCTTAAGAAGTGGAACTGAGCTCAAGGATAATAATAGTGCTATCATTAATAAAATAGAGTTTTATTAATAATAACTATCAACAAACACAAGACGGAAAATATTGACATTAACAGAGAATGCAAAGGGTCGTGGAGGCTCGTGCTAATCCGAGGATTTAAAGGATTTAAAAAGGTAAAACAAATATAAGGTTAAAGAGATGGGATGGTTCGATAAACCATTTAGAGCACAGGATAGAATTGACAAACAAGGGATTAATACTCAAAAGGTGACGCTTGGCTTACGTAACTTCATTAGGGTGCAGTGGAAGGTACTTGAAGGAATATTCGGTCCGCTGGCGAGTTCCAGCCGAAGGGGGGGAATGAGATGATCCTGACGTGGCGTCTTGGGAATGAGAACCGTTTCTCGACGAACGGCTTGAAGAACAATGGCTGTTCTACGTTGTTCTCTTCTGAACAAAGGGGGGGTGACAACCCTCTCTTGTCTACGGGCTCAAGAACAATGGCTGTTCTAATGCTGTTCTCCTCTGAACAACAGGGGGGGGGGGAACCGTCTCTTGTCTACGGGCTCAAGAACAATGGCTGTTCTAAAGTTGTTCTCCTCTGAACAACAGGGTGGGGGGGGTGAGAACCGTCTCCTGTCTACGGGCTTAACAACAATGGCTGTTCTAATGTTGTTCTCCTTTGAACAGCAAGGAAGAAGAATGAGAACCGTTTCTTGGTAAGGGCTCAAAAGAACAATGGCTGTTCTACGTTGTTCTCTTCTGAACACGAGGGGGAAGCCTTGGGGACTTGGAGTCACGAAAGGATCGAACCTTTGGCACTCAAAGAATATTGTCCTCCTTATGGACAAGTGATGGTGAATCTCGAGGTCGAGGTCCCTTGGCGCACAAAGGGAGAGAGGGTCGTGCTGATGTTTCGCAACGAAAATATGGATCTGCACTCTGATCTTAGTAATTTTCCAAGGGCTTCATCAGCTTTTCTGTTATATATTATTCTTACGACAAAACTTATGTAAAAAAATATACTATATTGCGTGATAATATATTATTTCATTTTCTTTTTAGCTCATATATCACTAGTGTCGAATCCAATAGGAAAAGAAATCAGAATGGGAAGAAAAAAGCTTTTTCCTTTCCCTGGCATTTTTCTTCCTTCTTTTCCTTTAAAAATTTCAGTGTACATATTTAGATTCCTTATTGAAAGTATAGCACGATAATCCTTATTATTTGCCTTAAACAATTTGTTTGTGAATAAGAATACCTATATAGGAATACTGACGTCTTAAAGGAAAGTAAATGCTTTTTTAACATAAAATAATGCACAAATGAATATCCAGCAGAGTAGTTTCTATAACTATTATATGAATCAATGTTTTGCCATCATTTCAATAAGCAATGGATCCCTTTCTTCACAAATTTTTTTTTTTGATCACATGTATGTTTTAACATCCTATTCCAGCTCGTTCATTCCAGTATAAGCCTTGGCAATTCGTTAATGTTTTGAGGAGTTGATCACGGAGAAGGATACGCTTTCGGTTGAACAATTATGGTTGTAGTGTTCAACATTTTCGTTTGATCGTTGCAATTTTTTATTGTGTAGGCGTGCAGTAACTAGTTGCTTAATATAGATTTGCTCATGGTGAAAAACCTTTTTTACGTCGTCACTGTTGTTGACCACGTCTAAGGATAAGAAAGGTTTTTTTATTTCAATAAAGGCATTGTTTCTTGCGCTTACTATATTAAGCGATCAATAAGTTTTATAATTCAGATATAAGGAAACGAGAAATAAGGAAACGATTAATCAGGAAAAGTGTTTTATTATTTTTCAATATAACTACCCTCGACTTCATTGCACTTGCGCCACTTGTCCCTGAGGCTTCGAATTCTCGACAACCAGAAATCTCCCGAAGCTGTTCAATCCACTCCTGGACGGCGAGCTGGACGGCGGCGTCCATGCAGTGCAGCCTTGAGCTAGCGGAATAAAAAGTAGTCGCTAGTGGCCAGATCTGGACTGATGGGGGGGATGGTTGAGCTCCTTGAATCCGCACTCGCGCAGGGCAGCTTGTGCAACTCTGGCCTTGTGGATATGGTCATTGTGGTGGAGGAGCAGTACAACGTGTTTCAACTTGCCACGCCGCTTCTGACGGATGCACTTCTTCAACCCAGCAGGTTCTCGGCGTAATATTGGACTGTGATTCTCCTGCCACGAGGGGCCTAGTCCACCATCAACACTCCCCCAGAATCCCACAAGATGGTGGCCATGAACTTCCAGGCTGAGGGTTGGGATCTGAACTTGATGGGGGTCGGAGAGCTCCTGTGCTTCCAGGCCATGCTTTCGAGCTTGGTCTCGGGATCTCAGCCATGGACCCACGTTTCCTCACCTGTCACTATGCGTGACTCGAATCCCGAGGGGTCTTGGTTGTACAGGAGCAGCAGCTCCTCCGAACTTTGAGAACGTTGAAGTCGATCATGGGGCGTGAGGTTTCTAGGGACCCAACGGACAGAGACCTTGGCCATGGCCAAATTGTCGTGAATGATGTTGATAACACTTCCATGTGATATTCCAAGTTCTCGCTCGATTTCTTCCAGCTTCACCCGTCGAGTTTCGAGGATCATCCTCTCCACACGAAATACATTGTCCTCGTTGGTCACGTCTGACGGGAGTCCTGGACGGGGGTCTTCTTCAAGAGACTCACGACAATGGCGGAACTCTCCATTCCAACGAGCATTGGTTGCATAGGAAGGGGCAGTGTCGGTGTATACTGCAACCATGCGTTCATAGATCTCTTTTGCAATTTTGCCTTCCTTGGTCTATATTTGATCACTGCGTGGTGCTGAACCTTCTCCATTGTTGATAAGTTTGTGACTGACGATCTGCGATCAGCTACTGCTTCTTAAATAGACGAGGCAGGAGCGTGCGGCTGCAGGTCCTCACTTGTCATAACTTATCCTAACACCCCCACAAACAGCCATCCCCCTTCATCTGTTTTGTTCTACCGATTCGCAAAACATTTTGACCGCCCCGCGTATGTTAAACACAAATATTTTATCTCCACTGTCAAGTTTGTCCAGAAATGGCGCACGGCTATTTTGGTCTAATTGAGATGAAGCAAAATTCAAATGTTGTAAACCTTCTTCATCAGACAGTTCATGTGACAGAGAAATTCACTTTTGGGAAATTTTCCTCGATTTCTAGGTTGTTGACGAACTATTGCACGGAATAAGCAAAAAAGTCTTTTTATTTTACAATTGTGCTGTTAATGATTAGATTCGTGAAGGTATTGAGATGTTTTGCATCATAGCTCCCTCTTCCCTCGAAGTTTTCATTTGAAAATCAGCTGACCAGACTTTTTTTTACCCCCCCTGAGATTTACGAATATTCAACATATTTTTTCACACTTCTGTAATCTTTTTTACTGCCAACGTGGCAATATTTCCTCTTTTGCCTTTATAAAACATGCTAGGCCTTATGTTCATTCTACTTATGCCATTACTAATGAAGTTTTCTTATATAATGTATCTTAAAACAATGCAAAGATATTACTAGCCTAAAAGATGCCTGAGCAATACTAGCATATAAAAGGCCTGGGCAATACCAGCTTATCAAAATCCTGCGTATCACTTCGAGCTTAGAAAAAGGTTGTACGTTTATTTATAGGCAAAACTGACCTTTTTAAGTAGCTTGCAGCAAATATGGAAAATATTGAACATCTGCATGAACAGGAATTTCTTGAATACCTAATCCATTTCACTGTAATCTGAGAAAGCAATTTTCCTTGCAGTTTCATGTTTTAGTTTTAGGTGTTATTGATATGAATATATGTAGTTATGGTCAAGTTTTGAAACTATTATATCGATAAGATTATCTTTTAATTGAGCATTCAAAAAAAAATTCAAATTGATTAAGTTCATGGGTTTATTGTATCTTTTGTGATTTAAAAAAAAAAGAATTAAAAATTATGAAGTTCCGAAATAATTGAAAAAATAATTAAATTAATTCATGGCTGTTTTATTTTGTGTTTTTTCGTATATTCGAAGTTTTATCGAAGTTATTTCTAAAATAGATTTTCCATTTTAATCTTTTTTCCGATCCATTAGAATATAATTTACGTACCGTTTGTTGTAGTTACGTTTTTTTATTTTTTTAACATAATTAAACATTTTTAAATTAAATCAATATGTAATTTCTTTTTTTTTTAAACAGTGAATTAGAAAGAAAGAGTTTCAGAAATATTTTCATAAATTGTTCAAAGTAAGGCAAAAACTTTTAAGATATTTAAAAACAAACGAAAAGATTTCCACCTCTCCCTCAACTAATATTTTTAACCAACAAAATCCGTTTATGTTTACTATTTTCTTTAATAAATTGTTTCATTAACAGAAGAAATTATTGGATAAGTTTGAATCAAAATTTAAAAGAAAAAACTATCGAAAAAAATTCCTAAAGGAAAACAACTCTTATAAATTCGCAAAAGATTTAACGTAAAGTTTAATAATAAAATAAAAATGTTAGTAAAAAAGGACCGTGTCTTTTCCTCGAAGCTTGTTACGTATTTTGGAAATAAATCTAACTTATTGAATAAAAAATACAAATAAAAATATAAATGACAATGTACCTTAAGTAAATGAAATAAATAACAATACTCATTTAACAAATGAGGATGTGAAGGAAATGGCTGAAATTATACAAAACGATATTGAGATCTTTTCTAGATCACGCTCTCAAGGTAGTGTTGGGGATCGTGATCTAAAAAGAATTTCTCGGGAGTCGTGATTTACGAAATAAATTTCTTGGGGTTCTTGCTCTAGGATTAAGCGGATTATTTATTTTTCTTCTTTTTTATTATTTGTTTTTTTATATTTAAATTTTTCTAGGATAAAATTTGATAACTAAGGTATTTTAACTTAAGATTTAAATGTTTACAGAATAAAATTTGTTAACTGAATACAACTTAAAATTTTGTACAGCGCATCACAATATTGAAACTATGTATTTATTCTAATACTTGATTAAGTGGACTTTTGGGCCACTCTAGATTTATTCTTAGTTTACCATTACAACCCTGAAGTTGGTTGTAGCTTTAATTCAAGTGACTATTTTTATAGCCAATGGTAAAAGAAATATATATATATAAATGTAGTGAAGCGTTAGATAAATTGTGAATACAAGTTAACAATCATTAATTGGTAAAATAAAACAACTTAGTTAGAAATATAATCAAGTGTTCTAGCAATGAATTGGACGACAGCAACAAAGTTTCTTGATGGATTTGTTTTGAAGTACCAGAAAAAAATACCACCGCCTCAATCCACACAGATTTCTTTTTTATAATCTCGAATGATTTTAAAAAGTAGATCGTTTTTATTTATAACCTAACCTAACCTGACTGAAATAATACTAATCACTCGTGTTTTTACTTATTTCGTCTTTACATATTTATACTTATTTTTGTTGCCTATTGAAAAATCGAACCTTATTCTTTTTCAAGTGTACTTTTTTTTATTTTCTCATTTTTATTATTTCTTTTTTTGTAATCTGTAAAAAGAGTGGTTAGTGGTGGAGAACTAGGAAAGATATTTCTCAAAGATCGTTATCTAGAAGAAATATTTGTTGTGGACGTGATCTAGAAAAAAATCAGATGTTAAAGGAAGAAGTAAATTATAACATTTTCTTTGGACATATAAAGTGAGACATGTAGTAAAAGAGGTTTTTAGTAGGAGAAATAGTGAGAAAAATTATAGGAAAGCGAAAATGAAAAGTAGGAAAGACAGATCCCTGGTAAAAGCGCATCTCTGGCTTCCTTTGCGTTTTGGTTATATTTTTTGATAAATATATTTATATATATATCATCAGTTTATGCACTAGGCATTCAAGTCTTTGTACTAGCAGGTGTTTTTGCTCTCTACTTGGCTAGATGAAGATTTGCATCTTCTTGTCCGGGCAGTTTACACCCAGGCTTTGATGTTTATTTTGTTTTGTTTCTTTAATTTATTAGCTAGTTTTTCGCACAAAATTTTGTGGAGGGTTTAGTAAAAAAAAACAAATAGATAAAAAAATATTATCAATTGCTAATATAGTGATTAATTTTGCATAGCTTTGTTTTCGATTTGTGTTGTGAAGTGGGTCATCGGGGTCGTCGTCAAGGAAATCGCTGTATGATTACTCGTTACCATGCACCTGTTGCCTGAGCTTGTGCCCTATCATGCGCAGCAATCTGAATCGTGAAGAATGCTTGATATTCTGATAGTACGTAGTTCTTTAGCACCTTCAGGTCAGCATTTTTTTTTTTCTTGAGAAGCATTGGCCCCGCATTCGTCTTAAAGGGAACTGGACTAAGTGCTAAGTTTAGGTGCCCTCTATCTTGATTTTTATTTAAGGGAACTGTAACACTTACTAGCCCTCCATACGAATCTTGGACCTTAAACCCACCCTTGAATGTGCTCGAGTAAGACAAAACTCGTGATTCGAAGAACTTATCAGCCTTTAACTATGCCCAGGTCACCTTACTGTTCAAAACCCTATACTCGTAAAACTTGTTCTGTTCATGAATACGACATGGAAGGGCCTCATCCGGTTAGCCTGTTCAATAATTTGAACACACTGTGGTTTAGTGTACACATCTATGGGTCTCACCTTTTTTAAAATAACACCGAAATCCTGGTGACATGGAAGGTACGAATGTCCCAGGATAATAAAGTAGTGTTTTATTTCAGACAAGTGTCATTAGTGAATGTGCCTTAAACATAAAAGAACTCCATTCTTGTTCTTGTTTAGCTCGAAACAGTTGTCTGAGAAAATTACTAGTTCTGTTATGTTTAGGCCAAAAATATTGTTAATATAATGGTCCAGATAGGATGTCTCCAAAGTTATAGGTCTACATTTTTCGTTTATAGTACTGTAGTCCACTCGACAGTTTTGAGGTGGGCAATGTTTGCTAAAGGTCCATGCATATTACTGCTTCGTGTGGCTTATCCTCCTTAGCAACACCTGCCCTAGTCTTGTGTACTAATATCTGAACCTTTAGAGCCATAATTTGAGCCTCTTAAGTAACAAGGTCAATGCCATTAAGTCCAACATTTAGTTTGTGACAATGGGTTCGAACCCAATGTTGAATTCCGTATTGAAAATGTGTTCATATTGCTAACCAAAACTTTAGTTAAATTTCTTCACCCTTATTCTCATCAACCAACCTTTCTTATACATACCATACAGCGCCCGTTTGTTTAAACCTGGAGGGAGGTATTTCCGGTTTAGACTCTTTGCCCTGCTGTAATGACTCGATACAGTACTTAGGCTCCGAATGTGATCCCTGAAGAGGTCTTTTTTCTCTTTACTCGTTTTATTTTTCTGCACATGTATACCCATCCGGTCTGGCTGTACAGTGCCAGATCTTAACACGTTGTCTACGCAATTACCTACCCACTTCATTGTAATACCGCACATGTTAATGAAGGTTGTACAGCACACGCTAATGTATTTCAAGGTGCGTGACACCTTACTTGGCCAGCCCTTTATTCTGGATCTTTTAACATCACAGGTAACGCAATTTGGCTATGTAAGCATATTACTTATCATGGTCTCCCAAACCCAAATAGTTCTTAAAAATTACTTTCACATGGTCACGTCCAATCAAATCGTAACATTACGAGGACACTTGCATGGACTTCGAACAGAACGAGCGTCCTTTTATTTTCCACCTTCAGTAGTGTCTTCCTCACCGGGGTTGCGTTACTTTTTTCTTTTACATGTTTCGACATTCCTCACTCGCTTACGGCTTCTTCTATGAGCCATCACATCACTATCGTTTGAACTCATGTTTGCACTATTATCCACTATTTTATCATAAATAATAGGTTATCAAAGAAGGAACAAAGATTAATTTTTTGCATCATCCACACAAGCAGGCCCGAGAGAGACTGAGGACTCCACGCGCTTGCTGATTGGCTGAGCGGAACGGTGTGCCCATATAGGGCAGCTGATTAGCCAGGAAGGACACGCACATAGGCCTTTTTACTCTCTAACCACGGGTTGCTAGGCCGCCACGTGCTAAAAACCACGCGAATCTGAGTCGTTTGTAAACGCAAGAAGTGCAGCGGTAGGTTATACCTCCTACACCAATGCAGGTAGAAACATTGAAAAGGGCTGGAAGAGAGGCCTACAATTTAAGATCCTTAAAGTAGGCCCAAACCACCCTTTTGAGAGGATTTTGTGCGACTACATAATGGAGAGGAGAGCATACATACAGATCAGAGAACATAAAGGTCCCGAATTCTAACTCGAAACAGTGGTCCCTCAAGGAGGCGGTCTCAGTCCCCTTTTATACAATATTTATACACGTGACCTACCACAAAATCTCTCCGAGCGTACATACGATATACGTACAGTTCGCTGACGATATATTGCAAATTTTTACCGCCGCTTATGTTCACAGGGATTTTATGGCGAGAAATACGGATAAGGAGATATCTAACATCAACTCTTTCGAGAGGAGAAGGAAGATATCAACCGATTGCCTAAAATTCAAAATAATTTCTATGTTTCACAGGACTTTCAATGATATACGTGTCAACGGGAAGCGAATCCCTTACTGCACGGAAGGGACGGTTCTAGGGCTCAAAATCACCACCAAGCGATACACGAGTCATATCGAGCGAACAGTCGCGAATGGCAAGAGAGATTTGAGGGATTTTTTTTAGTTCCCTGACTTAAATCCCTCAAATAAACTCAAGATATTTAATGCGTACATCTGCTTGAGGCTCTTGTAACCCCCGTGTGGCTAAACGCGAGCACCGAGACCCACATTGCGAAACTACAAAGAATCCAGAACCAAGCGGTGTTTATCATTACAAACACTCGAAGAAGATAACACAAACGACAGAGGGAGCTCCACGACTCGGTTGGATTATCTCCGATCAACGTGGCGCTCCACGAGAGAGCTAAGAGGAACTGGCAAGCCATTGGCACCCACCTGTCCCCGGAGTTCTCTCATATACACCTAGACATCGAGGTCGCTTGACAAATAAGACCTTATAAAGGTAGTAAGGCCCAGACTGACGGTGACGTGACTCCAAAATGCACATGACAAAATTGACAAATCCTAACAAAGACAAGTGTAATGCTCAGGTTTCTTTGAAAATTAACCAAAATACTACCACAATCTTTTATATTCCGAATTAACAGACCTAAAAAAGTTTTAAAAATTATTCACTCGCTAAAACCCCTTCAAAAACCTTTATAAAACCAATAGTGGATAAAAACCCCCCGCCCCAAATAAAGGCTTGAATTGCCTCCAATCCAATCAAATCAAATCAAATCAAGTTAAAACCAATAAAAATTCAAAGACATCTAATTAAATTAACCAGCTTAATTTACTTACAATAATCTATGAATTTTATAGTTCATAAGAAAAAAATACAGAACAAAACCAAAACAAAACAAACGAAAAAACAGTAAACACAAAACATAATATTTCAAAACAACAGAGCTACCCTTTTACAAGGGACCTATTTATTATGTCTCCCACACCACTTTTTTTCTTTAACCTCACCCAATTTCGCCACTTTATTCTCTCACTATAAATCTCTCTCTCTCTCTCTCTCTCTCTCTCTCTCTCTCTCTCATTTCACCAACTTATAAGTCTAATTCCAAGGACAGTCAATGCCGATCACGGCGCCCGGCGAAGCTCGAAAGACCTGTCATCGATGTTGGAGAACTCGAACCGCAAAGTTGTAGAAAAGTTGAAGGGAAAGAATTGTTAGATTGGGGGCTCCAGAGAGAAGGGAGCTATCCTCATTCTACTTATCCTTACCGACCCTATGGTGTTAACGTTTGCGTACACACAGCCTTAAATATGAACTCAAGTAAAGGCATATTTACAGCTGTGTGTATGAAAGCGTTAACACCATAGGCTGGGTAATGTACGTAGAGGTAAAATAAAATTGGAGCAATCATTACCTGTTCTATACACTGGCGATAGACATATGTTTCAGAGTAAGAATAGCATCATTGTATTGTTAGCCTTGCGTCAAAGAAAACGATAAATATGACCACACATGTGTATAACAGGTTAACACTTGACTAGGAACAAGGCCTCTCATATTATAATCACATGTACGCGTTAAATGACGCACACTAATCAAACTTCGAGGTAAAACAGTCTGAACACCTGGAATTGATCAATTCTTTTAATATTCACAATAAAAATGTATCTCCTTTCAAAAGTATTGATTTAAAATGTAATTATCAGTTATCTACCTTTAAACCTGGTCTGACCATAATGGATCATTCGTAAATATTAGTTGGTGAAATACACCCTTAAACAAGTTAGGAATAGCAACTCTTTTAAGACGGATCTACATAGGAGGTAAAAAAAATGTGCAAACATCTCGGCTTTTTCGTTTACTGAAAAAGCCAATCGTTAGATGAAAATAATGAGGTACTAGTTTACGAGTATGGGGGAAGTCTTATACCTTTTCGGATACGTATTTTACCTCTTATGGATGCCGTTTCCCTTTTAAAAGAAGCCTTTATACCAAAAAGGCTCTATTACTTTAAAATGAAACCGACTTTTAACGTTTTTTCTCATGCTCATTTTGTTCAACACCTAAATTTAAGTTCAAAACGGCCGAGAACCGATATCCAATAATACCATATTAGCGGTTTCTATTTCAGAATTTACGACAATTTGAAACATGGAATCGGTGTCCGTGATCTTTTATTGCAATCGTAGTGTCAATAACTTTGAAAAGGCATCTAAATAATTGCAAATACTTGTGAAGTTTTAATGGGTATAGACATACGTTAGGATGCCAACTAAACTTAACAAAAATACACCAATGTGTTAAATACAAACAAACGTATTTTTTTCGCTTTGGTTTCTCAGAGCACTAACCAGCTCAAAATGAAATATTACCTGCGTGTCCTCAAGATTAGCATAAGTAAAGAGAAAAGCGACATTATTCCTCAAGAAGGAGTCATTTTAATTTATTCCAAATTCCTTTACATCTTTGTATT
The DNA here is from genome assembly GCA_963969495.1 of Ceratothoa steindachneri. Lineage (NCBI taxonomy): Eukaryota > Metazoa > Arthropoda > Malacostraca > Isopoda > Cymothoidae > Ceratothoa > Ceratothoa steindachneri. Next base: position 14,400,674 of record OZ018318.1, read on the forward strand.
AAGCTTTTTTTCAATAATGAGAGATTTTTCTGTGGAAAAAATATAATACAAAGAATAAGAGATCCTTGCGTTCCCTGGGCTGATTGGAGAGAAGTCTTGTTCCCAGGAAACAATTAATACTTCAAAGCGCTATTATTATTTCTTAACCACGTTTCTGTCTTCACTGTTATCGACCACGTAATTTCACCGAATAACACAACCTAACTCGGTCGCCAGCAGTCTTAGTTACAATTGGAAAGTAGGGTGCAGTTAAGTAATAATCGGAAACGGATTTCTTTTAAGTGTGCGAAAAATAAATAAAAGGAAAAAAACAGAAAACGACTAGGAGCGCCGTGGAGCTCCGAGCAAAAATGGAGAAGGAGTGCAAGGGAGTTGGAGTCCAGGCGACAGGGGATATCTCGAAGCCGGATAGATGTAAACTAGTGCAAACTCTATACGGCGAAATTAAAGTAGCACTAGTAAAACTAATTGACAATGCAAACGGATACATCGCAATTTGCCACCAGGAACGAGAAGCCGAGAGAATTGTCATCCAAAGAAATTGAAACCCTCAGAAAAATAGGGCTAAAGCCAGCTATTCTACCGCAAATTATAGCAAAAAGAGAGGTAAGTTGCAGGAGGGTAGATTTATTGGTTGGATTATATAATTCAGAAAAATTCAAATAAGAAACAGAAAAAAACAAACAGAATATTAAAGTACGTTAATAAAGACAGAGAAAAAAATTGTTACATACGCAGGAGTGTAAATAGATACAATTAATGAATTAAAGGAAGCTTAAACTAATATTACCATTTCGCAGGGATTAGCATCTGACCTCCTGGTATGCATACTATACGTGCACTTAGCGAATATTGATAAACCAAGAACAATCGCATCGACACTGAACCAACTACTAGCTAAAAATGGAATCCAACAAATGTAGTTCACTAAGAAATCCAGATTCATCAGATATTCTATGAATGGACATTCTCAAAATTAAAGAAAACACCTTGCAAATGGAACTTAGCTCCCATTTCCCCAATGGAAGCAATAATGATAATCAAGAATAAAATAAGGACAACCAAAACAACAATCCACCCGAAAATGAAAGAGAAGGACAGCAAGTTACAATCTTAAACGGAAATAAGAAAGAAGGAATGAATCATATGTGATGCGAAGGATCTCAGATTGACGATTTACGCAAACTCATCAATGCTATTACTGAAAAAAATAAAACAAACATAAATTGTCCGTAGACTTGCTGAAAATAAGTCCAAATATGCAAAAAAAAAATAAAAAAATGAAGAGACACTGCAGAAATATGTTATGGAAGGAAGAATCAGAATATACCCAGGAGATGTAGTTACCCTTTCAAACGGTGCCTACGATAAAATAAGAAATGGTAAATTTGTCACCGACGGTGAAAACGGGAAAGAGACAGACATCAGGAGAAGAAATATCAGACAGAATCCTCAATAAATAAACATCAAGAGTAGTAACACAATGATTCATTAAGCAATTCTAACTGATAAATAATTAACACGGAAAATTGGAAACGTAAAATAGAGAAAAATAACTATACTGCAAATTAATACAAGCGGCTGGATCGGTAAAGGAACATAAAGTGGAAATGATATTAGAAATATCGATCGAGATGACCTCAATTCGGAAAACGGAGTATTTGAAAAGATAAAGAAGTAAAGATATATAACTATAATCTAATCACAAAAAATCCGTCACTAAGAAGAAACGTCGTAGCGGCTATAGCGATTAGAAGAAACCTGAAATTTACAAGAATTTACGGATACAGTTAACGGGGGAAGCCTTCTTTTCTGTTAAATAGGAATTGAAATCCCATCTCTAATATCGACTGTTTATCAACCATCAAGGAGAAACTTTTCGCTAGTACATAACTTGATTATGATATTCGGCCAAGATCACCCAAGAATATTCATGGGAAACCTAAACGCAAGATAACAAGTAAATTGATATAGACCGACGAATATTGCTGGCAGAAATCTGGAGATTATTTTGGAAAGCAACATATGAGTTAGAGTGGGACAAGATCACTCCATCTATATTACAGCAAACATCTCAACCAAACCAGACATAATATTAAGAAGCTGTAATATGCCGTTAAATTTTCATATGCAACCAGTGACCATATAGGAATACTGCTTCAAATGAACCAGAATCTGATACAGATACCTGCAACTAAAAGGATACAGTATCATAAAGCAAATTCTAGGATGTATAAGGAAGAACTGAATACATATCTTCCTAAAAACCTGGTAAATGTTCACTCGAGGAAATCGATGAAAAGTTGAAGCATTTGACGGATGCCCTGGTAGTCACGTATTCGAAATACGTACCGAAGTCGAGCCATCGAATAGTACAACAACACGAGTGGCCTACCGAAATGAAGAATAAGAACAACAAAACTATTAAAAGAGCATATAATTCAATATCAAAAAAAGGAAATGACAGAAAATACAAGTATATAGAAAATTAAATGAATTAAAAATGAAAATGAAATACCCAATAGAAAAAAATAGCAAGAAAATAGCTGGGAAGAAATTACCAGACAGATTGATTTAAAATAAAATCCTAAGTAAAATTGGGAAGCAATAAATATAATAAGCGAGTCAAAACCAAGAATAAGAATCAAAATTAAAGAGGGAAACGGCAACTTAATCCAAGAAGAACAATAATTAGAACCAAGTTTTCGAAGACACTGGGAAACGGTTTTCTCAATTTCATCGGAAGAAAACAAAGAATTCTTACCGAAACAGAGCAAATGGTGCATGGGTAGTGGGTACCTGAGAAAGAATGGGTAGGATTACTTCAGCACACTCACTGGACCCTGAGAGGGAAGAACAGATGGGACCCTGGGCAATAACAACGGTAGAGGAAGTAATGAATGTGATAGACTCATTCAAGCAAAAAGCGTGAGGACCAATACACTTGACTAAAATGAACTGATAATGGGAACATAAATACAACAACATATATATGAGAACCGAATTAACAGACCCGATAGTGAAATAACTGAAATGTCACAAAAAAATAAGCATTAATTAATTAACTAGACAACAGCAACCTAAAGGAACTAAGATAAAGAATAATAACATAAGATACAAAGCATTTTATAATGCTTCTAAAGACACGAATTTCAAATAAATATAAACAAACATAAAAAGTTGGTGCAAGAAAATAGTCGGATCTCCCGATAGCTTTATAACAGAGTAACGTAGGGACTTTCAGAGTGAAAGGGAATGAATGAAAAAAGAATAAATGCAGAACGGTGGTTCGGAATCCACATAAATCAGCAGGTCCCCCTTGCCTATTGAGGATGGGTACCAAAGGTTGTTCAATCTTGCTCCTCATTAATCTTTACCTCTTTTTAATTTTCTATGTTCCATCTACCAATATAAACAATCTTCCTCTAAAACTAGCTCGAGACTTCCCATTAAGCACTTCACTATCGGTTCACTTGAACTGAGTCAAAAGTGTTTGAAGTTTATCCAGGAGCAAGTCAGCCGCGAGCCTCCTCCTCTTCTGTTTCTCCTGGTCGTGGGCGGGGAACAGAAGGGAGGAGAAGCCGCGAGCCGTATTTTCTATCCTATAAAAAAATCCTCGAAATCACTGATATTTTACTATAATAAAAAGCGTATTTCAATCTGAAAGAACAATCCTCAATACTATGTACAACAAAGCAAGGGACTTACAAAACCACAAAAGAAATAAACAATTTTCTAATAAAATGTATCCTAATTTTTTGCCACCAAGATCATTTATTTTCTTTAGAGTGAAACATTAGCGTCAGCTAAACATTTCTGAAATGCCGCAATCCAAAGAAATTTGTTTTTATAGTCCATTTCAATTATAAATTAGCAACGTATTAATTAAATTACGACATGGCGGATTCGGTATTCTAACTGAACTTTTTGTAATATCCAAATGTCTGTTGAGATCAATTCTTATAAAGGCTTTATGAGTCACGCTAAAAATTTAAAAGCTCTTATTAATTAACACTAGTACATAGACGGACTAATCAGATTATCAGATTAAAACGCTCGCTAAGTTTAGCACAGTATAAATATTTCTGATGAGACAGGAATTTTTTTATTATTAATCATGTATGGAGATTATGCGGAGGTGAGGTGCTGCTTTTAAAATTGTGAATTGGAACTTAACAAAGAATTTAAAGGTTATAATATCTTTAGCTGAATTTTCATTATACTTGGCGTTCATCGTCTTTTTCTCTCCTGTTATTTTAACATATCATTTATTTTAACTGGTTATAATCAATCCCCCCTTATTTCCTAACCCAGGGAAAAGTCCCCCATTTCCCTATCATGCAACTTCATGCCCTGGTTCACTGATCCATCAAATCTCTCGTTGTTTTTTTTTTATTCCGATCATTTCATTGGGTGATGTTGGAAATTTCGTCTCACCCTAAAGCAAATGAGATACACAATTGCGAGTAAAGAGAAAGGTCGTTCAGAGGAAGAATGAATGCATTACACTGGTCTTCGTCAAAAATGTACCTTAGGATTTCTGTAGAGTTTCTTAATAAAATTGACCTGCTAAATCCGAATCTGGCACCCGTTTTTCTCTATCAGGTCCAGTTTTTGCGGAACATGGTGTGCTAATAATTTTATACTTTATACATATCCTATATTATATAAAAATTCCAATAGTTTTTGCACTACTGTATTCGCAGTAAACTTTGTGTACACTTTAAGTAATTATGTTAATAGTGGATGAGTTATAAATGAACAGAAAATGTAGGAATAGCTCCGGCAGATTTTGCTACGTTTGCGGCAAAGTGAATTTTCCCGAGCAGCAATGTACAATCTCTCCTGTAATTATATCTTTGTATCAGGCATATTTTGGGGTAAGGCTAGATCAAAATATAAGCTTTGCCCTACATATCTGCTGCAAGGGATGCTACATAAGTTTAAGACGACACTAGACTCAAGGTGAACAGAAGTCTCTCTCTTTTGGTGTTCCCATGGTGTGGAGAGAGTGCAAGGACCACACTACAGCCTGTAGTGTGGTCCTTGCACTCTCTCCACACCACTTCTGACATTGATATAATAGGGACGGTCAATAAGTGGTGCGAATCGGTGTGACAAAACAGAGGAAGAGGGATGGCTGTTTGTGAGGGTGTTAGGACAAGTTATGTTAAGTCAGGACCTGAAGCTGCATGCTCCTGCCTCGTCTATTTAAGAAAAACTAGCTGATCACGGATCGTCAGTCACAAATCTTTTAACAATGGAGAAGGTTGAGCACCGTGCAGTGATTAAATTTTGACCAAGGAAGGCAAGAATAAAAAAGAGATCTATGAACGCATGGTTGCAGTGTACACCGACACCGGCCCTTTCTATGCAACCATTGCTCGCTAGAATAGGGAAAACCGCCATGGTCGTGAGTCCCTTGAAGATGACCCTCGTCCAGGACGTCCGTCAGACGTGACCAACGAAGACAATGTGGCCTGTGTGGAGAGGATGATCCTCGAAAATCGACGGGTGAAGGTTGAAGAAATCGCGCGAGAACTTGGAATATCACATGGAAGTGTTATCAACATCATTCACGACAATTTGACCATGACAAAGGTCTCTGGCCGTTGGGTCCGTAGAAACCTCACGCCCCATATCAACTTCAATGTCGTCAAAATCAACAAGACCAGAGTTGCAAAAGCTGCCTTGCGCGAGGTTGGATTCGAGGAGCTCAACCATCCCCCCTACAATCCAGATCTGGCCCCTAGCAACTACTTTTTATTCCGCTAGCTCAAGGATGCACTGCGTGGACGCCGGTTTGGGGACGATGAAGATGTCCAGCTCGCCGTCTAGAAGTGGATTGAACAGCAGTCGGGAGATTTCTGGTTGTCGGGAATTCGAAGCCTCAGGGCGCAAGTGCATTTAAGTCGAGGGTAGTTATATTAAAAAATAATAAAACACTTTTCCTCATATCTCGTTTCCTTATATCTGAATTGAAAAACTTATTGACCGCCCCTCGTATGCTCGGAAGACCATTCACTCAAGTTCAGTTAAATAACCTGACAAGGGATCTTGGGCTGTCAAATTAGAATGTACAACGTCTTGGCTCTCGTCCTTTGAAAGTAATCTTCTCGCTAAAGAAATAACATTTTGAGGATACAGAAATAGAGAACAAGAGTTTCGAAACTATTTTTTACAGCATTCTTCTAGCTCTTTAGTATCCTGTGCCAATATCAAAGGACTTGTTGAAGCCCTTGGAATTCCCTACAACCCATTAGAATGGAGAATTTTCATAGATACCTCTAGTAGAAATTTAAAAGCTATGTTACTGAATATCGGTAACAAGATAAGTTCCGTTCCTATAGGCCATTCAATCCAACTTACTGAAAGTTATGAAAATATGAAAAAATTGCTGGATGCAATAAATTACTTTACCCACAATTGGAGGATATGTGGTGACTTAAAGGTAAGATCATTTTACACTTAGCTTTTCTAAGCTCTTTGATATTGACATTTTCATTTTTAATTTTAATACTTTTATACACCTTTTGATCAACCTACATTTTACGAGTTATAAGTTAGTGCAACCTTTCTTGTTAATGGGGAATTTATCCTAATTAAGAAGGTATACAACATAATTCAGTAAACTCAAAATAAGATTTACTTATATCCAATTAGTTCCAATACAATGATTTAATGCATCGGCATACAGGAATTTTTAGTACATACTCATATTTTTATTGTTTTAAGAAATATTACTTTGAAATTGTTTTTAGAAATATTACACTTTGAATTTACATACCCTGCTAAATTTCTTTTCAGTTAGTGTCTCTTATACTTGGGATACAAACAGGCTACACGAAGCATCCCTCTTTCCTATGTTTATGGGACAGTCGTGCAGATAGTATGCACTATGAGAAGAAGGTTTGGCCTCTACGAGAAGCATTTAGAATTGGATTAAACAATGTGATAGTTGAACCTTTAGTGTTTACTTACCAAATACTGCTTCCTCCAATGTATATAAGCTTAGCATAATAAAAAATTATGTCAAAACTTTTAATAAAGAAGGCCAAGCTTTTAAATTTCTTTTTCAGAAATTTCTACAAATGAGTGACGCTGAGCTCCATGCAAGAATTTTTGATGGATCCAGGAAATTGATGAGAGATCAGCAGTTTCAGGCATCAATGAGGGACATAGAACATTATGCCTGGAAAGCTTTTAAAGGTCTAGTTAACAATTTTCTTGGCAATATAAAAAGCCCAGAACATATTGTCCTGGTCAATCAGCAATTAACATGTCTCAGACATTTGGGAGCTCGAATGTCTATAAAGATACACTTTTTACAGTCCCATCTGGATTATTTTCCCGTCAACTGCGGGGATTACAGTGAAGAACAGGGGGAAAAATTCCACCAGGACATAAAAACAATAGAATCCAGGTACCAGGGTGTAATGACGTGATCTATTATTGCGGTTTACTATAGTCTTGTTGTCGATAATTCAATACTAGGTGACCTCTTAAGGTCCTGTAGAAATAACCAGTCAGTCCACGCCCGTCACCCAGTCTATCAAGATAACGACCTACTTACGAAAAGGCTATATACTCAACAACTCTAGCCTACTGTTTCATATCATAGCCTTCAATTACATATTACATTATTTTATTTACTAACCCCTACTAATAACTTATTGTGTCAATTACTACCACAGCTGATGCGTCACGTCATATTCGGTGAGTTTTCTAAATAATAGTTGTCATACCTTAACTGATAATAGATATATTACATTTGCGACGAGGATTGAGGATTTGTGATTTGCCTATTATCAGTGGGTTAAATTGTCCCCCATTCCTATTTTCTTTGTCTAGATTCATATTTTTCGTCGGTTATTTTTTGCAATACAATGTCTCTTATAAGTTCTATTGATAGTTTCTATGTTGGAGTCGAAGATTTTGAGACCTATATTAGTAGAATCGAACTCTATTTTTTAGCTAACTCTATCCCAGAGGAGAAGAAGGTACCAGCCTTTCTTACATTGGCTGGACCTAAGGTTTTTGCCTTAGCTAAAGGTCTGTTATCACCAAAGGTGCCAGGGACTTGTAAATATCCTGATATTAATAAAGTTGTGAAGGAACATTACAAACCCAAGGTAATTCTAATATATGAAAGATTTAAGTTCTATTCTAGAAATCAAAATTCTGGTGAAACTATTGCTAATTTTGTTGCTGGAATTAAAGCACTAGCTCATACATGTGAGTTTGGTGATCATCTAACAGATATGTTAAGAGACAGATTTGTGATGGGCCTCTCTAATGAGTCTACACAGCACATTTTGCTGGCAGAATCAGACTTAACTTTTAGTAGAGCTGTAGAATTAGATAGTGCTAGAGAAGCAGCTTTCAGAGATGCACAAGCTATGGGACACTCGGCTATAAACAAACTGCATAAACAGAGCCGTACCTTCAAGCATCAGCCTACTTAGCCTAAAGCTTGGGTGTCAGATGCTACCTTAATACTTAAGACACCTTGTTCTGGTTGTGGTAAAGTACACTGGAAACGGGAGTGCCCATTCAAGGATGCTACTTGCTTTGCTTGTAATCAGAAGGAGCATATTAAACCTATATGCAAAAATGTGCAAAGCGTAAATTTTGGTAGGACCAAACCAAAATTTAAAGAGAATGATCATGTCCATAAACTGCACAAGGCTAAAGTCACTGAGATAGATTCTAGCTATGACTATGTCTTTAATGTTACTCCTACTAAAGTTATTCCTCTTAACGTCACATTATTTATAAATAACGTCCGTGTAACTAAGTAATTAGATACACGTGCTGCATGTTCCCTTATTTCTGCAGACACTTTCTCTACTGTATGGCGTATTGAAAGTGACAGACCTGTTCTTCATCCTTCTTCTATAAACCTTAAGACTTATGGTGGTGTTCTCCTCAAAGTAACTGGTGAAATTTCTTTCTGTGCTTGACTTGATTCTACTAATTTTTGTCAAGCCTCTATTGTTGTTGTTGAAGGATCAGGCCCATGTCTTTTAAGAAGAGAGTTAATCAATTCCCTTCATCAAAATAATTGGAAACTCTCAGATATAAATAGTGTATCATATACTGAAACTGATCTAGTGAAAGAATTCCCAGGTTTATTTTCTCCTAGTCTGGGTTGCCTTAAAGGTAAAACGTTCCCTATTGAGGTAGATCCAAATATCCCTCCTAAATTCTATAGAGCCAGGACAGTTCACTATACACTAAGAGTTAAAGTAGAAACAGAATGGGATAAATTGGTAGAAGAACGTATAATTTACCCTATACCGCATTTTGCCTGGGCTGCTCTAGTAGTACCAGTATTGAAGGCAAATGGATCAGTCAGGATTTGTGAAGACTATCGGCTTACAGTAAATAGAGCCACTAGGCTGGATACCTACCCCATTCCTAAGATCGAGGATATGTCTCAGGCATATGCCCAATTATGCCATGATGATCCATCGCAACAGTCTACAGTGATTAACACACATTGTGGGTTATTTAAATATCATAGGTTGTCTTTTGGAGTTTTCCCTCACCTGGAATTTTTTAACGAGCAATGGAAGATATATTAAGGGATCTTACAGGTGTTGTTTGCTACGTGGATGATGTGCTTATATGTGGTTCATCTAAACATGAGCATGATCAGAGACGTAGATCTGTACTAAAGATACTAGAAACTGCTGGATTGAAGCTTTATTGAAGACGTAAGCTATTGGTGTTCTTACTGTCTTATCTGGGTTATAGTATTAATGCTCAGGGTATTCACCCCACTTCTGACAAAGTTCGAGCTTTTGCAGATGTCCCTATTCTTACTAATGTCACTTATCTAAAGTCATACTTATGTTTGCTTAACTTTTATAGGAGGTTCATTCCTAAGGAAGCTTCTATCTTGGAGCCTATTAACAGCTTATTAAGAGCTGGTGTGCCTTGGTGTTATGGAAAAGCAGAAACAACTGCTTTTGTTACTTCCAAGCAGCTTCTACTATCTTCTGAAGTGCTAGTGCATTTTGACCCAGAGAAATCTATTGTAGTGGTTGCAGACAGCAGTGCTTATGAAATCGGAGCTGTTCTATGCCACCTGATAGATGGTATAGAGCGGCCGTTCACTTTGATTCTCGTACTCTATCAGCTACAGAACGGAATTATTCTCAGTTGGAAAAGGAAGCTTTGCCAATGGTTATTGCTGGTGAAAGATCATAAACTTCTTCTTAGTTTATTTTCTTGTTCTAAATGTATGCCTCCTATGGCTTCTGGTAGAATACAACGTTGGGCTCTTCTTCAGCAGACTTATAATTTCGCTCTTACTCATCGTTCTGGAACCTTAATAGGTACGGTCGATGCTCTAAGCCGTCTAGCTCTTCCTAGTATTAACATAACTGAAAATACTCCAGCACCAGCTGACTGAACTATGCTGGGAAATTTTCTAGACTTGTTACCAATCACTAGTGTCGCTGTAAGGGATTGCACACGTGCATGTCCTGTTCTTTCTAAACTACACAAGTTCTGAGAGATTGGGTGGGCAGCCTCAGCTATGGGGGATCCTGGCCTTGCTCCTTATGTTCGAGGGAGGGATGAGTTATCCATTCAGTCAGGTACAGTCTTATGGGGCAGTAGAGTAGTTATCCCTTCTAAATTAAGGAATGCCCTATTGCATGAACTACATGCTTCTCATGTAGCTGCTTCTCGCATGAAAGAATTACTAAGAGGTTACTTTTGGTGGCCTAATTTGGCCAAGGACCTCTAAGAACTATGTAGGTCATGTCCCCAGTGCTTATCTCTACACGCTACACCTCCTAATGCGAAATTACATCCTTGGGAGGGGCCACAGTCGCCATGGCGCAGGTTACATGTCGATTATGCTGGTCCAGTAGATGGGAAGCATTTTATCATCATAGTGGATGCTCACTCTAAATGGATTGATGTATACCCTACATCAGGTCCAACTGCTAGATAAACTATTAAGTTTCTTAGACATTCTTTTACTCAGTGTTGGTTTGCCAGTTTCACTTGTTTCTGACAATGGTCCTTGTTTTACTTCTGCTGAGTTTAAGGAATTTGTCGCAAGTTTTGTTATTCATTACATTACTACAGCAGTATATAAACCTTCCACTAATGGTTAAGCTGAGAAGATGGTTCAGACCTTCAAGAAAGCTCTCCATACATCTTCCGAGCCTCTTAGGACAACTATAGATAGGTTCCTATTTAACTATTGACTGACACCACACTCTTCTACTGGAGTTTTTGCAGCTGAGTTGATGTTTGGTCGACGCTTGATGTCTAGATTAGATTTATTGTAGCCTACAGAACCACTATTTGCTAGAGTGGCCCATAGGCAGGAATGTCAGAAAGCTAACCACTCTAAGTCTACTAGAATCTTTTTCCTGCCACCCTCATCTTCAGTGATGAGCAGGAATTATACTCCTGCTTGTTCAAATTGGATACCTAGTGAGGTACAGGAGCAGACTGGTCCTTTATCGTATAGGTGTAGTGTACCCACAAGAGATGTTGTAAAAAGGCACCAAGATCAGGTTATTCCTAAAACCACAGGGACTCCTGTTATAGTAGCTCCTGAGGTACAACCTGTTCCTCCTACTTTTCAAATTCGTCCTATTTTGCCTCCTACTCCTGTCTTTCCTGTGGTAAAATCTTCAATGCAGGTTATTGGTTCTCCTTCAGCTAATGTGCGCATGTCTTCTAAAGTGAAGAAATCTGTAGATCGGCTAAATCTATAAGTTTAGTTCTATGTTCTAACTAAGGGTAGAGGGATGTAATGATGTGATCTATTATTGTAGTTTTGTTGTCGATACTCCAATACTAGGTGACCTCTCAAGCTTCTGTAGAAATAACCAGTCAGTCCACGCTCGTCACTCAGTCTATCAAGATAACGACCTACTTAAGTAAAAGCTATAGACCCAACTCTGGCCTACTGTTTCCAATCATATACTAAATTACTAGTACATATTACATTATTCTATTTACTAACCCCTACTAATAACTTATTGTGTCAATTACTACCACATCTTGATGCGCCACGTCATCCTCGGTGAGTGTTCTAAATAATAGTTGTTATAACCTAACTGATAATATATAGATATATTACACAGGGTAAATGAGACGTAAACATGCTTGCTGACTACTGTTGAAGCGTGATGCACCAGATGAGAGGCACGAACGAAAATCTTCAACGGCATCTTTTCTTGGAAATTATAATTATTTTCTTTATTATGTTGCATTCTTGAATTTTTTGTTTTATTAAAAGGATTATAATTTATATAGGTATATTCCTGTTTCTAGGATATAACAATAATAATGCATTATTAGATAATGGGTTTCGATTTTTTTCAGGAAAAATGAGGTAATCTCAATGAAAATGGTGTATGCTGTCCTGAAAAAATTTAACCTGAGTTGACAAAATTACATTTATTTTTGAGCTCAGGAGGTTTGATTCATTAAGAAACCACAAAGAAATCCTGAGAAACATAAAAATATTTTTTAAACTAAGGCCTGTGTCAGGAATCATTCTTTTTAGTTCTTTTTATCGATTGGTATTCTTTTAGATGGCAAGTGCAGCGATTGTGTGAGAGGGTAAAAAACTATTGTGTTGGTTTGGGTGCACTTTTTACAGTACTATCTCACATTTACACTGTCATCCACATATTCCACAAACCGTAATAGGAACTAACAATCTGTTCTAAAGCAGGTAGTGATTGGCTGTTCTTCAGAACCAATCCTGGGATTTAGGAACTACATGGGATTATTTTACAATTTCTCGCGTGGGTACGGCCAGATTTAGGTGTCTATTACGAGTTGGGCCCACTTGCTCCTACCTTCACTACCTTCTTTTTACATATATCTCAATGAAACTTTGCGGCGTACGCCATTATTGGTATTTAAATAGCTTTAAATTAGTGGAAAATGTTCCTCTACTACTGATTTTCGGTTTTTAAGTATCTCCGTATGTTTGGTCAGCAGCTTAGGGTGTCTGCCTAGAGAGGACATACCTCGCATTTTTACCCATCTTCTTCTTTGCCCGTCTCTACAGGCTATAGCTGTATTACAAGCGCATGTTTGTTAAAGTTTTTTCAGATTTAGTTGCGACCATGCAAGATTTAATGGTTCTTTTTGGTCATATACCTTCTCTATTTGCTTATAAAGGACGCGAGCTTCATTTTGTCGGGAAACTGAGTGAAATTGAAGTCTTTAAGAATTTAGTGCCTTTATGTTCCTTGGGGTCACGTCAGACAATAATGGAGCAGTTTTTTTCTCGGATATTTTATGTATTTTTAACACTCAGGGATTTTACTCCTTAATAAGTCCTTTCGAGTACTTTTAGTTCGGTTGATCTGTCATTGTGCTTCCCATACTCTTTCCCTAACTCCAAATTGTCCGTTATGGATTACTTACAAATGAGTGACCACTCCTAGCACTCGGTTCTTTCCTCCACTGCAATGGGGTCCTCTATTATTTATTATCTCCGTAAAAAAATAAGATTCAAGAATACTAACAAATTTGTAAGTTCCCGGACGATGATAAACTCGGTTATATAACAGAACACGACCTAGATTGAGGAGAAATACAGACAGATTTTAACGAGTTATTTAATTTGGTTTGTTACATGACGAGTGAACTATAATCTTAAAAAGTGCAAAATAATGCACATCAGCTCTCAAAGTAAAAACTTTGAATGTAAATTTGGCGGTCATCGATTATAAATGTATCAAAAGAACGTTATCTCGATGTATTAATTCACGGAGATGCCCAATGAGCTAATTCTAACAAATAGAACCTCTAATTTTATTGTAAATGTTAAATATAAGAGTAGAGAAATCGTAGTTCCATTGTCTAAATCATTCGTGTATCAACAGTTGTAATATTTAGTTCACTTATGATACTCTCATTTGAAAAATAGTATCGCTAAGGTGAAAATATGCATCCAAAAGAAACAAAACTCATCGTTTAGCTGCGAAACTACATAAATACAGACGTGAAGAAATTAAAATGACCTTCCTTGAAGATAGAAGCCTTCACGGCGAATTGATACAAGTCATTAAGATTCTGAGAGACTACGATTATATTAACAATGGTTCACTCAAGCAGAAAGGCAAAAATAGTCATAAATTGAAAGTAATGTTTTCAGCCGAAAGTTGTGAGGAATTTTTTTCATTTAATATATATGTTAATCTTGCAATGCTCTTTCAATAAATGCAGTTTCAAGTAAGTCAATCAACATCCTTAAAAATAAATCTGACAGGCATTATATTCCTTTAAACCTAAACACCTATGATGAATCACACCTAATGCTAAACATAAATTAGCGTGCTACTTGCTCTCTACCATAAAGGTCCTCCAAATTCCTCCTCACCTTACCGTCATCACCTTTCTTTCGACTAACCATAGGCCAGATCGAAGTGTCCCTGTTTATTTTATTTTATAAATCTATAATCAGGGTAGCAATCATTTCCTAGAACTTGAAATCGGCATCAACTTAATTTCAATTACGCTTAAGCTCAGGTTGTTGTTATAGCGATGGTGGACCACTTTCCAAATGCATGATGTATGCTAGGGGACGTTCTTCTTTTGACTACATTCATCTGCCTAGCATATGCATCTTGAACGAAGCTAACAATTCATATTCCAATCGCATATAGGCCAGCGTTCTCTACAGTTTTTAATTGACTGTAATAATCTATATGGGTTCCCATGAGTGCTACCCCTTCCCCCAATATTCTGCGACGACCAATATGAAAATTTAGATAACAATGTAAATATTTTTTTTAGGACTGTGTGATTGATATATTGTGTACGTTGGCTTGTTTGAGTGGGCGAAGAGCATTCCTCAAGTTTGCTAGATGCAGGGGTGGATATATTTAACCATTACTAAGTTATGGCTAGGTTTAGTTCAATGTATCTTAAACACGAGATTGAGTCACCCAAGGGTGAAAGAAATAGTTTGTGGGGTAAATTAATTTAGATATTTATATTACTTCATAAATAACTTTGTTTAAATCTCATTGATTTTAATGACAGTGGAACTGGAAATTTGCTAATTTTTCTACCTTCTAATTTCTAATTTTAATTCGTGATACTATTTTTATATTTAGAGATCTTCACCATTTTAATTCATATTGATTTTGTGAAAGATTTCTTCTCTTTTCAGAGCTAATTTTTCTTTTTACTTGATTTTAGTGTTGTAAAAAAGAAAAATCTAGAAATTTTGTTTTTAAATAATTTTACAGTTGTGTGGGATATTTTTAGGTTTATAAAATGTTATATAAAATAAGCACTTAAGATTCTCCCCTGATTGCATCAGGTTCGTCCCTGTGATCATCCACCCTTTTTACTTTAAAGACCTGTGCAGGTGATCTGGTTTGTATCAAAAACTTTGCGTGTATTTGCACATAGGACCATGCACTGGCAGGAAATCTAATTTGTATCAAAAACTTTGCGTGTATTTGCACATAGGACCATGCACGCACCTATAACGCACTGGCAGGTGATCTGGTTTGTATCAAAATCTTTGCGTGTATTTGCACGGAGGACCATGAACGCACCTATAACGTGCTGGCAGGAAGACTTCCATGTTTAGCTTCCTGTCTTTCCCTAAGGTAGGCCTAATGAGTCCTATCTTAGCCGGTCAAACCTTCTACCTGCTTTCGATCTCGGCCAAATCATCGGGTTAAGATCATCTCCGCTGCGGAACACGAGGCGTAAGAAAATTATTGTGACCCTTTCGTTCTCACTGAATTCAGATATGTACGAGAACAAGTTCTATACAGGGTTACAGATCGAGTTACCACAACTATGGGAGAAAAATATTCATGCAAGACTCAGAGACTACGGAGAATACGTAAAATCTTCCCGCAGGAAAGAGTAACTCTAACTTCGTCAAGTTTCTTCATGCAACTATTTTCCTGGTGATTTTCTATCCGGAAAGAAGTAATTTTTTCTCTCACCGTTTCTATTTAATTAACCCCGTCCAATGTCTAGAGCCACTCCGAGGAAGACGATAGAATCATGACCGCGCAATCATAACAGGACAACTTAACTTTCCCGTTACATTTACTTCAGAAACTTTATACCAGGTTCAGTGAGTTATTTATATTCTAAATAAATCTACTTTATCTCAATAGGTATTTTCATACAAAAATTCTTCTTAATCAGTGTATGGGATTAATAGATTCATTCCACTAATAAACCATGTCTCAATTATTTGTAACACTGTTGCCATAGCGAATTATCACCAATCTATATCTTTGCGTATCCTGAATTGCTAATTTCAATGTCATTCATTGTGTTATAACTTTCCCATAGCTAATTAATATTATTCACTATATAAGGATAATAAAGAACCCCAAATTAATCTTGTTCCGCATCTTCAGATGGGGCTAAGCGGGGCTAAGCGGACTGAAGCATTCCACCTATATTACAGACCAGTTTATATTTGTATTTCATTTATAAGCCCTACTTACATTCTGCTATTCAGAAATAGTTATTTAGTAATATAGAATACATATAAAAACATTTTTTTAAACCATTGAATCAAATTAATTTTACTTATATGATAGATGTCTAAAATCCAGGTAAATCTAGAAAATAATTATTAAATTCATTATTAAACCCGAGTCTAAAAACTAAAATTCATAATTTTCTGATGTGTATTAAAAACATCTGATCTGATAGAGTTAGTGTTCCCTTCCGTGTGACATACTGTCATTTATTATCAATGCTGTCTAAGATAACGATTATTAATCATCACTGCCCTTTTCTCTGACTACTCAGAGGGAACAATTCAAGTTAAGACACTTCTTTTTATCCTGGATCTGCCACTGGAGAGTAGGGTATAATAAACGTCAGGAGTTCGTCAATACTTTCACTAATTGAGTCTCAAAATAAGGAAGTTGTACCTGGAGAGTAGGGTATAATAAACGTCAGGAGTTCGTCAATACTTTCACTAATTGAGTCTCAAAATGAAGAAGTTGTACCTGAAAATTCATAATTTTCTGATGTGTATTAAAAACATCTGATCTGATAGAGTTAGTGTTCCCTTCCGTGTGACATACTGTTATTTATTATCAATGCTGTCTAAGATAACGATTATTAATCATCACTGCCCTTTTCTCTGACTACTCAGAGGGAACAATTCAAGTTAAGACACTTCTTTTTATCCTGGATCTGCCACTGGAGAGTAGGGTATAATAAACGTCAGGAGTTCGTCAATACTTTCACAAATTGAGTCTCAAAATAAGGAAGTTGTACCTGGAGAGTAGGGTATAATAAACGTCAGGAGTTCGTCAATACTTTCACTAATTGAGTCTCAAAATGAAGAAGTTGTACCTGAAAATTCATAATTTTCTGATGTGTATTAAAAACATCTGATCTGATAGAGTTAGTGTTCCCTTCCGTGTGACATACTGTTATTTATTATCAATGCTGTCTAAGATAACGATTATTAATCATCACTGCCCTTTTCTCTGACTACTCAGAGGGAACAATTCAAGTTAAGACACTTCTTTTTATCCTGGATCTGCCACTGGAGAGTAGGGTATAATAAACGTCAGGAGTTCGTCAATACTTTCACTAATTGAGTCTCAAAATGAAGAAGTTGTACCTAAAATATCGAATTGGTGTTAAGTGAGGAGACTACAATTTTCACTTGATTCCCAATTATCCCCAATCGTATCTCCTCATACATACCGTGCTACTACTACACAGTATTTTTTTCTCGACTATCTTACTTGGATACTCGTAATTATGATCATACTTATCCCCCTAACTAATTAATACCAACCACGAAATTTTTCTGGATTCCAGGTAAATTTATTTTAATTTTTGCTCCTTGTACAGGTAACAAGGAGTAACAAGGAAAGGAAGTACCCTAGGAGACCTTACGGTCCATTCAAAGAGGGTACCTTTGGACTAGCAATCGAGCAGGCACATGGCTGCTCAATTGTTTTGCCTCCCTAAGCGGCCACTTTTCAAGACTTTGTCTAGTCTTGACTTGAACTCGTCAACAGATTCACTGTTGACAACTTCCATTGGAAGTGCGTTCCACTTACCGCAGATACTGTAGGTGAAAAAATTTCCACACAGATTGCGGTTGTAATGCTTCAGTTCAAGTTTGAAGCCGTGATTGCGCGTTCTGCTCTCACTCAGTATCAAAATATCCCGGTAGTCAACATTGTTGAACCCTCGAAGTATTTTGAAAACTTCGATGAGCTGACCACGCAGTCTATGGGTTTCCAGCGAGAACAGATCTAATTCCCTTAGTCTATCCTCATAACTTTTATGTCGGATAGAGGGAATCAGCTTGTTTGCCCTGGCTTGAACGCGTTCCGATCTCGTGATGTCCTTACAAAATGAAGGACTTCAAAATTGTACGGCATACTCTAGGTGCGTTCGGACAAGTGAGTTGTACAAACACAGTACAATCTCCTTGTTCCGATATCCAAACTGGCGCTTTATATAATCTAGCATCCTTTGGGCCTTTTTCTCCGCCTCAATGCACTGTTTTGAGAACTTGAGGTCACTAGTGATTGTTACACCCAAGTCCTTCTCAGTGTCGGTGGATTCAATTGCTATTCCAATATATAGCAATGTATTTTATTGAGTTATTCCCTTATTTACTCATTACAAGATTATCATTTTCTAATATTCGACCAATGCAATTTATTATTATGCAATATTAATTAGTGATCAGCTTTTCTTCTTAAAAAATAAATACAAATCTTCTCAAGAATGAATCGATTAGCACTCTCACAGTAAGATTTTCTTCAGTCGGAGGAGGAATAACGAATGGAGGTATTGCCATGTTGTCTAAAGTATACTGTTAACTCAGCCAAGAAAAAATCAAAATTTAATATATCCGAGATGAATATAGTTTGTATGGGATGTGTTTCTCTATTGCCCATCTCACGGCAATAGAAATGTGAACATACCAGTTTTTCACACAATAACATATCAGTAATCTTTAGCTAAGAAGCAACTACGCGTATGGACAATTCTTCATTCGGGAAGACCGTTTAAGCTATCTGCCCTTAATCGGCCGGGAAAGGAGCGAGTTTGTCACGTTTTTTGCGGAGACGCTGGACATAGAAATTAATCTAAGTACAAACTCTTTATCTCCTCTCTTTCCGACGAAGATTTTCATTCACGCAGAAACTCTTCTCCAAAATAGGGCTAGACAACCAATATCTCCACCTTGGAAAAGGACAAAACTAGAAGAGCAATGTCACCCAGGTAGGAATGGTCTCGACATCTTACCAGTGCCATGTCGATTCGCGCGGTCATGTATCTCAACTTATGCTTTCTCTTTGGCTCGCTCGCGCAAGCTCCTCTTTACTGCTCGGTTATTTTATTAAGTACTTTTCTCATTAAAGTACACGTGAAGATCTCCTTTAAGACGAAATAATTAAATCATATTACTACTAACGTGTTAAAATATGTACCTTCAATTTCCTATGCCTCGCTAAAGTGTTAATCCCAATTAGTAATTAATAAAATCCGGATAAAAGTTCGAATGATACGAGTATTTACTTAGCTATTTTCCTAAATAATTCGTAACCAAGAGAAATTATCCGCGTGAAAGTGATTTACTTATTCTCTTCGTCTAAAGCCATATAACGATATTAATTCTAAACCACCGAATTTATTCATGCTGTCATCCTTGAATATTGAGTTAATTAATTTAATTCCCGTCAAGTTTAATAAAGCACGAAATTAATCAATTTGGCATAAACACAATAACTACTGAAAAGGAAAATCTTAATGTCAAATTACATCTGGATTCGTTGAACGTTTTCGAAAGTTGGCTCTTTTTCTCAGTGTATTTCAAATTGCATTCCACATCTGTGTACTCCTTGCCAAATGATTACTAAAAAAATATGCATTGCTTTTTCTTGTAGCCAGAATATTTAAAGTTGCTTGACTTCAAATACATATAAAGTGAGAGGGATATAAATTCCACGTCTTCTAAAGACAGCGACACCCTATCTTTAAATATTTTGCAGTTTATTTTCATTATTTTCAAGGGTTTCTGTAGAGAGAGGTGTAACAGCTTAAGAGAATGGCCATAATTTTCAATCTCTGTTCAAATGTAAAGCGTAGTGTGTGTTTATATTAGGTCGTAGGTAAACGTACTATGGCAAATGGAATGATATTTCTATATAAGTCCTTGTAGGTGAAGAAAAAATTGATTTACCTCGTGGAAGAGTAAGGACCTGTGTATAGTATAAATTTTAATTAACTAGAAATCATTGTGAAAGTTCGCTGACTGTTTCCATTTTGATTTTTCTTTCTATAAGCTTCTTTTTGTAAATAAAGATGATGTTCTGGGTCTTTCAAATAATTGCACCCATTGAACATGAAAATGAGTCAACAAAAACACCCAAATCCTTCAAATTTAAAAATTAGGATGTATTTTTATTTTTTAATTTCCGTAATGGTCTAATTCCTACATTTATTGTTCATGCACGTTCTAGATTTCTCTTTATTTCTTTGGCGCATCTTTGCTATTTTTGATGCGAGTCCCCCACTTTCTTCACTCCTTCTTCCACTATCTCCCCTCTCATTTTAATGTCTGAAACCCTTCTTCCACTTTCCCCACCATTCTCCTACTGTTTTTCATCACAAAAGGACACAAAACACACACACTCTACCGTGAAAATAGCCACCCCTGCCTCTACTCCCTTGCTACAATGCTTATAGATCAAGAAGAGAAAGTGGCTAGGTTAAAGACAGCTTCACGTGCACTTCGCTTAGAATTATAGGAAGACTTAATATCGTATATCTAAAGGTCGCAGTTAGCACAGTATTTGCCAAACCCATCGCCAACTGGGTACTTAAACCCCAAAGCCATCAGACATATACTACGGAAATCTACCAGCCAATACCCTCTCAACAACAGAATTTGAATTACAGGCTACCCCACTGATCCGAACCTGGGGTCAGGGATCCTAGTTAAGCGGTTCATACAACAATCCCTCTTAAACACACAAGATGACTTATTTAAACCCTATAAAATATACATAAGCTCTGGCCCTATCTTATTGGCGACTCGCTAGAGAAACACAAGACAAGAACTACGCATAGAGCTCCCACTCGAGGCTCAATTTAGCCAAAACATCTCTCTCTTCTTTGAGGGGTACCTGAACGTTTTCCATCCCACAATACTTTCGACCACCACTAATGATGCTATAAGGACTCTGAGTGGCACCTTAAAGCGATATCGCTGGGAGCACATCGGTACGACATTATCCACATTCTTCGGGCATAGCGGAGGGACCAGATCTGCAGTTGGTCTTACGCAAAGACATATGCATTTTCACAACCACATTGACCCACACCTACACGTAATATTCGACCACATTCCTATAGTCATGATGAGCTCATTATCGCCAATAATTATACGCTCTTACCTCTAGGACTACAACAATACGAACTAGGAGGAGTTAAGAAAACAAATAACTGAAAAACACCACACAATTTTAACAAACAGAATACTAACCCTAGCCACATAAACGAGTACTGGCGTTCACTTATGGGCCCTATAAACACTGCAAGAAACCTACAGACACCACATAAAACATACACACATATTATACACTTTAAGTTTTTCATACACGTACAAAGACTCATTATACAAGACTAAAACAACTACAACAGAGGCCGAAGAAAACACACCATAACGCTCCTATAGCCTGCATCGTGCAATGAGTGGAGCTCGACAGAAATCACCAGTTTCGCGAGTAGGCTCACACTACGTACGACGCTCACTTCCCTTTACTAACCCTTCCTTCTTCTGGCGGCGCGTAAAGACAATGTTTTGTATGGACACACCAAAACCTATCACCTCCAAATTAGCAATAAAACACTTACTGAATCTTATGATATCTTCCACTCATTTAGGTCTCACAGACAGGTACACGGTGCATACACACAACCCACCTAAATCACACGCACAGAGCACTCCCAGGAAGACCAGGAATAGTGGTAGCCATACGCCGATGAGCATAGGTCGACCTCTCTGTTACGAATTGAGATGCTAGTTAACACTACGGTATTAATCACCCCATTACCGTCAAAGAAACAAATTTCCATTAAATTAATACTAAAACGCGCCGCCGGCCCATCAGGCGTTCCAGCCACTATAACTCACCATCTCTCATAAACCATTTCGATACACTAATACACACTCGCCACTGACCACTACCCACAGCTATTTAAATCTTTCAAACATCCAACTATATAATCAACCAAAGCCTCAAACACCCCAACAACTACAGATCTATTGCTCTGTTTGAGCACTTAATCAGATACTAGAACTCATAGTCAACATTCCTCTCCGTTTTTTTTAGAGGAGGTATGACGGTTTTCTCTTGTTAATATTCCTCCTGGAAAGGCAGGTCCACTTAGGGGGATTTGTCCACCGTTCATGACAATCCAAAAATCACAAAAAGCACGACAAAAAACAGTATCCTTCAATAAAGACGGGGAAAGGGCTTTTAACAAGGTGTGGTGCGTATGTCGCTCTTATATCTACACACGAATGAAGCACTACATAAAAACAACAAATTAACAAAAGTCAACACATACACCGCCACACGTTAAACGCGACAAATGAAGAATCTTGCAAAAGACCTTGCATACATACACACACAAACAAATACGCTGCGATGGTACTGAGATACCATGCAGCCCTTGACATCCCTCAACTAATACCAATCCGCACATAAAATATCGGTAAGATGAATAGCAAGTTTCCATGAATGCGCGTCTCTCTTTCCACCTCCACTTCCTTCCGCGGCTCCAGTCGTACCCAATATCTCTAACCACACCACCACGCATCGGTGTATAGCCACCGAACTGACTATTCGTTCTATCTTCTCTTATTTTTTTTCCGAGCTATTTCCTCCATGACTATATGATCTTCTGCGGCTTTCCTAAGTATGGCTTGTCTACTTGTAATTTATTACTCACTAAAATAATTAGTTCAAGTCCACACTTAAATTGCTCAACACTTTCGTCAACTAATTATTTTTGAAGGTTTCTCACTTCATGTTAAGATGTCATGCATAGCACTGGGAACCATATTGTGGCTGACATCTAGTGGATTGTGTGTCTCCCGGCAAACACGCTTGCAGGATTATTTTTGGGGTGGGACGTGTCTTCCGTATATTAGCACTTCTTTCCTGCTACTCACTTTATTTACATATGTCTACCTTAAAAACATGTGCGTGCTTCGTTCTCGTTGCTGTAACATTTTAAATTTAAGGAATAGAAAAGATCCACACCCCTCCCCAGCCCATGTCTTGCATGATCTATGGGAATGCATTGCGCACCAAATAGTATATTTTTGTTTTATTTGAAAGGTTTCGCTTAAATAGTTTAGTAAATTTATTTTGTAGCTGTATGCGATGTATATTATGCGATCCTAAACTGGTGATTTAGAGGTTTGTCTCGAGATAAGTTCTGTTTTACTTTTTTGCCTTTTTTGTTTTAATCTGGTATTTTCTTTGTAGCTATTTTTCAAAAATTCTTTAATCTATCATACATATACAAATATACTAACTATCCTCTGTTGTTTTTCCTGGGTGCGGCTGCTTAATACCTACGTTTTCAGAATGTTTTCGAGGTTGGTCAAGTGTGTTTGACAACCGCATTCTGAATTTTTGCGATTGCATTTATCGAAACTGTTGTAACAAATTAAAAACGAACAAGTTCTCTCTTTGTCGGGTAGAAATGAATCCTGAAGGTTGACTAACTGTTTCTTTGTTCCAGGTGTGTTTTTATCAGACATAGGAGTAAACATATGCTATCCTAATGGGTGATCGGAAAAAAAACCCTTGTTACTTCACATATAAAATAAAGGCAAGGTAAGGTACTAAACCAGAACCCCATGACATAGTTATTTTCGCACACTCCAAAATCGCTCCGAGAATGAAGATATGCAGTGAGTGTAGTAGTAAGTTGTTTACTGAGCACTTTAATGGTATTTTGTTATTTGCTGGTATTGTAAGACTCGGCAGTTGATAAAAGTCGAGCGTGCACGATCGAGTAAAGAAATTAATTTATTTTTCTGAAAAGCGGAGAGGTTAGAAAGCAGAAGCCATTTTACTGGCTTCCGAACGAACCCCTGCCTCACACAGGCTCTTGCGACATCCAATTCCTTATAACTCGTAGAAACTTTGGGTCTTTTTCGGAACAGGTCGGCTAGCTAAAAAATTATCTTTTGTATAATCATTCATTCCATTTACACATGGTGCAAAGGGTTAAAAACTACTTTTATTTTTGTTTTAAAGAGCTTAAAATGTCAACAGAAGCAATAACTGATTGGAAAAACTTTCTGTGAGAAGTTTATGGCAGCTTCTTTTTCCAAAACCTAACCTAATCTAACCTACAGATTGTACTCACACTATGAATCTCGAACGTCATAGCCTAAAATTAAACTTTCGATAGCTTCACACGCCTAATTAGCAGCTGGGCGTGTTCAGAAAAAGATCTCGCACCAGAGTTGTACCGAGAATCCCTCGAAAGGTATTTGCACTTCTAACCACCAATAATATATTTAGTATCCATTCAAAACTTTGAAAGATGTCCTTTGCTTGTGGAGGGTTGTATGAGTTAGATGAGCAATGCCCAACATTAATTAGGCGGTATTGTTATGCAGACGCTGAGATGAAGGACCTGTAAAACTATATTGAGGACTTCAGGAGAGTTGTGAATGGGAATTGGGTTTTCATCCCGCACGTTGGAACAAATCTTTATTTTTATATGTCTGAGGAACTCATATAAATTATATAAACTGTTTATAAACAAACTAAAATATAAACGTAATAAACTTATATATACAAACATTCCACCGACGAGTTGAGAAGATACGATTGTGTTTAAGAAAAGGAGATTTGAATAAATAATTTACTAAAAGTGCTTTGCCATGTGGCTAGAATTTAGTTGATGTATTTTTTAAATGAGTTCTTCAATTACAATGACTTGCTCTGAAACGATGGAATCTTAACCCTATCTGTTCAGCAAGATCTCAAACTCTTCCCTTTCAGAATAAAATTTCATTTTAAAACATCCAATGTCAAATTCTCTTTGAAAAATGTCGCTTTAGATTGACTTTCGAATTGCTGAAATTCTATTCAAACTTTCAAAACTAACATTTCCCTTTGCCAGAGAGAAGCATCCTATGGCCAAAACTCGTATTCAACTTCGCTTTCAAGAGAGAACAATATAATTACGGTTCCAAAAATCAAAACGCCTGTATGTCTATCACATCTTACATAACATTTGCCAGAGAAACTCCCACGTTTACAGAATTGGCGGAGGACAACCTACAGGTATATACTTCATACACGTAAAGATTAGGCAATTTTTGGAATAAATAAAAGCAAAGGTATGACAACAATTCTTCTAAAAATTTCAGGACTCCAGATAGATGCAGCGTAAATATAGTGTAGTTCATTGCCAGCTTCAGTTAATCGGAAAAATAGAGCGTTAATTTTGAAACATCAACTAATAAATATAAATTGAATGAAATTTCTATTTTCATGGCTATTGAAAAATTTGACATTATTGTTATTACTAAGGCTTGGGTGCATGGAATAAGATAGTAAAAACCTGTCCACAAGAGGTAGATAGTCTAGCAGGGGGAATGGCCAAATTCCCACTGAAACCTAAAGTAGAGGAACGCCATCTGGACTCCAATACCCCATGAAAAATTTGTTCTCTCTCTTCGATCACCCATTGCATCTCTGGTAAGTCTCCCTCTATCGTTTCCGACTCTGCTTAGATCCAATAAAGAGTGATAGAGGGCCTTAGATGTTCTAAATATAATTTGATAATTTATTTAAATTATTATAAACTTTTCATAAAGCAGCTATACGGGTAGGACGGTTGAGGCCCGCTTGTATGTGGGAGATAAATTTAAATTCGGTTTTATATTAGTGTATAGACACCCGTCAAAAACTAAAGAAAGACCAGGAATTAAAGAATTATGCCGAACATCGATTGACCACCATTAGTGGCGATTTTTCATTTCTACAAACAAATTCTAATCATTAAAGTGTTGGTAAAGAGGGACAGAGATTACTTGATTTTTAAGCGCAAATCATCTCAACCATAAGGTTAACGATCAATTAATTGTTGACTTAATTAATACAAATGAATAAAGATTTTGGTGAATATGTCTCCTTCATTGAACATATAGGAAAAGTAATCACATTGAAACTAGATTTAATCGAAAAGCAGCTTTTCAATAAAAACTCCGAAGCAGTAATATTCTTGATTATTGAAATATAAATTTTGAGGCCTTTCGTAGTAAAATTTGGCATGTTAAGTGAATAATATTCCTCAACATTAGCTGAATGGCTGCGATTTATTTCCTTTTTGGAAAACATTGAAAGAGGTACGAGTATGACAAAGAAAGCCATGGTCGTTGTGAATAAATAATAACACAATGTTTGCTCCGGATGATTTTTGCGTTTATTCTTTTTAACAGGTCTTTTCCTATTCTATTTACTAGTACTTTTTTAGTATCTTTCCCATTGTATTCTTGTATTTTTTCCTCCTTTTAAAGCTAGCGCCGTCTCAAACCTAAAAGAAAATATATAAATAAAAAAGACCGTAAAATAAAATAAAAAATAAATGGGAAAATGATACCAAAACACTCTCGAATATGAAAGGGTTTTGAGTTTTATATTGAGATGATCGAGGTCGGAAACTTTAATATATTTTTTATAAAAAACATTAAAATGCAGAGGTGGTGAAATATTTTGATCTGTTATATTTTTAGAGGGAAACTGACTTAGCATGGCCATTAAATGTAAAATTTGGGGGATGGTGACTGACTGCAGTGAAAATGATAAATCAACAATGCTCCGTAAATACAAAATATCTTCAAATAAAATTTGAGAAAATAATTCACCTATGCTGTCAACTCGCAAATAATATAGGATCAATTTAAAAAAAAATTATGAGAATTCAAGTTTACATGAAAGTAGCTAGTAATATTTTCTTATGAGAGTTTCGGCCCTTGTGCGACCTCTAATTTTGAAGAACTTTTCAAGACATTAGTTTTGGGTGGTTTCATTTTCAAAATGTAAGAAAATTGCACATGACAATTTGCGGCACAAACTTTTCGTAATTTCCACATTTCGTCTTTGTTTCTAGTTTATATTTTTTGGTAAATTCTACTTTCTGAAAGTTTATAATTTTTTGGTTCCAGCTTCGTAATTACTTTAAGTTTCCGAACTTGAGTCTTTCTCAAACGTGGTTTATAATCAACAGCATTTTATGATAATATAGCAAATAAGATAACAAATAAACCCAGAAATTAGGTTTTAGTGAATAAAAACTTAATTTAATTGGGTTTGTCTTTGGATTTCTTCAAACCTCATTTTATAGATAAAAAGAAGAGACAAGAAGTTAATTTGACCAGAGGAGTTTACCGTGAAGATTTGGATTTCATGGCACGCAAAAGCCGTGGTCTTTCTTACTTTTCTGGTTCTGACATAGAATTGGATTAGAAATTGCTATAGCTCTACATTAATATGCCAACAAAGGTAGATATTTTAGAATTTTTACAATTCATTTTGTATTCTTTTCGTCCTGCGGCCACCTAACCTTTTATACTGACTCTTATTATTCATTTAACATAGACTTACGATTTTATATGTAGATTACGTCTTTATATCTTCAGAGGTTAAATCGAAAATCATTTTTTTTTTTGTTTCTACTACCTTTGATTTTTTTAAGTTTCCCTCGAAGAGGAGACAGGGTTAAAAGAAAGATCTTAACATTCATTATTTGATTCTAATTAGATGCTCAAGGTTTAAAATAAACACGTCAAAACTGAACTTACACTGCACTGCGTAAGTAAGTTTTCTGGAGATATCTATTAAAGAAAAAAAACTCGTTCAACCTTGTTCTTACATTTGATAATATACGAGTATTACAGTTTAATACAATCGCGTTCAGCAAAGTCAAAGCCAATAGGCTACTCAAAGCAACTGGCTGATCGAGTAAAAGCTCTACCCTTTGGCCGATTTTCGTGTTCTGTTAAGGGACATACATCTCAGTATCTACTTGTTCGCATTTCACCTTCAATCGCGAGATATCCAGTCGCTACTAATGTCTAATTAAATTATTCTAAACCAACGCCTATTCATCTGCTTCATTACTGTTTAAGTTATAATACTAAGCCAGCATTGCCATCCATTACTAGAGTTTTACAAATCGGATTACGAAATCATAAAATATTATATGCTTCTGACAGGTGTTGCTAGAAGTTTTGTAAAAGGTAGATGGTGTGATAGCAAACAAGTATTAAAGTTTACTCCCTGCCGAACAGGAATAATACTTAAAAGGAACTATATTTCGTGAAACATTACATATACTTTTCGCTTACTATAAACTTTCAAATTATTGGAATGGTCTTTGTAAGAAAATATTAAATAATATTTTTAAAAATGTTTTTTGGAATATTTCACTAAATAAATATTATTAGGACTTATATATTAGAACTCTAACCTCGAAACTTAAGTTTGTTAAATAATTCGATGTAAATTGTGTTCCGAGATTCAGCGTTTCGAAAAAAGAGTTATCTTAGTAGCATTACTATTCTGAAAACCCAATAAAAAAAACTCTATTGAACGCTTAGATCTTGCTTATTTTTAAAACTGTTCTCACCGCTTATTGCTGGTGCTATAGCAACCAGGAAGTCAGTGAACTGCTTTAAAATATTAGCCCAGTTTGAGTGTTGGATTGAAGCATTGATCTCTCTTCCTTTTCTTCATTTTCATATCATACCACAATCCACAGATTACCAACCGGTTACTGATTGCGATTCATTGCATGTTGTAAACGATGTCGGATAATTAAATTTTCTTTCGCATATTTCGGAGATGAATTTACCAAAGATTCCTTGTTAAACAAGGGTAAACGACCCACAGACATGCCTTGATTAAGTTTAAATAAAAAAGGAATAACAAAATAGTTACTAGTAGATTTACAAATGCGTCACATATTATAATTATATGGCTATAATCTGTTTTGTTTACTAGGGTTTAGATTATCTATTATTTTCTTATATAAATTGCTTTTTTTATTTATATAAACGACTTTCAATTTCGAAAAAAATAGTAATAGACTACTGAAGTCCTATCTTCTGTCCCCCATCAAGTGTTTCAAGTAAAAGTTTATTTAGTAGAGGAGGATTAAACTATGATGAATATTCAAATCAATTGCGTGTTGATATCTTGGAAATACCTTTAAGAAATTCTAGTAGATATACAGTAATTTTGTAGGATGATCACATTAGTTACGTGAGGCCAAGGATATAAATTACTGGCCCAAAAGTATATGTGATGTTTTGAGCACCTTCGCCTATAGTCAAACAGGTTTGTTTCAAGGAAAAGATGGAACGATACGATGCATCTTATATAAGAAAGAAAAGAGGAGGGGGTGTGGACTCCAACAATCGAAGACTTTACTGTTTTGAGACTTGATATCTTTCATAATAAACCCTAAATCGCAAACAAACCTGGATTTACATTAATCATCGGGAGGGATCTGCTACCCTAAATACTGGAACGAAAGAGTATAGACTGTTTAGCACTTTCAAGGGGATTTATCTTTTAGATAAAGCCAAAATCAAACGTTAAGTTGTAATTATGTCAAACTCTCAAATTATTCAAAATTTTCCCATTTCAAGTAAAATTTTATTTTTTAACGGGAATTGACAAAATGCTTCTTAAATTCCATTTCAATATGCTGCTGATCAATTCAAAACAAACGTTTCCAACGCTCAGGAAGAAGCCTTCAACGATGAATTCTGGTATTCAAATTCCCTTTTAAAAGATGACAATATATAATAACATCCAAAGTGATCAGAACGCCTGTATTTATATCGCAACATCTTCCATGACCTTTACCTGAGAAACTACAATGTTTCCAAAATTGGTGTATGATAACCTACTAGTATAAACTGCATTTAGGTAAAGGTCATAAAAATTTAGATAAATATAACTAAAGTTATCACAAGACAATCACTTTACTAGTAAAAATTAACTGTTCAAAGCATAGCTTTCTTGTAGAGAGAATTAATACTGTTTACATAACAACTAACATCGGTCTAATTTCGTGTGCGTTAGGTCTTTCTCCTACTAGCTGTCACCACGATAACATGTCTAAGAAATTTCTCACTCCTCTGTACGCGAGTTGATCGTAAAGCTTACGCCACCAAGATAATCTTTCAGTCGGAGCCAAAAAGAGATATTCAATCGCTCCAGCTGCGCACAGTGAATATTCAGGTGTACATGAATTGTTGTGCAAGAGTGCGATGCCCCATCAGCAAGCATCTATAGCCCAAACTCCAATTTTTATGCAGAATAAAGCCCCCCCTGCGACACTACCAAGTTGGTGAAGACTTTAAAGTATGACGACTACATTACAGTTATGAACTGTCTTGCAGAGAGCTCTAATCAAAACAAAATCCCATTTAGATAGTTTGGAAGACACCCGAAGAGAGATATAAAGTGAGGAATCCGAAAAAAGGTTAAAGAAATATCAATATTCGTGAAGATGAATGAAGCAAGATTACTGTCCAAGAGTGTCAAGAGTTGGTTGGTATCTCTAGCTATAGATGTCAAAACACCATTGAGAATAAAGGTATCTTCAATAAATGATAAGGAATTATAACTTATATAAATGTTACGCGCTGATAAATTAATCGTTATTTTCAAGTAGAAATTTATTTTTCCTGTCGTTTAGATAATTTTAGACAATTATTTTTTTATTCTAAGTTGCTTAATTGACGATGACCTCGGAATTATTCATTTAAGTTTGCATAACTTTTAAGCATACATAGTTTATACCTCTAGCTTATCGTAACTAATTTTGAAAACTTTAAATTTACTCTGCCAGAGGTGGTGGAAGCTGGTGTGATATGAATACAAGTGTTCTTATCTTTATGAACTGTACAGTATCTGAAAGTTCAAGTGTAAAATGTGTAGAGGCGACCGTGTTCCCTTGTAGTGTGATTTCTATCATAGAATCTCCCTTAGAATAAAAATGGAAATTTAATTAAATCTTGGCTAAATACGTAGTAATTCACGCGAGCTGTCTCATATTTGTGCATTTATCCCTAAATCAGTCAAAAAATCAGGCCTTATGACTAGAAGAGATTTATTATTTTTAATTTGGGGAGGCCATTACAGCCTACACATCAGAGCTGTCTACTAGGCTATATTAAAAACAAATAATAATATGTAAATAACAAATAAAAACGATAAAAAAGACGAAGGCTAAAAAGATAACAACAAGAAAACAAAGCAAAAAGGCAAAAAGGAAGACCGCTTCGGCGTTGGAGGTAGGCCCGCATTCCCCTGGCGCAGGGACATGCGACTTACAAAAAAACAAAAAACACAAAAACAGTCAAATAAAGTGGATGAGGCCAGCCTCCTCTAAAAAGTCGTATAGTGCACAAGTCGTTGTGCATGAACCAGTCAGGGCATTGGAGATTAGGGCCATGTAAACAGTCGTGGCGCAGTGGCACGTAACTTTAAGTTCCCTTCGACCGCCTCCGATTTTCTTTGCCAAGCCGCCCGGAGGGCAGCCTGTAATCTTGTCATGTAATCCTTGTGAGGAGGAGCGAAACGCTGGTCTGGTCGCCCTGTCCTTGCTGACTCTTCAGCGGCCTCATCGCTGTGCTCATTTTCCATTTTAATCCCACTGCCTGCAAAAAAAAAGCAGATAAGGTCATTCATGGGTTCCGCCTCTTTTTATCGGCGTTTCATTCACAACTTTGCCCCCCTTTCTGCTCCCCTTTGCGAGGGCATGAAAAAGAAAGGCTCCGGAAGAATTTGTTTGGACTCCGGTATCAATCAGTAGCTTCAAGCAACTTAAGGGTAAACTCTCATTAGCCCCGATATTGTAGGTGCTCAATCCCGCCGAGCCATTTGGCATTCAGACGGAAGCAAGCAACGACCGCATCGGTTGTGTTTTAGTTCAATACGGAATCAATGACGATAGCTTTTCCATCGCTCACGCCACTCAAAATTTATTACCGTGCGAAGTGATTTAGAGCGAGAAGCTCTCGCTATCATATGGGGAATTACAAATTTTTACAGGTATTTGATAGGAAAGGAATTCGTAATTAAAACCGATCACAACAACAATGGTAGATTAATACGCTGGTGTTTGTTCCTCCAAGAATTTCAGTTTATCATACGGTACGGTAAAGGCTCTGAGAATGTTATGGCCAATAGCTTAAGCCGAAATCCGGTAGATTTCCTGTCAAGGCAATCTTGAGCTAACTATTTATTATGTTTCTTTCTTGTATATCTATGGCTAAATAAATTTAGGTCAGAAACATGTACCCTTTTGTATGTAAGTAAACTTTTCAATTATTTTTGGAACAGAGGAAGATGTGCCCTCTCCTTAAAATTCAGTGTTTATAATCATGATTGTGGAAATTAGGTTTTGGGGGGGATAATGATCGATTTATGTAAAGTCTCTTTTGGTATTTGTTGGTGTGAATTTACTTTGTATTCATTTTGTTCGTGATTTTATATAAAGTATTCCTTTGTATTACTTTTTTGGGGGAAAGGAGAGAGAGCTGTGATGTGAATTTATTTATTTTGTATTCCTTTTGAAAATGTACAGTGCGTTCTTTTATTTCGTGATGTAAAGTCATTGCACCCTTTTCCATTTTAAGAGATGTCCCTTCTTCCGGAAGTTCCATCTTAAGGGGAAAGGAGATGTCATAGAGAGAGAGATTCACGCAAACAAAGAGATTTAAGGAAGTACCTCACGGACAATCGGACCTTCAACCGGCGTTTTTGGTAAACTTCCGGGGAGATAACGAAGCCAGACGAGTCAAACTGTATCCCGGAACCCAAATCAGCGAGAGAGCGCAAAGCAATTGCCGCAGCGTCTTGAATCGGAGTGGGACCCATTTCCAATGGCAAACAAAAACGCATCCGGCGAAGTAGTATATATTTCCCTTAGCGAAGCGAGCAATTTTGTATGAAAACAGGAGGCAGGCACTGCTGAGGCAGTATCCAAGCAGTAATCAAGAGGATTCATTGAAACTAGCCAAATGACAAAAGGCGCCACTTCACAAGCGACTCTCTGGTAGACTAAGGACTCGCAAGCAAGAAACCAGTTGTTCAGAACTACGGCATTCAAGGATGTAAGGACTCATTCTAGAATAACCACTCAAGGCCCCCTCCCCTTCTTGGAAAATCGTGAGCCTATTACACATAACTCTATCATTGTCGAAGAGACATGACGCTTTCTGACTGCGAAGCCTCACCTCATCATCTCCTCCCGTTTTCTTTCGGGTAAATATTGTGCCACTCAAAGCTTGTGCCGAAGCATTCATTGTAAATTAATTTCCTTTTGCTGAACGATTAGTTTTCCCATAAGGTATAGATTATTGTCTAATTCTGTTATTTGTTTGTATAATAGTTAAAATTACTTTTGTTTCTCTTGTTTAAATCCCAGAAGCAGACAAAAATCCTTTGATCTATTTTCTAAGTCGGCCAACGGTAGAAAACGCATTTAAATATCCTCCGTATTTAAAAGGGATTTCCCTCGCGTCTAGGGAAGGCAAGCGAAGGTCATTGGAGCCTATCTGGCCTAGGATAATATATATATATATATATATATATATATATATATATATATATATATATATATATATATATATATATATATATATATATATATGCCAAAAATCTCACAGGAAAATAAAAAGGGGATTCCAATTTTAACAATAAGAAGACCAATACTCCTCCCATGTATAGCGAAAGGCCCTAAAATAGAAAAATAATATCAATGAAGGATGTGAAGTAAAAAAACAAATAGATAAGGTCTACTTCAGCCAAATTCCAACCTGTGCGAAAAGAATATAGGCATTTATATAACTAGACTAAACTAAAATGGAAAATTTCGTTATAAATAAGCCTTTTAATAACAGTGTCTAGTTTAAAGAGACCAGAGGATATATTAAAATTAGGCGACGAATTAATAAATGAAGATTCAACAATTTTCTTTGAATAAATTCATCAGATTTGTAAATAAATTTAGCCAAATTCCAATAGATAGGGTGGCTGTTTTCAGATAAATGGACAAAAAAAGCTTTGATACATTTCACCCTCATAATATAGTATTTATGTTGACTCAAGCGTACAGTTAATGATTTACCGGTTTGACGAAGTATTGCTCAGGGCAAACTGAACAATCAACAGAATAACCGCCCCCTTATACTATTGTTATTATTATGAATGAACATTTTTTACATGGTAGACTGATATTTGAATATAACAGAAATATTTCCCTTATTCAAAAGGCAGGGAAGCAAGGAAAAGGACTCAGAATACAGTAAATCAAGAGAGTTCTCAAAATTGTATTTAGGAGGGATTTCCGTTCTATAATAGAATTTTTTGGCCAAATCTCGACATACTACCAGAGATTTATGTCGGTAGCAAAGATTGGTACCAATTTCAAAGATCTTAGAAATCTTACGATCCAAGAATTCCTCCTGCAGTGACCACCGATTAATTAGATTTGTAGTCAAAGTCCCGAAGGCAGGGCCTGTAACTAGTATATCAAGAAAACTCGATTTGCAAAGAGCGGACTTTGCAGGTCTTCGTGCTAGACTGACTGACGCGAAGCTAGAAGTGTGCGATGTTGTTCGAGACTCGTGGAACAGTTTTAAATCGCGTTTTATCCCTCTGAAATGTCCCCGTCGGTCTTCTGTTCGATCAAAGTGGTTTAATCGAGAAATCGGCCAACTGCTTAAGAAAAAGAGAACTGTGTACCGGCAATTGAAGATCTCGGGTGACTTTGACGAATACCGGAGGCTAGACAGGAGAGTGAAGTCCAGCATAAGGGCGGCTATGCGGTCTGAGGAACTCCGAATGGCGAGACTGTGTAAAGAGAATCCCAAGGAGTTTTTTGGGTATGTGAACAGCCGTAAACCAATCCGTCGAACGATTGGCCCTTTGAGAAATGAGGAGGAGGCATTAAAGCACTTAGATGCAGAAAATGCTAACCTCATCAACGACTACTTCTCTTCAATGTTTACTGAAGAGTGTGGTCTTATCCCCCAGCCAATGGATTCCTACTCGGGGGAAAAGCAAGAGGATATAGACTTCACAAAAGGGGAAATAAAAAAGAAGATCAGTGACCTAATGACGAAAAGGTCACCAGGCCCGGATGGGTTTCTACCTAAAGTGTTAAAAGAAGTGCGCGATCAAGTGTCACGACACCTGAGCGCAATCTTCAACATGTCAATCCGGACCGAATGCGTTCCTAGAGACTGGCGTGAAGCATAGGTAACTCCTATCTTCAAGAAAGGAGACCGAAGCCAACCGTCAAACTACCGACCTATCAGTCTGACTTCGATAGTTGGTAAACTCATGGAAAGTATCATGGTGGACAAAATGACGTCGTATTTAGAGTCAAACCTGCTACTGAAGAGTTCCCAGCACGGCTTCCGAAGGCAACGGTCATGCCTGACAAACCTTGTGGAATTCTTCCACTTCGTGTTCAGTGAGCACGATCGGGACAAGGCGGTGGATGTGGTGTATTTATACTTTCAGAAAGCCTTTAATAAGGTACCACACCGCCGCCTTCTCCGGAAAGTGCGAGCGCTAGGCATAGACGGAAAAGTAGCCGGCTGGATCGAAAACTGGCTAAGTGGCAGACGGCAACGGGTGGTGGTGAATGGACAGGCTTCTAAGTGGGTGCCCGGTACTAGCCGGGTGCCTCAAGGTTCTGTCCTGGGACCCCTACTATTCATCATCTACGTCAACGACATGGACAGGGACATGATTGCCAAGATTTCCAAATTTGCCGACGATACCAAGCTTGGTATGAACGTTGCAAAGGATAGAAATACTGCCTTTTAACGTGAACAAATGCACAGTAATGCATATCGGTCACAGAAACCCCCAATCTTAATATATCCTTAAGGACACTGATCTTGAATCTTGTGACACTGAGAAGGACTTGAGTGTAACTATTACTAGCGACCTTAAGTTCTCGAAACAGTGCATCGAGGCAGAGAAGAAAGCCCAAAGGATGTTAGGCTACATAAAGCGCCAGTTTGGATACCGTAACAAGAAGATAGTACTTTGGATGTACAACTCCCTCGTTCGGCCGCATCTGGAGTATGCCGTACAATTTGGGAGTCCTTCGTTTCGAAAGGATATCGAAAGGTTGGAACGCGTACAAGCCAGGTCAACCAAGCTGGTTCCATCTATCTGACATAAAAGTTATTAGGATAGACTAAGGGAATTAAATCTGTTCTCGCTGGAAACCCGTAGACTGCGTGGTCTGCTCATCGAAGTTTTCAAAATACTTCGAGGGTTCGACAATGTTGACTACCGGGATATTTTCTCACTGAGTGAGAACAGAACGTGCAATCACGGCTTCAAACTTGAACTGAAGCTTTACAACCACAATATGTGTGGAAATTTTTTCGCTTACAGTATCTGCGGTAAGTGGAACGCACTTCCAGTGGAAGTTGTCAACAGTAAATCTGTTGACCAGTTCAATTCAAGACTAGACAAAGTCTTGAAAGGCGGCCGTTCAGGGACGCAAAACAATTGAGCAGCCATGTGCCTGCTCGATTGCTCGTCCAAAGGTACCATCTTTGAATGTACCGTAAGGTCTCCTAGGGTACTTCCTTTCCTTGTAAATAAATACAGACCGTTCGACTTGTATAATTTTTTGCATTTATTGCTCTACTCACGCGTTACTTTGTGTTTCTCATATATATATATATATATATATATATATATATATATATATTGGGTGCCCCCCGACAAAATAAAAAAATTAAGCATTATTAAAAATTGAATATCTCCGTAACATCCTTTCTATTCCTGATAATTTTCATATGCAATTTACTTTCTAGCTTCCTTTTTTGAATGTAAAAAACGGAATTTAAATACCTTGTATTTTTACTTGCACTTCATAAAAATAATAACATTGGTAAAAAAAACGAATATTGAGTGTACGAAATGATCGATTGGCCACCCACCACTTTGATGAATCACTAATCTGAGTATATTTTTCCCCTCACACAAATTTTTTTTCCCTTCACTAATGCCAATTCCTTTCTAAGTTTCACGTATTTTCCTTGCAATTCTGGTTTACTGAATTTTTTTTTAAAGCTTAACTTTTAGTAACTCCCAAATTGAGTAATCCATGTGCTTACAATCTCGACTTTGTGGTGGCCACTTATTTTTCGTTATTAATGTTGGCGTATTTCATATTTGGAAACGACTATGTGGCGTGGCTTTTATGCGAAGATGCTCCATCTTATTAAAAAATAAAGTTGTCAGGGGATGTCCCTCGAAGGACCAGAGTGAAAGGAAGCTCTCGCCAAGAATAACCCTTTCAGCCCCTTGGCTCCAAACCCCGTGTCTCATTGGCGTGGGAATTTGTGAGTGGATCGACCCGGTTGTATTTGCTTATGCGGGATGCACCTCGCTTCCCTGCCCCGCGATAACGCCGAATTCAAAATGAAGATTGAACGTATCTTCCCATATGAAAATTGTCCTAAATAGGAATGAGGTTATTGAGACATTAATTGTTTACAAATGCGTCATTTTTTTTGCGGGGAGGAGGGGGCCTAATCGATATATATATATATATATATATATATATATATATATATATATATATATATATATATATATATATATATATATATATATATATATATACATATATATATATATATATATATATATATATATATATATATATATATATATATATATATATATATATATATATATATGTGTTAAATTCAGGCAACCAATACGCTAACGCAAGAGAAGGGCCACAGAAGAAATTTTTAAGAGACCAAGCGATGGCACGCTTTAGACATTTCATTCCAAAGAACAAAATATGCTGAAACTTATCCTTGTCTGGGTTTGAATCCAGGTCCCCCATTTCTGGTCTGCTGGTCTACCTTCTTCGCTCACAGTTACTCTCTTCAAAGTAATTTTTTTCGTACATAAAAAGCACTTCCAGCCAATTCTAAAACACAGCTTTTACGCTTCCATAACATAGCTACATGAGAAGAAGCAACAACATTCTCAAAGAAAGCACTCGAAAACTAACTATGAATTATAACTTTACATAAATAGCTCACGAAGAGAATAGTAACCACAAAGCCATTTTTATCAGAGGAATGTACCAGGAATTTAAAAGTGGTTTTAAAAATCCCATGAATAAAGCTTTTACTAAATAGATGAGCAGCTTAAAAACTTCAATCAAAATAAAGTGGAAAATAAAACTAAAAATTAAGGACTGGCTTAATATTTGAAGCTGCTTGTAATATAATTCAGTAAGTTCTAACCTAAAACGTTCAGGGAAAAGCTCCATCTAAATGCCCCCCCAAAAAATATATATGTAATTTTTCTGATAAAATACTTAAGTTCCTTTGAATCCCAATCTAGGGATTCAGAGGAGTTTTTATTCATCTTAAGATTAAAATATCCTTTTCATGTCGTCGTTTTTGAATTTCAATAATAAAATGTTAATCACCTTATACCACTCCTCTGCCGAAAGATCCTATCTTAATAGCAGTCATTTGAAAGCTATAATAGTCCATCTTGGCTTCTTTTATGGCCTCGAGCGAGCGAATAAATTGAAGTGTTCCAGCTCATTTAATTTTAATCCTCTGAGATTGTCCCAAACAGAGGGTAAAAGGAATCTTTTGAAAGTTATTGAAAGCAACAAATAGCAGTGACCTACTTTAACTTTCTTTTTAAGTCGGCTCGACATTTTCCTCAAATATTATGTTTTTTTCCATAAATGTATCATATGATAAAGCAACATAAGTACTATTTACAAGCGCTAGCGTCGTGTATCTGTGGACGAATTGAATCAACTTTGCATTGAATTATGATTGAATATGATGGTGAAAAAGGTTGGCAGGGATTTTAGCGGCAATGCTTGCACTCTTATTTTAGTCTTTGTTTTTCAGTCAAAAAATAGAGTATAACCTAGAATCCCTGATCATGGGTATATAACCCCTATGGTAGGCCACTAGCCATCGCCAATGTGACTTAACTTTGTTTTAAGTCTGAATCAGCGTTTGGATTGGGCTAGGCCGTAGAGCGTTAAACGACTATTCTAGGAATATAAGAAAAATCACGACCATTGGTTAAACCATTAATTGCCACTTTGTTTTTTTCCCTTGCTTTATAAGAATTTTTTATCACCAAAGAAACAAATCTTTTAGCAAGGAAAGATAATCTACTTCATGTCATCCCTTTTCACACCACTCTTTCCCTAGGACGAATGATTAAATCCAAAAAACTCTTAAAAGAACAGTATTATGTTTTATATACGAGTGGTATTGTTCGATAAACCATGGCAAAGCTCTTAAATAAGAGAAAACACCCACGAGATAAATCTCTGATTCAGAAGTGATGTAAATGAAACTCTAATGGGGACAGGAATGTTGCTGGTCGGTCTGCTGAATCTTTGGTTCATCATTGTGCTGATTATCCGCAATTCCCTCATCTCCAGGAAACAAACAGAAGACGATCTTGACATCTACCCTACTTGCTGCAACCGTGGCCTGAAAGAAAATCGCAAACCAGGGTGGATGGAGATTCCAATATCACTAGAGCCCTCAAAGCGCTTTTGAGTCTTTATAGATCGCAATCCGGTCTCTGAACTGGGCACGACGCGTTCTTTCATGCACCAATCTGTGTATTTCAACCAGCTTGGCCAAGTAGACAGACGCAGCGCCAGGGAGATTCCCGTTGACTTCAAACAGAGGGGCTACAGCGTGGAAATCGACCCCTTCCTGGGAATTAGAGCCATGCATATACCGTACTACGGATCCAGGGGGACAGGAAGTTATTGGTAAAATGCCCAACCACAATAGTCCGGTGGTAGAGAAGCCTTGGAAGCACATGCGTGTAACAAATAGAAAAAAGTTGGTAAACTCAGTGCGGCGTTTAGCGCAGAAACAGAGGGGTCACCGTCACGAGAGCTACACTAAGCTCTCGAATAATTTTCGGATTCTTAGGGTATGACTGGCGTGTCTCGGCGGCATAGTAATCTTTGAGATCAGCTGCGGATACAATGCGATTCGTTTTTAACTGTGTGAGACGCTAGCTTCGCGCTTACAAGCATATAATGCACTGTGCACGGCGCAGAGCGAATGAATCTCGCCAACATCGACAAGAACGCTTTCAATAGGTGACGTGCCGAAGGCACCGATCGCCAGGGAGACACCGGTGTGATGAATTGAGTTCACCTTCCGCAATACAGGCTTAACTGCGGAGTCATAAAAATCGCTTTGTAGTCAAGATTAGAACGATTAAACGATCGATAGAAAAGGAAGGCAGTAGCCCAATCAGCATTTCAGGTGTTGAACGTCACAGAGCCAAAAATGTCCATGTCGCGGGTTTGTACCCGCGACATGGACATCTTTGGCTGTCAGTATGATCCTCCAACGTGAGGCCTTGGTCAAAAACAGGACAATAGAAACGGTGTGAATCTATCACTTCCAGGCAGACCACATTTATGAAAAAGTCCGGCTTGGCGTGGAGCACTGGATGGTGTTAGAAATTTACCACCATAGTCATAAGGAAAACTGAGACCTGTGATTTTTGGCCTAGCGAAAGATCCGTTTAAATGCCTGTTTGAGTTCATGCTCCAGAAGTTCACTTGGTCGAGGAGGCCCTAACTAAAACGAATGTTGCAAGTGCAGTGAGTTGAGCTTCGATTACTTTGGAGCCCCTCATTGAGAGAATAACTGACTTTTTAAAGCCCGCTGACTTCAAACACTCTCTGATTATTCGCTTCACTGAAGGCAGCATGTTTTTCTTAGGGCAGTATTATCTATCAGAGGAGAGCCTTAGTTAGCCTTATTGGTTGAGAGCCAAAAGTGTCCCGTTTCACAGACGGGAGCTTTTTCGCGAGTGCGTCTGCCTCGTCCGAGGCAGCCATGATTAGTGCCATTCGGACACCCAATTCCTCGCCATGAAGTGTGACGCCGCTCTTTACTATGAACTTCTTGAATGAATTTATGCGACATAACTCCTGAACTAATCCATGGAAGACACCACTTTATAGCGACACGAGCAAGTGTGATGAGAAAATAGTGAGGGGCCTCGAAACCCCCCTCTCAACAGACTACATTCCTCGTCATGTTAGAGTGTGATAATTTTCTGACTCGTTGCATGCCGATAGGTATCGATATCTCATCAAAACATTCTTACCACTGACGCTAAAGTGTATTGCCACCGCTTCGGCACTACGAGTCGCTCGTCTAAATTTGCGAAGTCTGAAAAACCCGGTGTGTCTAAGTTGCTTCAAGGCCGTACGCAATAAGTCGCTATCGTCTATAGACAAGTGTATCAATTGCGGAGAGCAGCACCTCGCTTCTCGAAGCAATGTGATGGGAGAGGAAAATCCTAGCCGTTCAAGCTAGGCATGCTCTCTCAGTTCCCGAGGTAAAGATATGGTCGAGGCGCGCCCGGCCCTGCCGGTGACGTCTCTTGCCTCAATTTTTTAAATGCACGTTCTGTTCGTGACCTCCTCAAGCCATCACACCTGGTCGTTTCCGCGCCCATTCAGAAACTTTCTGCAGGTTCTACCCTTCTCTGTGCACTTCCCTTGTAAAGCTCGTGGCACAAATGGGCACAGCAGGCTTCCACTACCCCATTGTGATCATTTTCCGTAAGGCAAAGGGGCCGCAGAACTCAACCGAGTCGTTAGACAGCGTCGTTAGTTATCGAATCTGAAGCTGGTCGTGACGTCTTCTCCTGGTGTTTATAATGATTGCCAACACAAAGGAAGAGAGCACCAAAGGACCTTTAGTTCCTATGCCCACTCTAAGGGCTGGAATGGGTGGCTCGGACACGATGGACCTTTCGATCTGGAGAACGTCTCTGATACCGTAAAGATCCGTTATGGCTCTCGTAGCAATGGAATCTTAATATCCCATGGATATTTTGTCCATGACGCCATGGTTGCTGCAAGCCTGGTATCCGGATGTCGAAATTTCTTCTGCTGGGTTCCTGTATATGCAAGAATTGCGGGGACTTATCTCGCTGATAAGGGGGCTAGAGAGTCTGTGTTTCGCTCTTCCCCACACCGACTACATGGCAAGTATCAGGGCAGCCTCCGAGCTGCCTGGCAGAGAAGATCGGGAGGGCGGAGGGCAACTTAAAGGGGCGTTCTACTTCGCCGTGACAGTTCTCATTATCCTATGTCCAATGCCGCAAAGGTTTCAGGTCACTTTCTGTCATTTTAGAATTTTGCCCACTCACGGGAAGCGAGCGAGTGTGTTTCCACAGAGGGTAGACTATCTGACCTTTTGAAGTAGGCAATCCTACTACATTTTATTTGACTCACTTTGGTATTGGTCTTTAGGTTAAGTTTCGGTACGTCAGATTGGTCAGGTCAGATTGTTCAGGTCAGATCAGGTTA
This sequence comes from Ceratothoa steindachneri, assembly GCA_963969495.1. Classification (NCBI taxonomy): domain Eukaryota; kingdom Metazoa; phylum Arthropoda; class Malacostraca; order Isopoda; family Cymothoidae; genus Ceratothoa; species Ceratothoa steindachneri. Next base: position 14,443,166 of record OZ018318.1, read on the forward strand.
GCAAAGCTTGGTATCGTAGTAATCTTGTTGTTTTATTATTCTTTTAGTTCTGAGAATTTATATGTTTAATGACTTTAGCGCGCCAGTCTAACCTTATTACTTATGAAAGACAACAATACTTCTATATTGGCTGAGTGGACTTTAACACTTGTATTATTGAGAGTGCCACAGCGTTTAATCCGTTTTAAGGAAAGAGCCAGTTAAACACGTAAAGGATCCATTGAAACACCAGAATTATCCCAAAATAAATTTATATTTTAAATTTATAAATTAGTTACCAATACCAACATCAAATATTTACAATCACCTAATAAGTTTAACGGATCTAACAATGCTTGAAACCAGGCCTATTTCAGCAGATAATCATGCCCAAATCGAAACAGTCTCCAAGTAAACAAACCAATTGCCAATTAATTATTTTATAGTGACCCTTTTAGATTAGCATTAAACTCCAATTTAAGTTTCACTCTTCTAACTGTAACTATGACGGGGTTCACTGACAATTGTCTCTACTTCAGTTAATTTGAGTACCGTATTAAATTCCTACTAAATCAATACAAATAAAAATGGTCATTCGGACTTACATGAACGAAAGGATAAGGGGTTGCTGTATGTCGCTATATTGTTTTTATGCCGCTTCGTCGGGTTGCAGCGGCCGATTGTATATTTTCCACGAGATGGGAGGGGGGTATGGGACACGAGGTCACTTCTTCGGTTCTACGTTAAAAAGCGGATGAAGGAGTTTTACTCTCTGGCTCAAGGAGTACTCTTCTGGGTAGCTCTTGAAGCCTTTTTGTATCCTAGTCTTCTTCGAGGGGTTGCCTAACTGGATTTTGGGGTATACGAAATGATTTTGAATGTACTTAAAAAATAGAACTTCGTTGTGGATTAGTTCTTCTCCTCTCACTCTTATGGAGATTGCGAGAGTCACTCGAGGGTGAGCGGGTTTTCTTTTCTCTTGTTCCAGAAATTGCTGTTTGGCATTATGAATGGTGATCCAGTCAGACTTCTTCTAAGTCTGTAAAGGATGTCTCGGTATGGCATCGATGAGTAAAGGCAAGGAACTTCTAGATTGTAGAAGTCGATCTCTCTGAACTGGGTGAGGCACTGAACACCTTGATCTAATCCTCTATCGTCTCTCGTAGATTAATAATAATCCTTTCTCTTACTTGCGAATTTCCTGTTTTGTCCCTAGGAATAGTGGTCCAGCCAGGCTTGTTACTAAGCCTGTAAAGGATATTTCGGTATGGCACCGATACAAAACGTGACGTTTTCTAAGTTGTAGCAGAATGATTTCGAAATGGGTGAAGGACCGATCTCTTTCATCTTGTCCTCTATCGTCTCTCACCGAATAACAATAATCTCTACTCTTACTTGCGAAATTCCTGTTGGCACTAGGAAGTGTGATTCAGTCATAATTCTTCTAAGTCTGTAAAGGATACTTCGGTCTGGCACCGATACGAAACGTGACGTTTCTAAGTAGTAGGCGAATGATTTCGACACTGGGTGAAGGACCGATCTCCTCGATCTGGTCCTCTATCGTCTCTCCGAATCATCTTTTTCTTTCGTGATGGGGCTTACTTTTAGCCTGGTGACCGCCCCCATCTAAGAGGGGAGGGGCGAGACCGCAGAGGGGAGAGCGAGGGGTGAAGGAAGGGTGGTGCCGTGCTGCCCAGGTCGGCTTCTTAATTAGAGGCACAAACGACCGTCACAATCCTTGGTGTTCTTTTTTTCTAACTGGCACCGCTTTTTGAGGCGATTTAACCGCGGGCCTCTGGACCTCGCAGATAATCGGATCCTGTGAGCTCTGCGTAATGGCCTTTGTGGTTACTTAGCCACAGCAGCTCGCTCCCGACTACCTATGCGGCGGGAAGATCAAAAGGGTAGGAGGTTTGACTGTTAGTCCGTCGGCTAACGTTCCCACGCCTCTCCTCATGTGGCTCGATTCTCTAGCTTTCTCCAAAGGGGGACTTTGACCTATATGTCCGCCTGGCCATCCCTGTGGCTGGGTTATAATTCCTCTACACTTAGGTTAGCTTGGTTTATCTCAAATTAGCTTATGCTAGCTTAAGCAGGATCAGGTAAGGTTATGTTTATATATTTATAACATTGAAAACACTCTAACTTTAAATTTGTCGTTAATTTATTAATTAATACCTATATTTTAGAATAAAATCCAGAGCATATTTCTTTCTGATACTTTTCGAGCTTATAAACCACCATCACTCAATTATTTGCTTTGTTTTACAGATAACGTTTAACAAAAAATATGAAGTAATGTTGTAGTAGTGTCAATGGTAGGCCATCACTAATCATGTGTCTTAATTATGAAGTAAGACCCTAAACATTACTTAATATTTGCAAATACATGGAAATTAATTTGGATGCCATTAGAACACAGACCTTTCAATTTGATACCTTAGCCACTCTGCAGATTTCAAACAGTTATACATAAGTCTAAATGTTTATACAGTTAATACGACTTCTAATTTTATGCACTTACCCTAATCTAAGATTTCCAACAGACATTTCTTTCTCAAATTTAGTACCTTAACAGTAACCTGCTGAGACTGGTACGCTTGGTCCCGGTTCGAGTGAGAGGAGGGAAGGCCGGGGTAACTGGAATGTGCTGAATGCATAGACAATGGCCGGGTAAGGAGGTACGTTTTCCCATTTCAGTCTATGCACGCATTTTTTTTTCTACAAGTAACCCCTCTATATTTTCACGCAAGAGAATGGATGGTTTACATGTGGGTAACACCCATGGTAGAGCTAAAACTTTGATGACATCAGTGCTAGAGTTTGATGAAAATAGGTGATCAGTCATTCTACTCCTTAGTGGACCCTTCTATTTCTGTTATTCTTTATAACATTAGGTAGTCTACTCCCTTCCAAATTTTGCTCTTACTCTTCATAGTGGTTCTGTTTGCACAGTGCACATTCGTCTTCTTACTATAACATACCTGAGTGGTAGGTTACACCGATTGTAGAATCAGTTCTCGGCGTCCAGTGCACAAGTGAGTTGGATACGATGGCACAATTCTCTATGGTTCAATGTCCAGGAAAGCGTCGCTATTACGGCAGGTCGGGTTTTCATGGTCATTTTAAATCGATTCTACAGATGGAGTATGTGTAAATGATCACTTCTGGATGTTTTTGAACTAATGGTGATTTTTTCATGGACTCTACAAGGCATTTGGATGTCAAAGTATCTCATGTTTATCTCTATTTTGTCTTGTGATGTATTTTCTTTAGTGCATGGGCATCTGCCTATAACACCGGCCTCGCTCTTTACCCCAAAGGGCTGTGGAAGGTTAAGATTCCAGAGGCCCGACTCTGAGTTGTGTAGGGGATTTTTAACCAACCACCCACATAGGGTAAAGGAGTCTCCATTTTGCCATCATCGGAGCAGCCCTCGCCAGCTCTATCACTGAAATTGATGTATACCGCCTCCTCCCCTCTGCGCTTTCCCATGGGCCACTTCACAAATCTCATAGCAAGAAGGAGTTTCACTCTCTTCTTTTCTTATGGGTTATGGGATTTCCTGGTTACCACTTTATTCACATTAGCTTCCGGGCGAGTTTCACTATGGATGAGCTACACATCCCACCTTTTACTTTCCACTGACCTGCCAGGTTCAAGCCGATGGTGGTCTGCTTGCCTCCCAATTTTTCCAATGGAGTTCGGCAAGCCACCGGCGCAAATGAAGTTTGCTATAGGATATATACCTATATAGTTCTCGCTCTGGTAGCTTGACACCTTGGTAGGATATAGTCCTTTGGAGGCACATCCTTCGGTGTAAATGGACTTGAAGTACACCTAATTCAGGGTCTTCCTTGTAGCGAACAATGTCATGGAGTAAGCCACACTCAAGCCATTTTTCACCCCAGTTCCGAGGTTCCATGCGTAAAGGAGTGACCTTTTCTTTCGGGTGGAGCCCCTTATCAGCTAAATCCTTACATATTTTGGGAAGGAAAAGACTGATCCTTGTTTGCTCGGCCTTGGGGTAACTTCCTCTCCAAAAACGAAGAAAATTAAATCGAGCAATAAAACCCAAACGACTAGTGGTTATTTGTCCCCAGGGGAGTTCCGGGGACGGACGTGCCACTGCCGCACATGCAGGTAGTCAGCTCATGACTAGCATGTGCGGCCCCGCGGCCCCGTCGAGTTTGCAGGACGAGTCAGCATAAAAGCTGTAAGTAGGTGAACGGAGCCTTGATGCCCTCGGTGCACCTACTATAGAAGCTACTTAGCATTTAAGAGCTTAATCATTCCGTATACAGAAGGTCCAATGCTGGCTAAACGTGTTGTGTACAGTGTTCCATCAGAGTGATTATTTAGCTATGTAGAATCCTTGGTAAAGAACAGAAGGTCATCCGTTTTTCTGACAGGATCCTTCGGGTGAATACTGCTGACTCAGCTCAGGGGGATATTATTGCCCTTTGGACACTTGATGGGTTGCTAGTGCAGGTAACATAGAACTCTACTATGAATTTGATGAAAAAGGAAGTTTATGAGAGAAAATTCTGACCAACCAAGGTGGGTCAAGTTCGAGAGGGTGATGAGGAAAGATAATTATTCTGTTAGTGAGTTTGCCAGTTATGTTTGTAAAAATGTATACATGGCTTTGGGACACTGTTAGGTTACTCTATAGCTTTTGGGGGGAGGCTGGCATCCTCTACTTAATTTGAGTCTGTTGGAAGGCGCATGTTCCTGCGCCGTGAGGGGCAGGGCCTACTCCCGAACCGGAGCGCTATTGCTTCTTGTTGCTATTTTACTTATCTTGTTTTTGTTTTGATTTTTGGTTTATAGCTTAGTTATTAGCCCTTGTTCCCTATTTTTGATCTTTGTTACCTGTTCTTTACCCTTTCACTTGTTTTTTAATCCAGCCATGTATTAGGCTGTAGAGTGATTACGGTGATTTTTTCCTAAGAAGGTAATCGCCAGATGAGCACTTAAAATTTCATGATATAATTTGTCCTGAATTCCTAATGAAATTGTCGGTTGCGCGCATTAGTCTTTAAGTAAGATGGAACTGCTTAGCGGCATCTGAATGTCCTGTCTATTCTGAAGTTATTTTATTGTCTCTCTTGTATTTTGTTTTTAATATTGTTTCTCGTGCTATTGTTCTCTTGTTTTTACTTTTTTCTTTTATTTTATATTAAATAACTATAAATATATGCTTATATTTATGCTTTCGGTGACTATACCCACATAGGTTGCTCCCGGAGGAAATCATTACAATAGAAAATGAGTGTTATATGTAAATCCGCTTAATAGACCATTGTTATATTTTATTAGTTACAACACTTGATTTCACTTTTTTCCTCCTTATTCGTATGCTTTTATTTTTTGTTGTTCCTTAACAATTTTCTTATGACAAGACAATATATATTTTGAATATCTCCGGTTTTCTTTTCAGTTTAAACAAGTAAAGAAAATAAATCTTAATGTTTTCAAAATTCCTATTATGTATGAGGCCCACATTCTGACATAAAAAGTGGGATTTTATAAAGAATTTCGTTAGCAGATATTGCCACAAAGCCATTTTCTTGATTGGCTCTGTACAAAATGTTGGCTCTCGTTCACAACTTTATTTTGGCGTAATCATTCCATACACTTTCAAAATGATGTAGTGTTCTTTTGTGAGGACCTTTCCTGACAAAATTCAAATTTTGGTTTATATTTTGGTTTGAATAATTGTTAATAACAAACAATGAAAAAGTATTTTCGCATCTGATTATTTATATACCGAACTTCATCTCAATTTCTGAATTTTCTTGGGCAAAGGCTTCGCTACAAAACTTCGAAAGATAATTCTTAAGAAAAAAGTGTGAGGAAGTACACAGGAGCAAATGAATCTCGTTCATATTGGTATACATCTATAAGAGTATGATTCATTAAGGCTAATGATGAATTTTAATTTTAGACTATATTACAAATTCAGAAAAAAGAAGAAATTTACGACGCACTGACTAGAGTAATTTCTACCTGGCATTTTACACCGATGCCTGATTGAATGCTTTTGATAGTGTTAACTTAGTTGTGAAATTTGTAACATTAGTTATACCGGTACCATCATGCGAACAATATCGAGATGACTTAGTATGAAAAGACGGTATACTCTCCCATGGTGGAAGACATTGTGTGGTGTCACAAACTGGGATCAGGTGACATGCCCACATTCTTTAAACCAAAATGTTTATAGCCCAGGATAGAAGACGCGTTGACTTAAAACAAAATTTATTTACCAAAAGGGATATGATGAAAAAAATTAATTTGTCCTAGGTTGAGTTTTGCTCCTGAAAGAAATAGTATTGTCAAAAATAAGGAAATTTACGGACTAAATAGTTACTTAATTGTTAACTTAAATCTGACGGGCAGCTACGAAAATTACCTAATATGATTCCAAATCGTCGTATAACCTTGCCTGAAACTAATAAATGAATACTTACAGATGTACTTCAAATCCCAAAATGATATCTATATACATACATGCACATATAATATTCCTAACTATATGAGACCATGGAGAAAGAAGGTTTAGCCACAAAGGGAAAAGGAAAGCACTCTCTGGTAACGTGACCACAATGCACCAACGCGCAATGCCTGACCATATATATATATATATATATATATATATATATATATATATATATATATATATATATATAGATAGATATGAAGGCATATATATACCAAAACTAAGACGCACTCAAGACCACCAAAATCAGTCCTCTTATGGGCCAAACAAAAATGCACGAGAGGTACAACACTCGCGGTAATCCCGCACTAAAATATAATAAAGGGGTACAACTCTGACGGTTGTCTTGCACTAAGTCAATAAATCACAATAGCCTTCCGAGACGCATGAAACCGGAAAATAAGTGCACGAAATCCATTCTGATCCTGAGCACAACTTTCTTCTCCAAGAACCAAAATAGATGGTCTGTCTTCTGTGAAGAATGAAGGACTCGACATCGAATTCCATGGAACAATAATAAATATGGATCGTTTAAAACCCCAATGCTATATCAACATATAATGAAAATTATTAACTCTAGATATCAAGTAACTTTCTTTCATAACAAAATCGCAATAATTCTCAATCCAACTTTAATATTCAATTAAACAACTAGGAGGGAACTGGCCGATCAAAGCGAACGAAAATTCTAGAATCTTTAGGAAGACATTTCAGCCTCAAAATAATCGAACGAAGGTCTTACGATATTACGTCATAGCCCTCATCAGAAAAAAAATGCAAACTATCAGATATTACGTGTGTGACATGTGGTGTCTGTACAAGTCTACAAATTGGTACATGCTCGAGATAACATAAATTCAACACTATGTTTACGAACTAAGAGTAATATGTGTTCAGCTTTACTCTAGCGGACCCTTTGAGCGGCAAAATGAATCTCATGGCAGAAATATGTCTCCTCGATATCTTCTATGACTCCATCTGCACATATCTGGAAGAGCGTAACTAAGATTAGGAGTTGCTATACTGGTCGTTACTCCGGCCCTGTTTGTAGATGCTAGTGACTAACAATGCGATAGTAGCTAACAGCTCGACCGACTTCTGTAGGTTGTGTAGTAACATTGTTATGTAGGTACCCAATGGAGTATTTAGCACTTAATATACACATTAGTCTTGCTCCATGATATTTTTAAAATAACCTCAAGATAACTCATCTCCAGAGGTATATAATATATTATAAATGGAAAATAAAAAACAAAGTTATCACTTTATTTTTTATTATTTTTTTAGATTTCATCTCAAATTGCGAAAGGTTTAAGAATCAATCAATATCATTTTCAAAATGATCTTTGATAAAAATAGGTAACCGGCTTTGAATATCTTCGAGTTATTCATTTGTACACATTTATAATGAGGTTAGATTATTATACTAATGAAATTAACAGTGTAAATAGTAAAATACCTCTATTTAAACTATTTATATTAATGTAGAGTTCTATGTCAATTAAATGGCGACTACTATACTTTTAATATTGACGGTATAATTTTTAAATATTTAAATATTTTAAATATTTCAGTTATATTATTTATATTATGAGTAGAAATGTCATTAATATATGTAAGTCCAAGGCTTTGCAAAATTCATCATATTTTTTGTGTAAATTTCGTTGTTTGTCTCTAATTAGACTTGCTTCTGCCATTTTTTTGTAATTTAACCTACCTTAAATGAGTAACCTCACTATAATTTGGGAAACAGTAATTTATTCTTTGCCTAGATCTACAGAGTTCGAGAAAAAGCATTCTCCCTTAAACAGCAAAATAGCCATTATTCTTAATATATATGATAAAATTTCCATTCTCTTCCTCAACTTCGTCTCTACTGAATTACCTCGTTAAAACTATGCTAAATAGATGCAGTACTTATTGTCAGAAAGATATCTAAATACGCTTTGTTTCTCAAGGAAGGACTGCAAGACCAATCATATATTTCTCATAGCATGTAACCTAAATATTCGGACAGTTGTTTTAAAGCATTTGAGCACACTAAATAAATTAAGTAACATATGTTTTTTATTAGCGATAAATGAGGTATAGCCTCCTTCAACATATGTAAGTGAATTATGACTTCTGCCTAGATTTGAAGCTCCCTGTTCCTAACGCAAAACAAAGATTTAAGGATATTGATCTAGAATTAGTTGCATGGATTATTCAAAGAAAGAGAAAAATACGTTTGATTAAATTGGGAATAAAGCACGCAAAAACAAAAATGTTACTCTGAAAATATTTGTAGACTCATCCATTATATAGGAGAAAATGGAATCTTAATCATTTCAAACACTTGTTCTTTAAATAGCGCGTGTGAAAAAAGATTTTACGTCAAAACAGATTATTTATTTGGTCAGTGGCTCTTCAAAGTAGTGGCATACAACGTATAGAGAGACTTGAGGTTCAAATTTTTCTATAATCTATAATATTCGAGGGTTTTTTTAAAAAAAGTGATCCAGCCTCATTTGTTTGTCGCCATCGGTATGAATATTTTGTCAGGTTATCTCGGAGCTCCGCTCTGCACACTACAAATTGCCTTCGTGTTATCATGTTTTACTTGCTATATCCATTTCTTTATTAGCAGATCCATAATAATTATTTTAAAAATGATATTTAGTATAATTAGTCCGTTATATATATATATATATATATATATATATATATATATATATATATATCGGGGAATGGTTACCTCCCCCCCCCCCCCGTTCACTCTTGATGCAGTCACAAGGCGGTTACCGCAAAGACATCCGTCGAAGGCATCGGCAGGTTCAGTGCTTAACCGCAGTGTGGCACAACTTGGTGCCATGAAAGACCCTAAAGGTCAAAATGTAAGATCTCCCCCAGGAGAGTGAGATCCAGTTTCACGTCGAACAAGAAATTGGAGACGTGTTTCTCCCAATCTCGAAGGCTAACGAGGAGCCGATGTTTGACTTCGTGTAAAAAACCGTTTGGAAAAAGAACTCTCCTGGGGCCGTCCTCAAGCCCCTCTCCCCCTTACCACTCCCCCAGTAGGGATGACGAGGTATAAATGAGGAACTCTGAGGAAAATCGTGGTAGTATACGTCAGTCTCTAGGTGACGAAGTCCTCGGATCCAAAACCGAGCTACCGAGACTAGAGAGGTAGTTTACTTGGCTCGCCAGACCAAGAAGTACCCTGCAAGAGAGGCAGGGCTAACTACCTTAAGGGGCTAAGAAGAAGCTCATCCTCGAGCTAAGTCCCTGGTTATCAAACCAAACGATAAGATAACTTTAGGAAGTTCGACTTACTTTCGCCAGAGAGACTCCTCATATCCTGGTGCACCTTAAACATCAGGGGTATTCCTCGTCCTTAAGGAATTAAGAAAATAAGAAGGTAGTATACGTCAGTCTCTAGGTGACAAAGTCCTCGGATCCAAAACCGAGCTACCGAGACTGGAGAGGTAGTGTACTTGGCTCGCCAGACCAAGAAGTACCCTGCAAGAGAGGCAAGGCTACCTACCTTAAGGGGCTAAGAAGAAGCTTATCCTCGAGCTATGTCCCTGGTTATCAAACCAAACGATAAGTTAACCTTGGTAAGTTCAACTTACTCTCGCCAGAGAGACTCCTTTTATCCTGGTGCACCTTAAACACCATGGGTATTCCTCTTCCTTGAGGAATTAAGAAGAAGAAGGAAAAGGCTCCCCCTCGAACCCGTTATTCGGTGGCCACACCGAACTATTAAGTTAACTGGGTAAGGAACAAAGTTAAAATTATTCTAGCCAGAGAAATCCTCCTCCGTTATCCTCGCCCTTGAAGAAGACCCTCTCCGAGTTCAGTCCTCGTCCATAAGGAAATAAGTAACAAAGGAGAAAAGCTCCTCCTCGAGCTCGTTACTCGGTGATCACACCGCACTCCAAGTTAACTTGATTTAAGAAACAAGTTTGACTCACTCTTGCCAGAGAGACCACGACTGCCTAGGTGTTGCATAAAGCACCGTATTGGTTCTCGTCCTTGAAGAACCCTTCCTCCCCCCCGGAAGAAAGTGTGGACCCCCCAGCTGCTACCCTCGCCAAAACGACCGTGGAATTTCGCCCATCTACAACTCGACACACGGCACGCGTCGTGAGTCAATAACATTTCTGAGGCCCTTTAAACTCCACATGAGTCCGTAAGCCTAATTCTTATATTATTGTTTTGTGTAGAGAAAACGTTAACCAAATTTTGGAGGATAAACTAATTTAATTAATTTTTGTTTAGGATAATATTCAGAGTATTGCTGTAGTTAATGTATAAAGGTTATGTATTCAATTGATAAAGATAAAATATAAGTTTATTTTGTGAATTAGGGGCCGTTTCTTTTATATCCTTACGTGTGTCGTAACGGCTCTGTTCTTTAAGATATTCTTATAATATCAATATATATTAGACACTCTTAGCACTCTCAGAGATAGAACAAAAAGGGGGGTAATTCTACGACAATATATATATATATATATATATATATATATATATATATATATATATTTATTTATATATATATATATATATATATATATATATATATATATATATATATATATATATATATATATTCAACAAGGTTGCTTCTAAGAAGGCGTAATTTTAATTTTAATTGCAGTAGGAAGATTATAACCATCAGTGACATTCTTATTTATCGCAAGCAGCGTTTCGGATTACCCAATCCATCATCAGGCTAAAGGGTTAAACACAATTTGTGAGGTGAAAAAATGTTAACTTAAACTAAATACAAATCAAAAGCAAATAATTAAGATAGTAAACCTATAAAATTAAAAGGCTTAATAATTACAAGTACATATACGGACAGACAGCTTAAAGTAAAGGAGAGGAACAAATTCCTACGCGAGTCATTGGAATGACTAAGGAATTTACGAAAACCGTACATGATTATGGGTAGAATATTAACAGGTCTGAAGCTTGTTGTTTGTGGATATTACCGATAATAGGTGGCAGGTCAAGTCTGAATTTAACGTGGGCGAATGCGTTTTTATGTAGAGAGATTCCAGATTTCTGAGCTGTTTGATGTTATGATTAGAGCCAAGAATCTCAAATTATTGATGTTTGCATCGACCTTACACTCTATAATGTGATCTCTTATTGGTGAGACTTCCTTACTGGTGAGAGACTTTCCTGTTCGGCAACTAATGCCAAGGTGTGCGCAAACCCTCGAGTGTAACAAGTGAATAGTACTACCAATATATGTTCTCTGGGAACATTCAGGGCAAGAAAATTTGTATACAATTCTAATGCGCAAATAAGCCGGGGTTAAGTCCTTGGTGTAGAAGAAATTACCTATTTTTATATTGTTAATAAGGGTTATTCCGAAATGTATTTTCGGAAAATAACTCTGAAGAACTTTTCGGTACCGTCTTGAAGCCTCTTGATTCAGAGGACCGAATAACCTTCATTAATAATTTAAAAATAGGTAATTTCCTCCGCATCAAGGATTTAATCCCGGCTTGTTTGCGCAATAGTATTGTATAAAAATTTTCTTGCCCTGGATGATCTCAGGGAACAAATATTGGTAGTACTATTCGCTCGTTACACTCGAGGGTTTGGGCACACTTTGGCATTAGTTGCCGAACAGGAAAGTTGCTCGACAGTAAGGAAGTCTCGCCAATCAGAGATCACATTATAAAGTGTAAGGTTAATGGAAACATCAATAATTTTAAGATTCTGGGCTCTAACCATAACATCACCCAGCTCAGAATTCTGGAATCTCTCTTCATAAAACCACATAAGGAGCGCAGCGATTTGCCATCCTGGCCACCGTGCTGACGGGACTCGGCCCCCAGTCCGACCCAAGCTTAGCCTCTTCTCCTTCCTTCAAAACACTTGTGTTTCCTCGCTTTTCATACAATCTTTTCCACAACTCTCTCTGGTCAGCCTCTAATTTCACAGGGTAGATGCTAACCTTCTTCTCAGATAACCGTCGCGGATCGGGGCTGAGAGGCGAGGGGACAACGTTCCCTAACCCCTGAGCTCCAGTTCAGGATTTTTTTTTTAACCACCTGCTTCATCCCCACTCATACCTTCCTCACATCCCTTTTCCTTCTCACTTCAGCGTCTATCCTTGAGTTTACGCCGTGTTTAACGTGGAGCCGCCATGCCGATAGACTGCCAGGCCACCAGGCGGGAAGGGTGGTCCCGAATGGCGGCACCTGGCTCAGCCAGGCCTGTAAGCACCTCTTGTAGTGCGGGCTACTGCAAGGGGTGATGAGCTGTTGCATCCTGTAAAAAAGAGGGTCACCATGCCCAATGATGAGTCTACCCTCCCCTTTAATTCCCCCTGTACCAACGACGGAGCCGCCCTCGGGCAGCTCCACCGAAAAAATGAAGGTTATCCCCCGTGTGCTTTCGCAGGGGACCCTCCATATTTCTCTAACCAGAGAGGAGGCTTACTCCTCTCCTACGCCTACTGGTGTAGGGGACTCACCCTCATAACTTTCTCTGGAGGTGCTTTCGGGCACCTCCCTATTTCCAGCGACAGTCCCTCCTTTTCTTTCTAAGGGGACTGCCAAGAAAGCCAGCAGGCAGCCCATTGCCGACCGCCCTTCATTTAAGCGGCTCGGTAGGGCAAACCCCCTTAGAGGGGAGAGGGAAGCCAGGCCCCTTCGGTCGTTTCCCTCCAAAGACTTGCGGGCAACAATATTGAACCTTGCCGGGGTCAAGGCTTGTGCCTCCCCACACATGACTGGTGACTGTTTATAACTTAACCAAGCTGTATTCATTCCTTAAATTCCTTCCTGTTTTCACTCGTCATTGTTATCCGACCATGTAAGGTAAATTTTAAGTCTCTATATTTTAGTTTTACCTTTTGTTTGTATCCACTTCTCTATTTTTCCATATCAATTGTTTAATTGTGTAATATTACGTTTACTTTGTTTGTTCTTAATTGATAGTATCTCTTTACAAATATTTTGCTGTTCTTTACCTCACTATTTTGTTTGTTCATCACCGTAACGTTCATTTTATATTTTTAACGTCGTTTTTGTGATTTTCTCTGATCTGTGGTTTTCAACTTTGAACTTGCGCTGTTATTTATGTTTTTAGGCCTAGATTGCACATTTGGAATTTGTTTTTAGCTCCTGAAGATGGTTTTTGTAATAACCGAAACGTTGGAATTAAAGATGGGACCTGCCCTCTTCGTTTTGTCTTTCTTACTGAATATATATATATATATATATATATATATATATATATATATATATATATATATATAAGAGAGAACTTCTTTCACTCACTGGACTTAGCCCATCAAATTACTACCAATTTAAAACAACCTTAGAGACCTTTTTATGTCAAAGTCCAACGATTTTGGCAAAAATGGTTTTTAAATGTTAATAAAAAGATGTATACTATGGTAGAAACTATAGGAAATGAAATCTCATATTAAATTAATAAAAAAATACTTATTTAAATAAAATAAATTGAAAGAATTGCTTGATTTCTAACCATAAGCTAATGATAAACATAAAGAAAATGCCCCATCACTTATGGAATCATTCAAAATAAAATCGTCACGAAATACATCATTGGCATTAATCCATATATCAGTCCATGGATTAAATGAATACTGTAATAGCTGAGCATAGCAGGAATTCTTAATCTCATCTTAAAATTTTCTAGTTCCAATATTTTTTGGTATCAATTCAGTAAAGAAATCTTTTGGCAACAGTTATCATGCTATTTTAGACTATATTTCATAAATAAAATAAAAGCTTTAAACTTTAGAAGCTGCATTTTGTTTTTATTGTAGCCCTTAAAGGTGACTACTAAAATAAGAAAATCTTTAAGAATGAAATATGTAGCTTGCTGGTGGTGATTTATGGTCTAGCTACATGTTACAAAAGTATCTTCTACTAGCGCTAGGCGTATGTGGGCTTCGGGATATGTTATAAACATGTAGGCACATGCAACTATCTAACAAGATATCGGGTTTAGAGAGTTTGGAGTGTATGGTTATTCTAAAACTATAATAGAAATGATAAAACATGAATGCCGCAAGGATAAATTAGGGCTATGTGACATCCTGACTGTCTTAATGAACGTGCTTTAGCAATGTGTTAAGCCAGATCGGTGAATAATGATTCGAAGTACACATAAAGTAGTAAGTAACGGATTCAAAATAGCTGTAGCTCGAAGCTGCAAAACTAACGAATCCGATATCTTTCGCCCTATCTGCAACCTTATACGTATAGCATCCGTGACTGCGTTGATTTTAAGTTGTGGGCTGTTAAGCAATGCATTCGTTACTGGCCATCGAACTCCAGAAATCTTATTGCTTTGATCAGTCCTTTTTCGGCTGCGAATTGGCCATACTCGATTGACCCACCGTCATTTGAATTCCCATGAAAGACCACATGTTATTTTGCTGTGCCAAACTGTGCCCATTTATTGATCTTCTGTCCCACACTTGCAAGACTCAGCATGTGAGGAATCACTATATGTTATTAAAATATTTTTGTTATTTTACGCATTCATTAGAGACTTTCAGCAAGAATACAGGTGCAAAAACGATAAAACTCTTATTTTTAGGCCAGTTAATATAACGTAAATTAATAAAAAAAAACTCAGAAAAAAAAACCCCAAAACAATGAAAATATTCCAAAATGAATAAATATCTATAGGGCACACTCATGTGCCGAAAGGAGATTCGCTTCCTCCGTAGCCTGAGGGCGAAATAACGGTGATTTGCAAGAGTTCCTCACAAGAACTCGGGACAGGAGAGAGCGACCCCGCCCATCGCGATACTTCGATAGCTAACCGCTCACGTAGTTGATCCGTACTATCTATAACATTTCCACAAATAGTCGCGTATAGTCTTGGGAAGCAGGAAGCCTAGACTATGCGTTTTGCTAGTGGGTCCAATTCAGGGTAGACAAAAACTAACCTGATACCTACGAGGCAATGGCATGTAAGTCACAGAAAATTTCGTGGCACATCTGCATGCAACTTTATATTCATGTCCGCCGTCTTCCATCTTCCTTGGCAAGCAGATCGAAGGGCTCAATCCTGACTTAGAATCAGTCATGGAAACAGTAAAATGCTGATCGGTTTGAAAGGTCTGTGCAGACAACCACAACCTAGTATCCTCTTCAGCGCGTTCATTTAACACAACCAATACATGTCTAGGAACCAAGCAAACGATAGTCCCGAAATCCCCCCAAATTGCAGTAGCCATGACCTTAAGAATACTGCGAATTAGAGGATGGATAGGGAAGTTTCAAATGCATCAAGGGCACTTTATGCACTCCTTGACTCACTATGATTTACAATTGGTCTCTAAACCAATGCTTAGCATTGAATTCATTGAAATTATCTTTCGTTATTCGGGTCACGGTGCAAACTAAGAGCCTCAGACCTAGAGCGCATCTTGAATGACTTGTATTTGCTTCGTGTTGATTTAATTTAGATTTAAGATTAAATATTTTGGTTAAATTTAGGAATATGACCCCCTTCGAATTTTTGGATAATATATATGTTTGTGTTTTTAAAAACAATTGTTTTTAGTTTTTAGTTTAGAGTAAATGGGTTCCCGTTTTTCTTTTTCTTTTCTTTTTGTAATAACATTGTAACTATTCGTTAGATTCTAAGGAAATTTGAAATCTTAGGTTGTTTTACATTCTCTTTTGAATGATATAATTTACAAAGTCCTCCCAAGAGAAGCCGGGTAATTATGTTGTTTTGGAAATAACATCATAACTCCTCGGTCGATTCCAACGAAATTTAAAACTCTTATGTTGTTTTGCATTATCTTTCGAATGATATAATTACCAAAGTCCTCCCAAAATTAGCCCGGAATTTTTTTTTAGGGGAATAACATCATAAATAATGGAACCATTTGAATGAAATTTGGAACCCTTATGTTGTTTAACATTCTCTTTAGAATGATATAATAGCCAAAATCCTCCCAAAGTTAACCCGGGAATTATTTTGGGGGGCAATAACATGATAACTATTCGGCGATTCTAACGAAACATGAAATCCTTATATTACTTTACATTCTCTTTTGAGTGATATAACTGCCAAAGACCTACCAAGTAGGGCACTGGAATTATGTTGTTTTAGCACTGACATCATAACTATTTAACTGATTCTAACGAAATTTGAGACACTAAGGTCGGCTTAAATTCTTTTTTGAATGATATAATTGACAAGGTCCTTCCAAGGTTACCCCGGGAATTATTTTCTTTTGAGAATCACATCATAATTCCTCGGCCAATTCTAACAAAATTTGAAACCCTTATGTTGTTTTACATTCTCTTTCGAACGATATGGTTGCCAAAGTTCTCCGCAGGAGGGCTTGGGAATTATTTTGTTTTGGCAATAACCAAAACTATTCGGCGGCTTCTAACAAAATTTTAAAAACATATGTTGTTCTACATTCTCTTTCAAATTATCCAATTGTCAGATCCTTGCAAGGTTAGTCCAGGAATTATTGAAAGTTTTGAAGGTCGTATGGTCATAAATCAGAATAAGTGGGAGCACACGACTTTTTGGTCAATGACCTTGTTTAATGTAAACAATGTTTTTCTTTGTTCAAAATCAAAAACAGTCCATTCTGGGTTTGTTTTTTTAGGCTATTGCAATCGCATCATATTGTATTATATATATTTTTGAACATATTTCGAAACTTTGGTCTTTGCACCCCATACTATTATTGGGGACTCCGCTATTTTTAAATATACTCGTAATATTTCTAATTCGAAAGCCTATCATTAGATTCGAATTAAAAGGCGATTGCCAGCTGTCGTTAGGAATCTAGTTTTTCTACAGCGTTGCTTGACTTCAGACATATAACCCTCACTCCCAAATGCATTTCAAATCAATCATATTTTCTTTAAAATCGATTAATATAAAATGTCCATATCATATTTGAATTAAGAAAAAAATTCGCATAAAAATGACATATAATCCCCATGATGTGATTCCAACTCACAATGAGTCTCCCAAGATGGCGGCTAATCTATTTTCCTCCATAACATCATAAGTAGCAATTTACTCACATTAATTATTGGATGTGCTATATAGTGCATTTGCGTATTTTTTTTCAAAATAGAGATATTTATTACAAAGCGCCGACAAAATTCGAGGGCGGGCATATTCGAATATTTAAGCCTTTTGGGGAATTTTGGCTAAAAACAATGTCCCCATAAAAAAGAAGTATTTTTAGACACACACACACACACACATATATATATATATATATATATATATATATATATATATATATATATATATATATATATATATATATATATATATATATATACGAATTACCTAAAAAATCGAGGGCTGGCGTATTCCGAAATTTAGCCAATATTTATGTACCTAGGGATTAGGTTTAAACCTTTAGTTATTGTGTTCTTTTAGTTATTGGTTTCCTTTCACTGGACCAAGGAGTTATGTATTCAGTTTCTGCTTTTAGGATAAGGAGCTTAGATAGAAACTCCTCAACCCCCTCCAAAGATTTGGCCTCCGACCTTAACAAACTCGTTATTGCCTGGTTTACGTTATATTCTTGTGTGGATCAAAACTTATGGTTGATTTTGCGGGGCGTTGATTCTATGTGTTATCCATTCCAGTGATGTACTTTACCATTGGACCTTATAGGCTTCTAATCCCCAGGGATCTCTTTTTCGCGTGGTTTATTAGCTTCTTAACCTGATAGAAGTGAGAGTGCAGTGCTTCTAGGATTGGTGGAATAATAAGGTTTCTGCCCACTAACCAAGAACTAGGGTTTGTACTAAAGCTAGTTTGGCTACTTTCCAATTAGGATCCGTGGGTCCGATATATTTAATTACAGTAGCAGCGTCTGTGAAGCCGGAAACAATTATTTTAACAGCGTTTCCTCGTTCTTGTTTTTGACCGATTACTCAACTAAACATCGGCTCCCTTGTACCTGAAAAATGGCTAGCAGGACCTATCAGGGAGAGCTAAAGCAATCAACACAACATTGTACTGATCTCCCAATATCTATTTATTAACTGCATCTATGTTGTCTTTTGGAAAATTGGCTTAAGACATTTTCTCCTAAGTTTAAGGAACAATATAAATTTTAACCCTTTTCACGAAATTCAACAAGATTCCTTTCTCACATGCACTAATTACTCCTATATCTACTATTTTGATGCTATTAACCTCTTTCATATCTTTATGTCTCGTTTCATTCAAATTTTCTAAAGTCTCATTCACCTTATGAATTCATGTCATCAAACAACCAGTCGAACAGTTTCAAGATATAAGGAGGTGGAGAATGTAATTTGACTTCCCCGCCATAAGAAAGAGGTTTTACAATTGTGGTTTTACGTGAAAAAAAAGCTGTGGAAAAGAGGAAACTTTTAATTCGTTGTCTTCTTATGCCAAATACTTGCGTCTAAGAATTAACGTGATACACCCATCTACGATATTTTATCCTGTTATTAAAATTGCTATGATATATTCTTATTAAACTTAATAAGAAATTATTATATCATTATTATTACTAAGAAGGAAATTTTCTTTCATGTCTTGTTATATGAAACCAAGTAGTCTTCCAAAATAAAGAAATGCTCCTAGCTCACACTAAGCTGAAATTCATTCCTTTATTCTGCATAATTTACTTTCATATTATACAAGATGTGAATCAAGGTTTTATCCTAATCATAAATATTATTTCCCTACAAAACTCTTCTGTCAAAAAGAAAGAAGATCTTGCAACGAGCTTGACCTCGATTCATACGAGGTGATGCATTTTTTTTCTTTTCTCTTTTAAGTGAGCCGGTGAAAGCCGTTATGTCTGGGGTGGATGAGATGATTTATGCTAAAGGACTGGAATTTTTCAAAGAATGAATAATAGCGGCTGGACGCAGCTAGAAACAAGGGATTCAGACCCAAGTAACTCTTCGTATTTAAAGAAAAAAGCTTTAAATTAAATTATTGTCAACAAAACTACAATAATAATTATACAAATTAGAATTATCACCATATTTGAAATAAATTGATCATAATGGAGCGATATTTAAAGGATTATATAATATCCAATTGAAAACCAATGAACGTAAATATAAAAAGACCAGGCAACCGCTTTGTCACTTCCCCCTGAGTGGAAGCTCGCGCTTCGCTACTAAGATTAAAATTTAAAATCTAAAAATGCAGCTATGGGAAATTCTTAGAAATTTTTTGAACTTCACCAATTATAATAATTTTAAAAAAGAACTCTAAACTAAATTTCCCCCCTTTCAAAATATTACGTTGCTAAAATATAGAGTTGGGTTTAAAAATTTCACAAAATTTCGATACTTACGGCCGTATTCTAAGAAAAATGTGAAATGCACTTGTATCAGATAGAGTGTAGCTTCACAATTATTTATAAATTATTATATGAAAAAGGCTAAAATGTAAAAGACTTAAAATAAAGAAGTTTATTTGCTCAAATGTGCATTTCACATTTGTGTTAGCATACGACCGTTATATTTATTATCGGAACTTCACTATTTTGTTTCTTGATATTATGAACGAACTATTAGAAATAACTTTGATAAAATAAATATGTCATAACCAAACTAAAATAAAGTTATTATTCAAATACTCAAAAATTCCCCTTCTTAAATTATAGAGTTAGAGAGATGATTATTAAAATCTGATGAGTTTAGATTTTTAAAAACTTAAATAATTGAAAATGGGAACAAAACACAATAAGCATTAATATTAATATTCATTAATGTATATAAAATGCGTATAAAATATATATCTAAAATCTCAGAACAACAGAAAGAGCAGACGAACACATTATGATGGAGGTAACTTGGCCTGACTGAAAATAAAGCTATTTGTAATCGTGGATAAACCAAACATCAAGAAATTGTAGAAGCTGAAATGTAGGTGGGCAGGTCATGGGGCAAAGGTCCAAGAGAAGAGATGGACCAGAGAATTTACTGATTAGACTCTGTCGTAGAATAGACTCTCGACGATATACCATATATAACTATTCGTTGAGGGAGTTATCCTAATATTTCGAGTGCGTGGTAATCTGATTGACCGAGGTTATTTATCTTCAATATGCTTGAGAAGTGGAACTGAGCTCAAGGATATTAATATGGCTATCATTAATAACAAAGAGTTTAATTAATTAAACTATCAACAACAAACAAAAAAAAGAAAATGTTTACATAAACGGAGAATGGAAAGGGTCGTGGGAATATCTGACTAATCCGAGGATTAAGATTTGGAGAGATTTAAAAAGGTAAACAAATAAAAATTAAAGGAGGGGAATGGGTCGCTAAACAAATAAAGCACAGGGTAGGGTTGACAAAAGGTTAGATAATTAAAGGTAATGGTCAGCTTACGTAATTACAAAGTTGTTGTGCAGAGGAAGACGATGTGTAAGAATCTTCGGTCCACTGGCGAGTTCCAACAGAAGGGTTCTTCGGGGGTTGTACTTAGCAAAGGGGAAGGACTGTCTTCGAAGAGTGAGAGCGAAGTCGGACTCGAAGATACGAGCAATCTTTGTGAAAGAAAATCAGGGATGTTCTAGATGAACAATGGAGGTTATCGTTTAAACCAATCGTTCTCTTGAAGAACATTAAAAAGGGGGAAATTAAATTATCCTGACGTGATGTTTTAGGAATGAGATCTATTTCTTGACTAACGGGCTTGAAGAACATTGGCTGTTCTAACGTTGTTCTCTTTCTGAAACACAGGGAAGGAAGGTGAGAACCGTTTCTTGTCAACGGGCTCCAAGAACAATGGCTGTTCTAACGTTGTTCTCTTTCTAAACAACAGGGGGAGGGGGGAAGGGTGAGAACCATTTCTTGTCAACGGGCTCAAAGCACAATGGCTGTTCTAACGTTGTTTTATTTCTGAACAACACGTGAGGGGGCCTTATTAACTTGGAGTCGCGAAGGCACAAACCTTGGCACTCAAGAGATATTGACCTCTTCTGAACAATAATGGTGGATCTCGAGGTGCACAAGGTGAGACCGGATCGGCGTGATGCCTCGCGAAGATAACCTGGATCTGATCTGGTCTTATTGGGGAATGCTATTGTATAAGTACCCAGAGCCGTCTCCTTGGCGTAGGGGACAATTGTGTGGGAGTCTCGGGGGAATGCCCGGGTCGCGCCTGGGAAAATACCTTATCTGCCCGTGAGCCTAACTCAATCTGGCGAGACCGCCGTGTGGAGGTGAAACGGCGGAATAACCTCCTTGGTTAAATATTGACTCAGGTGGCGATAACGCGCCCTGCTTCCTCCCGCAGATGCACGTGGGCAGCATGTGTTTGTTTTCTAACATGTGATAGTGGCTGAATTTAAGCGGCCTCAGACCGTTCTATCACACCCTTCCATTCCAAGGGAAGTTGTCACTTTGAAAATAAAAGAGAGAAGGGAACCATAGAGCTCCGTTGGGAAGAGCTCGCTTTTTTGCACCGACCATACCTTCATGCACTTAGCTAGTATTACCTCAATGCATATGATAATGTTGATCTTTTGATTATATGGGAAACTAACCTTTAATACAAACTTAACCATAAAAAAGAAATGGAACAATGAAATAATAAAAAATTAGTACATATATGACAAAATAATTTTTACGTAATTTAATTGATACAAATATATACACATACGAAAAAAATAGACATTGAGCCACAAAATTCATACATATACATTAACTAATTATATTACAAGAGAATCTAATTTAAGTCGTACAAGATGGTATATACATACATGGAGATCCTAATCCTACGAATTCTAAATTAATCTACACTATTTGGTAACGCATTTCTACTGAGTGCGTCAGCGACCTGATTATTGGAAACTTTTATATAATTTATCTAAAATTCGTACTCTTGCAAGAATAGACTCCAGCGCATAATTCGGCCGACGGAGTGTCGTACATTTCGAATATAGGCCAACAGCTAGTGGTCAGTTCCTATCTGAAGTTTTTTTCTTATCAAATACATTTTAAACTTGTCAATAACCCATATAATTGCTAGAGCTTCCTTCTCTATAGTAGCATATCTCTTTTCGCGTGGTAATAATTGGCGACTAGCATATCCAACTGGATGACTCGTTCCGTCATCCTCATATTGAAGGAGTACACATCCAATGACCTCGTTGCTCGCGTCGGTCTTAATCCCAAAGGATTTTTCCGGGTTGGGCAACTTCGAAATGGGGGCACAAATGAGCTTACTCTTGAGCTGATTAAAATGAGAAACAGCGACATCATTCTAACGTAATTGATCGGGGGAATTCTTTTTTAAAAGGTTGCTGAGGGGCGCCGAAATGGCAGCCTAATTCGGAACAAATCGCCGATAGTAAGAAGCTGATCCTAGGAATGATCTTAATTGCAGTTCTCCAAGAGAACTAATAGGGTGGTTAAATGATGACTCCGTTCGCGAGTAACGACGTTTATCGTAATCGAAGTAAAAGAAGACATTCGGAAGTCCATCTAACAACCTTCTCATGAGACGGTTATAGTTACTACAAGCGGTCACGAGGCCAAAAGAAAGGCGCTTAAATTGCATTAAGCCTTTCTCATTTGCAAAGGCGGTATATGCTTTCACATCGGTCCGGAGGGGAATTTGGTAATACGCCTTGCACAAATCAAGTTTTGAGATGAAGTGGCGTCTTCAAAAAGGTGGAGGTTATGGTCTACCAACGGGATGGGCTCAGCGTCGAACACAGTTACCGAATTTAACTTCCAGAAGTCGATGCACATCCGATAAGAGCCATCAGGTTTCTTGCTTATGAGGATTGGGGATCAATAACTAGAGGTGAAAGCTTCTATTATGTCTAAACTAATTAAATTATCAACTCCGGCGTTAAAAGCTTGGCGTAAATAAATCTGCATGGGATAGGGTTTTGAACGGACGGGCTCTAAAGTCGTTAATTTAATATCATGCTCGAAACTAGTAGCGCATCCAGGCTTCTCTGGAATAACGTCATCGAACTGACATAATAGTGCTTGTAGCTGACTCTTTTGTTGTGGTGTTAGCTTCGCGTCGATATCCAGGTCAGAGGGTTCAAAAGACTCGCCTGGCAGGGAAGGAAGAGGGTAATCGGCATCAGGTTGGATGCACACTGTCTGTATGACATTAAGGGACTCTTCTGGGTAATCCTCTTCAAGCGCCGATGTTTCGTCCAGTGCTACGAACGTATCTCCATTGGCGCGTCGGTGGTACTTTTTCAATAAGTTGACGTGGTAGAGCTTATTGCCTGCTGGGGTACCAATGAGGTAATCTACCGGTCCTCGTACATCGCGGACCGAGTACAGACCTTTCCATTAACTCAGTAGTTTATTACTCGCTGTGGGAAGGAGCAGGAGTACTTCATCACCGGGCTTAAATTTCCGATCTTTGGACCTGACATCAAAATAGGTTTTGAAATTTTTCCAAATTGACATCGGCATTTTCATAGGCAATGTTTGCGCATTTCTCGAGCCTCTGGCGTAGATCCAAGAGATAGGCGTAGGATGACTGGAGTTCTTGATCCAGTTGGAGCTTAATTAGCAGTTCCTTTAAAATAATGAGTGGTCCACGTACATTACGTCCATAAAGGAGCTCGAACGGGGCGATGTCTAATGTACGGTAAGGAATTTCCCGATAGGCGAAAAGGGCGACCTGGAGATATCGGTGCCATTCGCGGGGCTGCTCGGCACAAATCTTCTTAATAATGGATCTCAAATATCCATTTAATTTCTCGCACATCCCGTTTGTCTGTGGCTGGAAGGGGGTGGTAAAAAGGGTTTTACCATAAGCAGCTTCCTTACGTACTCCATTAACTCGGAGGTGAATTGTCGTCCTCTGTCGGAAATATTTCCTTGGAGACGCCTACCCTTGAAATGATGGAAATGAGGGCCTCGGCGCAAGAAATACTATCGATTCGGCGAAGGGGGACAGCCTCGGGAAAACGAATAGCAAAGTCTACTAAGGTAAAAATATAGCTGTTCCCTTCGCTCGAAGGGGAGTGTATAGGGCCAACCAGGTCGATGTCCACTCTGGAGAAGGGTTCAGTTATGACTGATCCCCCTTGTAAGGGAGCAGGTTTGACCCGCCCATTAGCGGACGTCTTCTGACACACATTGCACCATCGACAATGCTTTAAGATGTCAGCTGCAGCACCCGGCCGATAAAAATATTTAAAAATACGATGACCCGTTTTAGTATGACTAAAATGACCGGAAAAGATGCTGTCATGAGCTATTTTTAGCACTATAGGGACATGAGATCGTGGAAGGCATAAGACAGTTGTAACAGCGTTATTACTGTCCTCGGCGGATCGATAAAGTAAGCAACCTTGCTTTGGGTACCTAATAACTTGGGTCCACGGACAGTCTCCTTGTCCTTGTTTTGGGCCTTATCCCATAAGGGTGTTAGTGCTTTACACTCCTTTTGTTCCGTCCTAAATTCCTAGTTAAGGATCTCCGAGAATTCGAAAGGTATCGGGGTTCTGAGGGGGCGGACTCTTGGGCTTCCTTCTTAGCTCAGCCTCGAGTAAGGGCGGCCTGGGACACAGGGTCGGAGCTTACTTGAGGGCTTTGTCCTATAAGTACGAAACAGAATTTTATGGGTATGAAATGATTTCAGCCCAGCTATCATAATACTTACACTGCAGGTAACATCTAACGACGGGAAATCGGTTCGCCCGCCCAAGGTAGTCATGTACCACCGCCTATTTTTCGTGGTTAGCATCAACTGGGGGGAGGAGCTCGTAGGAAACGATGAAACACGTGCACCCTGTGTTCCTGACGAGAGTAGATACACGGCAGTCGTTCACGCTGCCCTCCTCAAATTTTAAAGTTCCCGGTGAACTTTTATCAAAAATAAAATTTACCTGGTGGCTTGATGGAGGGGAGAAGTTGCTGCTTGGGTCTGCACCACCGGGGAAGCCGGGGTGGCATTAATCTGGGGAACTTGGTGGGCTGGTCCACTTTTAAGCCTAGAATTTCGGGGGCCTTACCTGCTCATGTGGTTTTCTACACCGCAGGTGAAGCATATGATTGGTCGCTTCGGGAAGAGTGATGGAGAGAAATCTTAACAGGGGGTTTGGTGTACCGTTGTTGGTTTGGGGGGAAGAAGTTTTGGGGTTTTACGGGGCCCGAAACTTTGTCGGCTTTCCTGGTAAGAGGCGCAAATTCTTCTTTCTTTCCTGGTAGGGGGATTGGTGAGAAGGTCGATTTTCCTTGGGGTATACATTATGGCTTGCGGCATAAGCATCCGCTTCTTCGGTAAACTCCTTGACGAACGCGCAGATTTCCGTCGGTAGAGATGCCAAAAATTGATCCCGCAATACCAAGTCTGTTAAGGACTCGTAGTTAGGATCAACCTTTGAGGATTCTAACCGAGAATTCAAAATTCCTCTGAATAATGTATCCGAATTGACGGAACGTCTGTCCGGGTTTAATACTACCTCCTCGAAATTCTTGTCCGTAGAAATCGGGAGTCATATTATGAGCGACTAATAACTCAGCTTTTAAGGTGCTGTAGTCAATTATACATTCAGATGGTAAAGATATGAAAATGTCGCACAATTTACAATTTAAAAGTAGAAGTAATCTTACTACACCTTCAGCCTCCAGATCCAGGTTATTGATCTCAAGGATCTTTTCGCAGTGGGCTAAAAATGCTGCGAAATCCTCTCTATCCCTGAAATTGGGGAGCTTAAGTGGGAGATTGGGCGGGGCTTTTCAATGTGAACTGTTTAATTGTATTTCGACCTGTACTTTAGCCATTTCAAGCTGATGGTGAAGCTCAGCTTGTCTTTTCCGTTCCTCTCTTTCTCTTTCACTTTGCCTTTCTTCTCTAAACTTTTCTCTTTCCGTTCGTTGCTCGTGTGGAACGTACTCAATCAATTCTCTTACGGAAATTCTCAAGGATTCTCCTTGCGCTTTGAAGATTTCGAACTGAGTCATATTTGCAATTGGGGGCGCAATAGTCAACCAACTAAATTCCTTGCAATAAGAATTATGCCTTATAGAGAATTAGCCTACCTAAAATATGGGCACTGACCTATGCGTAATTGGTTTCTTGACCTAGATAACCAATGACTAAAATAACACAAAAAAAACACAAACAAACTATTATAATAGTTCCTTGAGCTACTCCAGCTTCTTAAGTTTCAAAAAAAGGAATAGCAATCGTTAAAACCAAAGGGAACTACTATATTCTATTCTTATAACAAATAACACTATGCTTTACTCGACTGAGACCAGTGTTTGCAAAGATATAGCGTTAAACCTTACACACTTGATACCAAATTTGAATAGTATATATGTCGTAGAATAGACTCTCGACGATATACCATATATAACTATTCGTTGAGAGAATTATCCTAATATTTCGAGTGCGTGGTAATCTGATTGACCGAGGTTATTCATCTTCAATATGCTTAAGAAGTGGAACTGAGCTCAAGGATAATAATATGGCTATCATTAATAAAAAAGAGTTTTATTAATTAAACTATCAACAACACACAAAAAAATAAAATGTTTACATAAACGGAGAATGGAAAGGGTCGTGGGAATATCTGACTAATTCGAGGATTAAGATTTGGAGAGATTTAAAAAGGTAAACAAATAAAAATTGAAGGGGGGGAATGGTTCGCTAAACCATTTAAAGCACAGGGTAGGGTTGACCAAAGGTTTGATAATTAAAGGTAAGGCTCAGCTTACGTAATTACAAAGTTGTTGTGCAGAGGAAGACGATGCTTAGGAATCTTCGGTCCACTGGCGAGTTCCAGCAGAAGGGTTCTTCGGGGGTTGTCCTGAGCGAAGGGGAAGGACTGTCTTCGAAGAGTGAGAGCGAAGTCGGACTCGGAGATACGAGTGATCTTTGTGACAGTAATTTGGGGATGTTCTAGATGAACAATGGAGGTTATCGTTGAAACCAATCGTACTCTTGAAGAAAGTTAAAAAGGGAGGAATTAAATTATCCTGACGTGATGTCTTGGGAATAAGAGCCGTTTCTTGACTAACGGGCTTGAAGAACATTGGCTGTTCTAACGTTGTTCTCTTTCTGAAACACAGGGAAGGAAGGTGAGAACCGTTTCTTGTCAACGGGCTCCAAGAACAATGGCTGTCCTAACGTTGTTCTCTTTCTGAACAACAGGGTGGAGGAGGGTGAGAACCGTTTCTTGTCAACGGGCTCAAAGAACAATGGCTGTTCTAACGTTGTTCTCTTTCTGAACAACAGGGGGGGGGGGTCTTTATTGACTTGGAGTCTCGAAGGCAAGAACATTGGCACTCAAGGAATATTGACCTCTTCTGGACAATAATGGCGGATCTCGAGGTGCACAAGGTGAGACCGGATCGGCGTGATGCCTCTCGAAGATAATCTGGATCTGATCTGATCTTATTGGGGGATGCTATTGTATAAGTACCCGGAGCCGTCTTCTTGGCGTAGGGGACAATTGAGTGGGAGTCTCGGGGGAATGCCCGGGTCGCGCCTGGGAAAATACCTTATCTGCCCGTAAGCCTAACTTAATCTGGCAAGACCGCCGTGTGGAGGCGAAACGGGGCAACAACCTCCTTGGTTAAATATTGACTCAGGTGGCGATAACGCGCCCTGCTTCCTCCCGCAGATGCTTGTGGGTAGCATGTGTTTGTTTCCAACATGTGATAGCGGCTGAATTTATGCGGCCTCAGACCATTCTATCACAGACTCCACTTGATAAAAGACGACTGAAAAGAAGACCAAAATCCAAATGGACAAATGAACTTCAAAAATATGCTAAAAATGTTATAATAAATTGGACAAGACCGACAAAAAGTCAGAAATATGAGAAATGGTTCCTCTCAAAAGTAGGAGGAAATCACAATACTGCTTTCTTTCCTCTCCCGTCTTCACAGCACAACACACACACACGCACTATCTGTTCCAAGGTATCCTGCCGATGGGTACCTATATCCACGTACCTCTGACGCGGAACAGGTTCCTTTCTCCTGGGGTAACGAAGGCTCTACCTGAACGTTATTTTGTGTCAATACATAATACTTCCTGGCCCCTCACCCAATGAGGACCAGCTGCTGGTGCCCTCAAGACGACCAGCGATTGTCATACTGTCCTTTATGTATATTTAGTTATCCGGTCGGGGAGCCCCTGGGATCATGGATAGGATTGGCGTCGACTACTACTACTAGTACATATCTATGGTGGTTTTGGTGGTGGTAGTTTAAAATGACTTATTAAAAGGAAGAATATTATTAACATATGCACGAACCCTTTGGTTGTTAATGAGGCAAAATTGAATCGTAAACTAAGGTTTGCTTCTGATGTTACTTGCATAATTTTTACTATCCTTCACTTGGGGTCGTTCCTTAGACTTGGGAGTGGAGGCAATGCTTTAAGCCAATTTTCCCAAGAACAAGACAGATGTAATATTACAGGGATTTGTGAAGATGGGTAAAATAATGGATTGATTTCCTCGGATGGCCCCTAATAGGTCCTGCTAGGGTTTTTCATCCTTAAAATTGTGTCCTTTTATATGTCCTGTATCCTCGATTTTTATGACTAGTAACCGGAAAGTGGAAATTGAACATAGTATAAATCATTTTTCTCATTTTTAGGAACAAAATTGCTTCAATGATCTTATTTATGTCTTTGAACTAAGTTAAGAAAGGGACTTTTAAAGTTTATCATCTCTTCTTTATAAGAGCTCCTATGGATAAAGATAGCCCAATAACGAATGCAATAAGAGAAAATCTAATACCGATAAGATTTATAGATTTTATACATCTCAATCAAGGTGTACATGTCCTCTTGCTCTATTCATTAATACTTGGCTCCGTTCTTATTTTTGTTTCTAATGTCTTTTTTTGTTAAACGTAAATGGAAAAGAAAAATATAAATAATTTATTTCTTTTTGCAATCAAATGAATCTCTAGTCAACGTATCTGTCAGAATTTAGGCAATGGTGTATCGTCTCCGATGCTGCTAACTATTTTCTCTTTTCGTCAAAGGAAACAAAAGGCTTCAAACTTTATATTGTTTAAAGTTTCATTGTTGTAAAATCTTCCTTTGTTTCTAGTGTATATGTTTGCTATGTATATGTTTCGGTCA
This sequence comes from Ceratothoa steindachneri, assembly GCA_963969495.1. Lineage (NCBI taxonomy): Eukaryota > Metazoa > Arthropoda > Malacostraca > Isopoda > Cymothoidae > Ceratothoa > Ceratothoa steindachneri. The sequence continues at coordinate 14,472,729 of OZ018318.1, forward strand.
CCCTTGTTATGCAAGGTTGGGTTCCACTGGAATCGTCATGAGCTAACTTGTAGCTTTTGACGGCTGTCGCGCACTCCGAGCTCTTCCAGTGCATTGATGAGCAACCCTTTACCGGTCGCCTCGGAGAAACGCTCACTGTGGCCGTTTTGTCGCTAATCGATGTGAACCACGCCAAAACTACATCCACAACATTGAAGGTTCACAAGGAGTCACTATTGAAAGACGCCTCTCAAAAGCTTTCCCAATTTTCATGGTCTTAGTCCTACTTTTTAGAGGCATGGTTGTATGAAATCTTGGAAGAATGTGACTCCCATGAAGGTCATAAAGGAATGACAATAAAAAATGAGTGGATAATTAATCCGGGGAATAGAGAGACAGATCAACTCTATTAAAAGAATCTGTCTGAACATGATAAAAGGTAAAATTGCCGGTGTTTAAAACGCAGTGAAAATCAATTAAAAGGATGTCTTTATCATTAAGAGTAATGTCGCCTCAAAATGGGTGAAGGGCATGAAAATATACGAGCAATAACTGATCTAGAAACTAATCTAGAAAGTTATAAAAGGTCGGATCTTAACAATGGTGAAGAAGGAGGGAGGTAAATAGAGCAAATATTAAAAGGCCTTCTAAGAGAAACCCCTCAATACAACATCTTGTATGGTAATGGGAAAGGGAAAGGGGATACATGGTAGGATGATGAAACCACAACTGACAACCTACCGTGAGACCAGCTCCAACATCAGGAATAGAGTTGAAAATACGAAAATCGGTTACCGCTGAAAAAGGGTGGGTACCCAGTTTGTTCCCCTGGAGACAAATAACAGCGGGGTAGAGATTCGTCACAAAACTTTGAGTTCTTACCAATTGGGAATAAAGCTTTAACAATTCCATTGTAAAATGTAAGATATTATGTGGGAGGGGTAGATACTTCAGTAGATATCTTTTTCTCCATTGTGATTAAGGTTAAATTTGAAATACGTCCCTCAGTGCTTGAGGGACGAATGGCAGATTTCTAAGAGCCTGCTTTAGCCGGGAAGAAAACTGGAAGAAGCAGTGATGGGAGATATTTGCGATGGTTTGTAGGTACCGGCCTAGGCCTCTGTCTGTAACTGGAGGTAGAGAAGAGATTTTTGAACGGTAGATCTAAAATTATGGGCTGAAGGCGCTTTCAATATTTGAGGAGTTAATCCAATAACCACGGCTCGTGATGGTGGAATATCATCGGCTTCCATCTGATCATAAGTAGGAAGGTGAGTGGCCGGTACAGGCGGTCTGGGTAAAGCACAATGCACTGGGTGGATTTTTTCTACGGTTTGGACTGGTAAGGTGCCTACATCTTCTGAAGGGCGGGACGGGCATGATGACAAAGAATATTCAGCAACAGGAAAAGAGTCCATTGAAGACTCTCGAGGCTTAGCCGAGTCAGCTCCAGAGGCAGCCCGCTTATTGGTGGCCGATAACCCAGCTTTGGAATCCTTCTTCTTACCAATGTCTTTCGGGTCACGGGGCCGGGCACAATAACCATCACTGTTGATATAAAAGATTCTTTCAGATAATGGTTGATGTTGTCGAGGGTCTCACTTTGAGCAGTGGTCCCGGTTAGAGCCGCAGTGGATGTGGGAGGGACAGTAGGTATCTTGGTGTGAGAGCAATGCTTCGACGGTATATCGGGAATACTTCTAACATTGATGATAGATGGGCAATGAGATGATTCAGGCGTGTCGGAAGTCAACCGTGATAGTCAATTTCGTCCAGCTTCAAGAAAAACAACTGACAAGAAACAGCAAAAAGGGGAGTTTTGTGCTAGATCTCGTTCGTTGGCAATCCTTGCTGATGTCCAGTGGCAGAGTTGTGTAAATCGAGGCCCTCCATTTTATATAAGAATATTGGGTAGATCTTCGACGAAGCACTGTGGGCACCGCCGCAGTTGGCACCGCACGATGTTTTGGCACATTCATGGCCATTCTGATCATAGCCATAATTCACACAGGTAACGGGAGTGCCGATAAGCACGATCAGCATGTTTAAATTGATTTTAATTAAAGCAACATCTTGGTAGTCAGACATAGGGCTTATTAGGACACGAAAGGTACCCATCTTTAATAACCTGGCGTAATTCAAGAGGTTGAGATGTTAAAATCAATGTGGAAATTAGGATTAGAGCTGAGAACACATATTTATTTACCCTGTATACATGTGTGATGCGTTGAGTAAATGAATTACTCTTGAGACCGGTGAGGTCGTAGTCCCTTAATTCATTTGAACGGACGTCACCTCTGACAAAGTAGACGTGGGTGGCAGGTAACGGTTTCTAAGACTTTTGGAATCGAAGACAGATTTTGAACAAAATGTGTTCAGAGTAAGATGACACCTCAACCACGATATCTTCACTATCTCTTGACCACATCAGACAAGATTAGCCACAGCGGGACTCAAATGATTCATTAACCTCATACACATACACTTTTGCAAAGAGGGTTTTAGCTGAGGAATTCATGAAAGAAAGTGGCGATAATCTAAATCTGAGTCTACATCGTTGGTATAGCGATCCAATGATCGAGGAAAAGCTAAAAGGGAAACTGAAGAATATTTGGCACGAGAACCTTGACGAAAAGAGGAAGATTTAGGTTTATGAAAGGCCTTCGCAAACCAAATTGACTTCACATTCTCTCTCAGGAGTCCAGAACACAGAGGCTTGCAAAGGCCCGGCGCTACTGCAACTGTTGATTCGGTTGTATTTGGTATGTCCTCATTAAGAATCGAAGTGGATCCACGAAACCATCTTTATAGGTCCAAGATGCTGCCTGAGTTCTCCTATGCGCGGAGAAAAAGAGCCAATGATTTGTTTCTCTTTGGCCATCAGCAAACGAAGGCGGTGAAGATGCCCAACCTCCGACTTTCATGAAAGAAGAATTCAGAATGAGATACAAAAAGCATGCAAATGACAGGTAACCTTCAGGGCCTCTAGATAGGAGAAAGAAGAGCCAGAAATAAAGGATAGTAAAATAAAATAATGGGGGAGGGAAAGAGGGGTGTATTAAAAGTCTGGTTTGCCGACCTAGGGTACCCTTAATGTCCCCATGGCTGACTCCCCCTCGCCACGAGATAGCAAAAGAGGTAGAGGGATAAAGCTTGACGAAATTATGCTTTAATAAAGAAGGGGTGTGTTTAAGAGGCGTATTATGATTGATAGCAAGGTAAAATGAGTTAATCTGATCAAGAAATGATAAGAAAACGTTTATGTATTAACATTTAATGCAATTTCTTTTTAAACTTGAGCTATGAGTATATTAAATAATTTTATTTTCTTTAACAACTCACCAGTACGAATGTTTTTCTTCTAATTTAACCAGTATATATTAGTATATACTATAAATGAATATTTTAGATATTACGTATGTTTTGTCTTTTCATAGTGTAAAAATGGCAAATCGACGGGTTTTCAATAGTCGACCGAAAAGAGTGAGGTGATGCGTATCTCTGTATTCTTTTCTAAACCAAATAATGTATTTTTATTTCTCTGCAGTAATTTCTGTTTGAACAATCCGATTTCTTTGGATGTAAACTGGATTTTTCTATTTCAACTAATAAACTTTTCTTTGGAATTACATGGGAGGCGTTCGAATGCAATTATCGTATAAGATGTTTTCTAGTTTAGGCCGAACAATGATAACTTATTTGTCATCAATTTCTCTTTTTTTCTTTCATGTGTTGTCTATAGTTCCAATTTTCTCTCTTTGAATAAACTTTCCCGGCTCATTTTTATTCTCGAATACGAAAATGTATTTAGTTTTAAAAGAGTTTGGAAGTATTCGTTGTTCAAGGTTAGATTTGTTGACAAGATAAATATTAATTGTGAGATTTATGGTAGTAATTATTCTACACTTGGTGCTAAGTTTCAGGTTTGATTTAAAAATCTCAACATTTGGTCTACGTTTCTACTTAAGCTTTGTTTTGTGAACACTGAGCTGCATTTTTAACGGACCAACTACTGCCCAACAATTAACAACAAAGACAGATGGCTTGTAACAGGAGTACGTTGAGTTAGACGAAATAAAATACGATAAAAAATGTAAATGAGTACAAATATAAAGGCTAAAGGCGAGTGGTAGAAATATGTAGATTTACGCATGTTATCTCAACGAGGGCGAAATTTATTTGGATTCCAGAATTGCAAGACTCAAACTGTCTCAATACTAATGTTTTTACATGTAATTTTGCACTGATTCTATACAACGTTGGAAATCACATATTATTATTGATAGCGCGTAACGGGCTTTTTGAGTCAGATCATTATGGAAATGAGGGGAAGAATTCTACGATATGAAGACGGGGCGCGCAGTCTAAAAAGAAGGTTGAGAAGGACTGTATCATAATGCTCATATCTGTTATTATGTGAATCATGATCCATCAAAGCCTCAATTATATCTGCCGCACGACTCATAGGAGAATTTAATGAAAACACTAGTTTTGTGCAAACTAGTTATAATTAAGTACCTATGTGTCATTTAGAATTTTGGTCAATGTTCTTAGGTTATAAGAAAATTGGAAAGAAGATATTCTGGTAAATTAATATTTTTTATAAAAATTTGGAAATTATTTTGAAAGACCCTTCAGCTCCTTTCTTCGGTTGGTACACATCAGTTTAGATGCTATTTTAATTCCCCTTTAGCTTCTTCCTTCTCTTCTTACCCTCTCCATTTGGATGTCATTTAAACTCCTTTCTTCAATTGGTACCCCAAAGATTTCATATTCTTATCTAGAATATCTAGAAATGCAGTTTCTCTAACAAAAGCATCATAAAATAAAACACCTTATCTAATATTTGATTAATTTCTATCTATTGCGCTATGAAAAATGGAATATATTGATAACATTTTACTCCATTAGTTCCCAATCCTTCTTGAATTTTATAATTTATAGACTTTCTTTAAATGCAATTCGAATCATTTGTTATTTATTCATACGAAACAGAAATGTTTTAGTCAAATGCCTAAAATGGAGGGGGAGAAATGGTGACTTGCAAGCTCACGAGACGACTCTTGCGCATTCTCTTGCATAATACTAGGTGTTACATATTGATGGAAAGTCTGTGCAAATAAATTGCCTTTCACTCGCAATTAGACTTCTGTCAATCCATTTACTCATATATGCTTTGAAGATGTATACTAAGCTATCAGATGGTAAGTACCCGAAAGATAAAGAATAAAATAACATTTGGGATTCAATCCTCGATAAGTTCCAAATACTTCATAAGTGAGCTGAAAATGAATTGAGAAAGTTTAAAAAAATGAGTGATAAAGCAACTTTTAAAAGTGATTGAATGAGAGAAATGCCAAACAACGGAATCGTCGATGGGAGCCTAACAAAGATCTTAAACCATTTTGATGAATTGCAGTTCTAAGAAGTTTAAATAAGAACTTCTTTAGGACAGAATGCCCGAAGTAAATATGTCTTTTGAATTATTTTCTATAAAAAAAGTATTACGGTAACATATCATTTGTAAATGACCAAACAAAATTTAGAATTTTAAGAATTTATCTTCATATTGGCTACAAATCCAACTTATGTCTAAATTGACTCCCCCACAACTCTATAAATAACTCAAATATGCCCCTATTACTAGGAATCTCAAATCATAGCAAATTTAACAAAGAATAATTTGATATAACTATTCATGATTTTTTTAAACAGTTCTTTGGAATGGGAAGCACGAAAACGGGAAAGCAATACTTTTAAATAAAATGACTTAGGCCAGCTATCAAAATAAATGTATGTATAAATTTAAATATAAAAGGCAAAAGAGAATCTTATCCGTAAAATCTCGTTATGGTTGATAAAATTGACTGAGAGAAGCTACTCCACTGGATGAGGCAAATGACAACCGATCATTAACTTTCACAATGGAAATGTACTTGTTAACCCAAAGAATAACAGTAAAATTTAAAAAGTTTGGTTATTCAATAAATTTTAAATACTAAACAAACAAAGAAATAATAAAGAGAAATAAACCTAATACAATATTAACTTTGTAGTAAAAAAGAGTGAGCAACTTCTTTTTTTTATTACTATATTTAAGAAGACGGCTGGTAACTTTGTTTCACAATTTTCCCGAACCCTGTATGAGAACCCTTTAATTGTGATTTGCATGAAATCAGACCAATAAGGTTTAAGTGTTACCTGCAGCTAAGTGCATAGTAGCCCTTTAAGATGATACAAGATAATGAGAAGTGTTGGTATTTATTCGTGTCATAATTTGATGTAGTGTGCATATTAGATTAATTTTACGAGGAATTGAAAGATCAAAAGATGGTAAACTGTTTTATGGATATCGTTTTAGATAAAAGAAAATCTAAGACGATTTAAATTATTATCAAAGAGAATATAAATGGTTCGCCTTTAACTCTGGCGGTTTACATAGCCATATAACACTTATTTTTTAACAAAGTCAAATAAAATTCAGTTCCAAAATAAATATATAACGTTTGTTTCCCTTGAACTACTTTATCTATAAGTGGACTTGAAGAAATGCCAATAAAAACTTTCAATACATGCACCGTTTTTTTAAGCCAGTTCTTTAAGCCTACTTCCTTTGTTTATCTTGCACTTCTTAGTTAAAGTTTTAAAGTGAAGGAAATTGCTTATAGGTTTATAACTAAACATGTTCATGTATAAAATAAATTAAATTTATATAGAAAAATTTGAATATCTACCTATGTGACTTATTTATTTAATAAAAGCATATAAAATTTAGATACAAGGGTCTTAAAACTGTTATAGATAAACAGCCCAGCCTATATTGACGAGCTCGGGGTTTAATGACTTTGGGATATTTATAGCCAGGAACAAGTATGTAAGAAATATGACTCAAGTTTCTTGTACTTCTTAGTTAAAGTTTGAAAGTGAAGGAAATCGCTTATAGGTTTATAGCTAACCATGTTCATGTATAAAATAAATTAAATTTATATAGAAAAATTCGAATATCTACTTATATTACTTATTTATTTAATAAAAGCATATAAAATTTAGATACAGGGGTCTTAAAACTGTCATAGATAAACAGCCCAGCCTATATTGACGAGCTCGGGGTTTAATAACTTTAGGATATTTATAGCCAGGAACAAGTATGTAAGAAATATGACTCAAGTCCCAGAGTAAGGTTTCATGAATAAATAATATGAATGGTTAATTTCATTAACACTAGAAAAGCAGAAATTTTTGGATACCTAAAATAAGTGGGCACTCATTTTGACCGCCATCCACCGTTATTTTCAATTTACGCTTATTAGTATTCATCGAAGAAAATGATCTTTTTACACATTTTAACTTTACATTTTCAAAAAGGTAAACTGTTTGTATCACTATGTGAAATTAAAAGAGATTAAAAAAACTTACAAACCAGAGAAAATTAATAAAACTATGAGGTAAACTTAACAGCAATAAAGAACATTTAATTCATATCTTACTCCTAAATTCTAGTTTTAAAAGTAACTTTTTATGTTGAAGAACACCTCTTACAAGTAATTTTCTTGATTATGCTGAGTGTACATGATCCACATACAAATATTTAACATTTGTGGCGAATTTGACGAGTTTATTGGAATTAATTTCTTTTCCGGGACAATATCACATCTGTCTCTGCAATGTCGCCTTGGCTGATTTCCTGTTTGGCGTCACTTTTTCAAAAGCTTTCGCAATTGTAAAGCTAACCGCCAAAGAAAGTCGCGCCAAGTAATTTTCTTACCAAAACCTTCCCGATAGTAATCTGTGTCATCGATTTTAGCGATGTCCAACATATTGTAGAAGTCTTGAACGGGCTACCTTATTGAGCCAACTTTGGTGCTGTATTTGCGAGACATTGATTAATAATTCCCACTCCATATTTCGTGGAAGTGCATAAAGTGACAAGATCAGGAGTTATTCTCATATCCTCTACAATTTTAACACACCTATGTATGGTACTGAGAAGAATCTGGAAGTACTAAGGAAATTCGGGTGCCCACTAACATGATGTGGTCAATGACACGTGTCTCTACAGCCGGGATAAATTAGAGCCTTGTCTTGTAGATACCGGTGTTAAACTGGGATGTGTATTTGCTCCCATCATTTGTAATCTATTCTTTGCAGCTGTGTCCACTATTGCTAAGCAGCAAGTTTACCCTGCTGATGGTGTCCAGCGATTTTATCGCTTAAAGGGAAATCTGTATAACTTGCGGCGCCTTCAATAAAAACAGGAGTAACAGAAGAGGCAATCCATCAGCAACTTTAGCATCGTGTAACGCATACAGACTTTTGCTATTGTTATGATTTTGTACAGTGAGTTTTGGATAATTGTGCTTTAATTCTCTCCGTTTAATATCAATTTTGAGAGAATTTTATATAAATATTAGATTCATAATTCAAAGCGTTCTTAACTCATCATATTATATAAATTTTTTACTCTATAACTAATTTACATATTTTAATATCTTTCCAGTCTTTTTACAGTAAATCAAAGCTAAAGCTAGCTATCTATCAAAATTCTAGTTGTATCATTAGAATTGTGCTCTGACAAAATTGTATAATATTTTGTAGGCCTACGAAGATGAACCTGTTATTGTCGAAACGTCGTCAGCAATTAAAAGAGTGTGCTTAATGATGCAATACCCTTAGCAACTATCTCCTAGCATTTTAGGGCACTTTGGTGTCGAGCAACAATGATTCTTTTGTTAATAAAAAAGCATTTCTGGAATTGAAAAAGATACAAACATTTATTTTGGCAAAATATATTACGATATAGATTATTAACAGGCACCATCATTCATCTAATCCATATTTGTCTTTATGTTACCGTTTTGATCGAATAGTAATGCTACAGGGACTGAAACTTACATCCTACATGAAAAAGACCAGAGAGCGATTTTGGATCCAACGAGTGAATATTTTTTTTAAAAAAATCATTAGATAAATTATTCCTATTACTTAAATTTAAAAACGAATGAAAAAATATATATTACTCTCAAAACAGTTGTCCATGAATGTAGATATCCCTGTAAGGACTATATTAATTTTAAGTAGGTATAAGAATTCTTTCCACCGTTATATCCTCGTTAGACCACACGACATTGTAGAATGTATTTTTTAATTTTGTTGTATAAAATGTATTCTGACATGCCTAAACATCAACTGAAAAGTATTATTTTTTTTAAATTACAATTATTTTGTAAATTATACAGTGTACAGTATACTGTACATTAGTTCTGAATTTGTTAAAAAATATTAAAAATGTACAGTATACTGTACTTTAGATTTTTTTTATCCTAACTTATTTATTATATTTTATATCATAATATTGTTAAAGGACATTGAACAAAGTCTCATTAATAAAATTTATTTATTACAAAGTGTTATTGACACGATAAAATGCAAAAAAAATACAGTGAGGCAGCCATTTAAAGAAATTAAGCCAATCAAAGATTAAGGAAAATAATGCAAAGTAATCAAATGAAACATTTCAAAAATTAAATAAAATGAAGCTTAAGAATGAAATTTAGCATAGCAATTTCTATCAGGTGTTAAACACAAAAACTCTTGGCAAAATTGGCCTCTAAAATGGGTTCTCTCTTTAAATCCTTCTAATCTCCGGCAAATGTTTAGCTTTTCTATATTCTTTAATAGGAAGTTGAATAACTTTTGTCGTTCTATTCCTAAGCGCTTTCCTCATTTGAATCTGATAAATCAGAAGATTCTAAATCAGTAAAGTTTGCTTATAAGACTTTCAGCTACTCTTAATATAAAATCTAGTGAACGAAGTGTGTCTTATAATAACAGTCAAAATTTCCTTCTTTTCATTTTTGTATTCAACCCAGAAGTTTGTGCAAGCTAAGTCTAATAGGTGAAATATCAATCTTACAGTCCATTTGTTAGTTTTAGTTTTCGTTTGGTACTGATCATTTGCCTTGTCACACAAATTTACCTCACCCATACATTCATTATACTTTTTTATAATGTTAGGCTGAGGTACTTCAATGTAATTTTTTTCCTTCTCATCCAATCTTTTACATTTATTTATTGGCTTATCTACAAAACAAGTACTTACCAATATGATCGCTTTCCTATCATACCACTTAACAATTGCAATTTTATCATTTTTAACTACCATAACACATGCACCTCGAACTTCTCTTTGCATTTCATAATCTGATTTTAGTTTTCTTGTTGCTTCAAGTGGAATCCTATTTTTCATTATTGTACCTGTAGCTTTTATTCCTTTGAACTTAGAATTTCCACAAGTTGCATGGAAGTAAAAAACCTATCAAAATAGAGCATTGAGCTTACAGGAAGACCTTCAGCAAATCTTAATACAACTGCATCATTAATAGTTGAAACTACATTATTTATTTTTTTACACATATGTTCCTTGCCTTAAAATAATTCAAAATCTAAAACAAGCCTTGAGGAGTGGCAAGAACAAAGTTTTTTAATCCTTCTGGTTCAGGTTTTCTGGGTCCATATTGTTTTAGCTTACTTACTCCATGAAATGGTATCATTTGCTCATCAATTGCCAACGCTTGGGTTTTAGGCAACCGAAGACAATTAGATCTTATGCAGTCAAGAAGAGGTCTCACTCTCCAGAATTTATCTTTGCTTCGCTCCTCCTCAAAAATCTCATTATTATACAAAACTTTAATTCTAGCTCTAATTTTGAAATATCTATCTTGTCTCATCTTGTCGGCTATCTGTGGTACTTAGTACTTTTGTGGCCAGTACATTTTAATCCATGGATACTGAAAACAAGATTACTAAAATTGTATCAATGGCCTCTATTAAGAAGTTGATTTATATTTATAAAACGACATGGCATGTATTGCAAAACAGTAAATAAAATTAAAAACAATGTATTACCTCAAGTACAGACATAATTAGTGTAAGAACAAAGAATATTCTTATCTCTTCAGGTGTTGTTTCAATACTTTTGCCACAATCATGAATACTTTGTTGATTTGTCGCAGTTGAAATTTTCTCAATCATTTCATCAGTTAAATACTCTTTAAAGTAATCAATTGGTTTTCGCCCACTATCATTTGTAACATTTAATTAGACTATGCTGTGGTCCATCAAATTTTTACTGTAATAGAAAGGAATAATCATAATAGTACATCTACAAACTCACTTTCGAAATCATCCAATACTTCTAAGATTTGCAATACATTTAAAATTAACAAATAAAGTTCGTCTTAAAAATTTTTTAATAATTAAAGCCTCCCCTATGTAGCTTATGTTTATCAGAGATAGAGAAAATAAGAGAAAATGAACATATTTGAAAGAAAATGCAATTTATAAAACAATATTAATAAGAATGTTTTGTTTTATAAATTGCTAATTCTGTACCTTCAAATTCCTTTTGTAAAGATTTTGTCTCTTGTTTGACGTAAGTCTAATGATGACGGAGCCTTCGACTGAACTGGATTCGCAGATAATTTCCTCTAATTCTAAGTCTGATTCAGGAGAATCTTCAGCTGCATTCAAATAACTGCTAATATCATTGTCTGTAATAATAATGATTATTAGTAATAGTAATAATAATTGGTAATAAACTATTTTAATAATGTAGGAAAATAAGATGAAATTAAAATTAAATTAAATAGCATATTTTTTAACAATGTCTAAAAATAATACTAAAGTTATCCTTCAAAATAAATTCAATAAGGGCGTAAGCCCATGAAATATTTTCAATGGAATAGACCCAGTGTACACAATAGAAAAAAGAAACAAACAAACAACTTTATTGCGGATTTCGGTGATCCATAAAAAATAGATTACAATATTGAAGTATAAAATTTCGATATTACTTATCCAAAAGGCACCCAAAGATTATATTTACCTTAACAACTAAAATTGCTACTATCTTACTGCTAATACTTATTCACCTATTTAAATGAACTGTTAATCTAAAAATATTTAATATTGCCGGATTAATGCAATGGGTAATATTTATCATGTGAGTAGTAATTTCAGAAAGATACCTCCAGTCTAAGTGAAAAATACCTCCCACAATTTTATTTGAGCTGCTTTCTAACCCATTTAAAAAAACAATTACAAGTTTTCTGATTACTTCTTTAAGCGAAGGTATATTCTTACATACATACATAGGACTGCTCTATAATACTTAGGTTCACCACACAGAATTCTGAGACAATTGTTATAAGCAACTATAAATCTACTAAGGGTAGCGTTTGCATAATTCCACCACCATAGATGAGCTGTGTAAACTGACTCACAATAAGACCTAAACAGTTTAATTTTTACATTTTCAGTACAATGTCCGAAATGTCTTCTAATCATGTTAATTTGTCTATACAGCTTGTTACGCTAGCGTTCGATATCTAATGTGTCTCTGAGATCATCACTAATTATATGCCCTAAATACTTTATGTTGCTCACTATTGGAAATGTATCATTACCTAGCTTAAAACTATTATATTTACAAGATTTAAGAAATTTAGACTTAAGAACTAGCACAACACTTTTAGAACTAATAAATTTGATATCATTTTTTATCCGAAAATCATTACAAACGTTAATTAATTTATTTATACCCCTTGCAGATGGTACAATTAGTGCAATGTCATCTGCATAAATAAAATAATTCATTTTTGCATTACCTATTATACAATTTACTTTAATTTTGCCTAATTATCTGGATTAATAAATCATTTATATACACACAGAATAGGTAAGTAGAAAGAATTCATCCCTGTCGAAGACCATTATTTACGATAAAAAAGTCAGATATGGTATTTGACCATCTTACACACATTTTTTGAGTAGCATACCAGTAACTTATTATTCTTATAATATATGATGAAACCTTAAATCTACTTATCTATTAAAACTCTGTGATTTACTCTGTCAAAAGCCTTTGACGCATCCAAAAAACAGGAATATATATTGCGATTAAGACTATAATATATTTCAATATCATTTCTTTTAATGAGTAAATACACATATCTGTACCATGATTTTTCTTAAATCGAAATTGGTTGTCCGTTGTTAGGATAAACGATTCTATTCTACTAAATATGATTCTTTCTAAAATTTTACTCCAGATACTAGTTAACGCAATTGGCCTATAATTGGATTTTATATTTATACTTTGACTTTGGTTTTTAATAATAGGTATTAACACAACAGACAACATACTTTCAGGTAAGACGTCATGCACGAGACATCCACTGAGACACATAGCTACTAATGGAATAATATTTGCACTACTAAATTTAATATGTTCAGCTTGAATTCCATCTAATCCACAACTTTTTTTTACATCAAGTTTTCTTATCATGGTTTCTACCTCTTAGCATGATACTAAAACCTTCTTATAGTTATTAGAGACTGCATAATTGTCTTCTAAGAATAGTGAACTATCGTGCAAACAATTAAACAGTTCCCGATAGTATATTTTCCACATGTTACAAATATTTTCAGCTCCTGAATTACCTTCAATTTCATCAGGTGGACTTAGTTTTTTGTTGTTATGCACATAAATTTCTTTCCAAAATTCTCTTTTATCTACTTTCATATTTAAGATCTTGAGAGCTAAGGATTCCCCAATTAGATTTTCTTTATTTAATTTAATAAATTAAAGTGCCCCTTCAAATATGGCTTTTGTGGAATTTTTTAGATGGAAAATTTGACCATTCCTAGGTTAGTTTACTTCTAACCTCAAAGCCTAAGCGCCTCTGGATCTCTCATACTATTCCTTACAGTGGTCATCCAGCCAGGCTGATTCTACTTTTTATTTTTATCTGATGTACTCTCAAATACAACTTTTGATGTCTCAGATAGTGCAAAAATTATGTTATTATAGAAAGAAGTGACTTTTTCCATATGTTCTTTATTTCTACAATTTTTACAACTAAAAGCTTCGCTTGGAATTTCCACATTCTCGCATGTTCAAATTTTGAATTCCATATTATTGCTACACCTTCATTTTTATTTTTCCTACCTAGTAATAAACAGTTACTATCCTCATTTAGAGAGTTTTCTACACCCCTATGATTTTTAAAAAGTGTATTAATCTCTTTAGATTCCGTTTTTGATATCCATGTCTCTTGTAGTAAAACTATATCAAAATTATTTATTATCTTATTTAAACCAATTTCATTTGTTCGCAGACCCCAGCAGTTGTAACTAACTAAATCTAATTTACCCTCCATTATGAGCTGTAGTATTACTTGTATGTTGTGGTCTGAACCGGTTGAAATAGATTCCTTTTGTCCATGTTGATGGATCTATAAAGATTGAAGGGTCTTCGCATTGAGCTTCCACTTTAAAGCTACTGTAATTTTCAGGAAATTTTGATAGCATTTTGGTGCATTTCGCATCTATATTTATTTTCTTTTTAATATTACTTTTGAGTTCTTCTTCTGTATAGTTGAGTGCCTATTTGGATACATAGACTCTAGAAAGCTTTTTAGCAACTCTGATGCCTTCATCTGATGATGTACTTTGATAGGTTTCTTGGATTTTTATATCAAGTTCTTCATTGAGTTAATTGGTTTTGTACTATCGGATTTTAGTATTTTTCCTCTTGCTCCAACAGTGAACCACGGGTTTGTATCAGTGTCAACAGCTGCCATAGCTGGGTATATGCATTCATAGTTACTTTCATCCTCTGTTTAGGCTGATTTTCGTTTCTCGTTAGAGTCCTTATTTGTATTGGTGGAGGTCGAATTGACTTGATTATCATCTTCGTTTTCACTAGATAAGGGCTGAATAGTTTGGGTAGTAGTGTTAGGATGAGAGTCTATATCTTCTGTGGGATTTTGATTCTTTATTTTTGTTTTGACTTTAGGTGAAACTTGGTTATTCGAATTTTGAGTCAGAGAGCCTTTTAAAAAAATAAGCTTTTGGTTATGCTGATAAAAGAGCTTGTTTTGCTCATTAATAATTTGATTTTGATTACTTATTTGTTTCCTAATTTCTTTTGAGGTATCAGATATATCTTTCTCTACTTCTTGACAAGTCTTCAAGGTTGTTTTAATCAGTTTTACTTCATCAGCAAGGGATCCTGTATTTTTAAGTAATGTGGAAACATCAATTGAATCAAAAGTCGATGAAGGGAGTTTGAGATCTTTTGAAACAAAGGAATGATCGTCTAAATCATGGTTTCCCAACCGGAGGCCATGGCACATCTGAAGGGGGACACAGGAAAATTTTAAGCTTTAGAGGGGCCACAAATCCATGAAGGGGGCCACAGGATTCAACCTATTGAAACCTGAATTATAGTTAAGGCAGTACCTAATTTTAATTTATGCAGTTGAATTACATTTTAAAAATATTAATACATATATTTTCCCTTTTTTAATATTTTATTAGAATAATATGCTTTACATTAATCTGTAAACAAATTTTTGGCATCTTACAAGCGTATTCTGCGGCGCACTCCATTGTGCGCTTGATCGTTATGCGCTTGGCACCGTTGTTGGCTTCATGAAAATACTTCAGGTGGAATTTTAAATCCTTACAGTCTGTTTATCAAGTGGTTCGGAGTTATAGTATGTAAGTAGCTTTTATTTGTTTACCCTAATACTGCAAGGTTGTAGTAATTTTACTAGTTTTTAAAATTTATAATAGATTGCCACAAGCGCAATAATATAAGACTTGTATACGTAAATAACTGAGCATTTTTGTTTGTAAGTAAAGTGTGCCATTGCTAGGCCTAGACCAAATCATTATTTTTTGCACTTCGGTTTCACTTAGGGCCTATTTACGAGATTAGCATTTAATCTTAGATTATGATGATTGTACTTATCGTTTTGTATCTGCATTAATTTGAGTAATATATATGTATATATAATATATTACTAAAATTAATGCAGATCTCCCCCCCTGAGGGGTACATTTCTGCTGTTTTGTATTTAGGTACAGGTACAGAGTACCAGGATGTACAATCAACAACGAAAGTTTCGGACATGTCCAATTAATAGAAACTCTCATAAAAATAGGTGCATTGTTTTGCGGTTCTTTTTTGATGTCAAATATTCACCATCACAGGCAAGTATTTAGCACATAAAAGGAAAACAAAATTTTCAATGCAACTATTTTTATGAGCGTTTCTATTTTCGTGGCCGACTGTAATAGGAGTTGGTTTTGGGCACAGACTCGGTGCTCTGCACAGGGAATGGAGGTTGTTTCTGGGTCTTTTCTCAGAAATACTCTTCCTTTTTCGCCGCTGAGATAAGCGCCTTTCATTCTGTTGCGATGAGCTTCGGCTCACCCATAGCTACGGCGATGAAGAAAAAATGTCGACAATACTCCAGTGAGTATTTAACTTATGGTTTTATACATTCACGAACAATATAACACAGCCATTGTGTCTTTTATGTATGGCTACACTTTTTAATGATAGTATGCGACCAGGTAAGCTTAAAATACTTTTGAAGAATAAGCACAAGGACAAAAAAGACAAAACATTAGATAACTTTAAAAAGCTGCGAGATGATTTTCAAGCAAGGAGCACTATTAAAGATATATTTAGCAAAACAGCAGCAAAACTAGACAAAGGTTCAATGCATCTTGAGATTTCCAAGCTAATAGCGAAATCGGGACAACCTCATAGTATTGGCGAAGAATTGATTTTGCCTTCAGGATCTGTGGTTACTTTAACTGCCATGCAACAAAATCCCCCCCCAAATCATTGAAGTCATTTCACTGAGCAACAATACAGTATCAAGACCTATTGACGAAATGGCAAAGGATGAAGAGGAAAAACTCGTTAAACATTTGCATTACAAATTGATGAAACGTTATTTCGTGATAACGAAGCCCTTCTCATGGCGTATGTTAGGTTTTTGGATAAAGATCAACTCAGAGAAGAAATGTTTTTCTCCCGCAGACTTGTGACAGATACTAAAGGTGAAACAATTTTCAAAGAAGTAGTGACCTATTTCAAAGAAAATGATATTTCACTTGGGAATATTATGGCTGGTGCAACTGATGGCGCCACTCCTTTGGTAGGTAGATATAGGGGATTTTATTGCAAATTTAAAAGAGGCTGTACCTAAAGTTTTTGCATACACTGTGTTGTCCACCGTCAACATCTGATTGCAAAAAACCTAGGAGGACGTCTAAAAGATTCACTTGATAGTGTAATCAAGACAGTCAACCTTATCAAGTCAAATCCATTTCAAAAGCGTCTTTTCCGACAACTCTGTACTACCAATGAAGAAGGGTTTGAGCGACTACTTTGTATACATTGATCATTTGGAGAAATTGCATAGTGATATGGAAGTTAGGTTCAGAGATCTTCTACAACTGGACATTCCAGCTTGAGTGGTAAACTTATTTGGAATAAATGCAGCTGATGTTGATATCAGATTATAATAAAGCCTCATTGAGTTACAGAGTGATCAAACTTCTTTCGCTAGATTTAAGCATGGTGTCAGGAACTTATGGACAAGTCATGAAATTGCTATGAAATACCCGTTGCTTTGGGACAAAGTAAAATTATATTTTATTGCTTTTCTTACTTCTTATCTGGTTGAGTCGGGTTTTAGTAAAGTGTCACACCTCCTATCAAATGCTCGCCATCGCTTAGAGATAGTAAAAAGAGGTAATCTTCGTCTGTCTCTAACAACTATAAACCCTGATTTTGAAAAACTTGTGAAACTGCATGAAACACAAGGATCGCATTGAATCAATAAAGAGTTGATGATATATTTATTTGATTTTGCTAAAAGATTTTTATTTTTTGTAAGACTAATTGTTTATTTTAAAAGAGTATTACATTTTTGTTAACCACTGTTTAATTTTTGCTATGTTTATAGTCCTATATATGTCACAAATATAATTGTACCTGAATACAAATAGCTGTTTTAATATCTTTTATCCTTTAAAGTAGAGTTAAACTGCATATTACCTACTGAAACTAAGGATTATGGGCCACTGGAAAAAATAAGGTTCCTAAGGGGGCCATAAGCCAAAATCGGTTGGGATCATTGGTATAAATGATGTTCAATTTCAACAAACCTTTTGATAATATCTTCCATATTGTGTTCAGATTTTTTGTTTCCTTTACGTACAATATTGCGGCTGGGGCCATCCGCCTCTTCCACATCGATGCTGAAGATCTTATTTTTTTCTACTTCAATTTCTTGTTCGTCATATGTATCTAGACATAATTTTATGATTATATCAGTAGGCAATAGGTCTGGTTTATTGCAGCTATGTTCTTATTATTGTGCGTGGTTATAGTTGACCCGTATGTTTTAGGGGATGCTGAGAATTTTAATTTTGCGAATGTGTTAAGGACGCCGGCGCATATTCAGCCGGATTGATATTATTTATTTGCCTCTTGTTATTTATATAACAAAGTAAACTGTTTATGATGGTGCTTTCAGGCATTTTAATTTTGTGAGTTTGTGCTCCAGGCCAAATCAGCAGTCTATTTTGGAGCCCAGAGCAGAAAAAATCTGTCAATTTATAGATTTTACATATGGGCCCAAGATTTATTTAATTTTCAATGCGAAAATTCTTAAAAGGGCCTGTCGGTAGACTCATAACAGAAATCGTACGTTTGGCAGCAATTAATAGGTGACCTGTTTTAAATTATTGTTTACTAATTATTTTTTTCTTCTTTTTTAATGTAACTTACTTCTTCACAGTGAAAAATATGACAAAAAAGAGGATGATGCGAAAAGAATAATATAAAATGGAGTCACAGGAAGTTAAGGAAAAGGTAATGGAATATATGAGTACAAAAATCGACTGATCTGAGTGAGTGTTGAGTCTGAGCCAGTGGAAATACGGATTAACGTCCGGCTTCGTTAGAGTGAATTTCTTAATAGTTTCGTATTTAAATCACTTTTCGATAGGTTATACACTTATAAACGGCAGATGTTTGATTTAAAAATGAAATAAAAAAACATCACTGACTAGCAGACACAAAAGACACCCTCTCAACACTAGAAAAATAGTGTAATATTCAATAAATTTATAAGCGAGATCAAGATAACTTCGTATAAGGAACTTCCTACAGTCATAGAATTTAAAACGCTTTTAAATACTTTTTTACCTAAAACCAACAAAAACAAACAAAATAGTTACTCAAGATAGAAACAACACTGACTAATACAAATATAGAGGACTCTACTACACTATAATATATAATTAAAACCAATAATGATAGTAGGAAATTGCAGAGCAAACAGATGCACGTCTTGTCCCTAAATAGTTTTAATCTTATTTATAAAGAGGAAATTATATAACTACCATTCCCTAAAGTTCTAAATGTTATTAAACTTTCTATATTTAACACTAATTAAGCAAAATAACTTTTTAAAGAAAAAAAATGAACTTATCAATAAGCTGGTGACGTCTTTGCGCCATCCTTATGATTCCTAGAAATTACAAGCTAAAGTAAACACATGGTGCACGACACTTTCAAGAAACTGTGGTGCCAGACGTAAAGGGACAAAATGCTGTACAGAAAATTCTCTTTCTGAAATCGGGTTATTAAATTATTTATGCCGATAAAACTAATATACAGTATACTGGACGCGGGGTCTAATGAGGATATATAACTTTATATAAAGTAAAATTTTTCTACCTCAATATTAAAAACGTTAATCATTAAAATCTGTTATAATTATTGTTTAGAAGAATTAAATTCAATTTTTAAACGAAGCCCGAATCCCCTTGGGTTATTTAAAAGGAATTTATGCGGCATCTGTCTCTCATAACTCCGAAAACAAATGAGACATTCGTGCTTGTTTTCCATTATAGAGCGAAGGGTAGGCATATTTTTTACAAAATATTTTATTTCCTTTTCTATTTTATAAAATGTGAATTTTGTTGATAAAAGAGAAGATATATATATATATATATATATATATATATATATATATATATATATATATATATATATATATATATATCTATATATATATATATATATATATATTTATATATATATATACGTTTAGTCGACTCCGTACTAAGTGGTGATTTACATCTCATTCTCAAGTTGAGGTTTAGTAATGTTTTTGAAATTCATTTATTTATATAAACTGGTTTATTTTCAGACAGATTCCATAATTGGTTTTTTAAGATTTTTTGAAATTTAGTAAAGTAAGTCTAGACCAAAGGTTAGACAACAAAGACAACGTAAAAAATCCTTATGTGACTGACAAGATGCAAATAGGTTGGGCTGTTTATTACTGTACAAATCACACAACCCCAATACATAGTATCTCCCCGAACTAAATATACATTCTTAAACAAAATAAATAACAGGCGATCCCAATACTGGATTGTGATTATACCTATTTCCATTTATAGGTAAAATATAAATTGCAATAATAGTTGTTTAGTTTTTTACTACTCGTATATTTTGAACACATACGTGTTTGAACTGTCGACCATTGAAATCAATACAGTACTGCCCTCTTGGATTTACTGATTGGCAGACTTCAACAAAACTGTTTGTATGGATATTTCTACTTACTCCTTCAACTTGACTCCTTAATTGTGTAAGTGATATAGGTCGTCTACTGTATTCTTTGTTTTTCAAATGAACCTATGATAGAAGTCAAGTTGATTCAAATTTGGTGAACGTGGTGGATACTAGATACTACCTCGTCGTCCGCTGCGCCCATTCTGAAATGTTTCAAGGTAGTTCCCGACATCCTGATGGAAACAGGAGGTTAATCACTGTTGTAAAAGTAAATTTTCTCATCTCCCATAAGTGTTTAAATGTAGTAAAACATTTACTCCGAGACATGTTGAGGAAGTAATGACCGGTAACTCTACCAGTGAAAAATAATAGACCAACAAACTTTAGAAGTAAACAATACCCGATGAATTTACATGTCATTTCTTTAAAAGTCTGGAATTTCTTACGACTATTATGTGCAATAATCATCAGGAGGAATTATCCCATTTATCTTAAATATAGCCTGAACAGAACATACCTCTTATGTCCGCAAATTGACCCTCTTCTCTTTCCTTTACTCGGTGCCATTCGCAAAACTGGATTCTGCAATCTAGACCATCCTATTTAAAGACATATAATAATCTCGAGATGTAAAATTTCTATTTAGTATTCTTCCGAATTCTGTGGACACTTGTCCTATATTTCCCTGTTTTTCGAGCACAGTGCGGCCCCGTCCATATCCGCCGCTCCCACGGAGGGAGAGGAGACCCGAGTCTTTTTTTTTTCAGTGCCTTAAATTTTCTTAACGATCTTTTGAATACCTGTATCACTTAATTCGAAGTGACAGCATCCTTTAATGTCTATAAACACGCAATCACTTACACAGTACCTTATGGTAAGTCGAGTTGGATTATTATTTCTATATTTGTCCCTTCTCTGTTTTTGAACGTTTAGTATTTTCTCATCTTTAAAATACGACCTTAATATCCATTTTCATCACTTAAATGATAGGCGCACAGTTACAGTTACAATTTTTAGTGTAGGCCGGCAAGGCTATACCTATTTTTATTTTGTGTCTTAACAATGGCGTTTAACAATTCCAGTTTTGCATTTACTTAGCCTATAGGCTATTCAAAGAAACAAATTTCATCTGAATCTGGTTGTGGGTTCGACTGTTATAAGTTTTTAAAAAAAGTATACATAGTTTTTGAACAAGTTGAATACAACTTTGAAGAGCTCGATATATATGTATGTCGTGTAAGCAGCTCTAGTTGCCACAGAGCTAAATGTTGAACGACTCCTTCTCCTTTGCTCTCGTCCATCACACCTCAAATTGTGAGCCAATTTTCGAGGCGTCACTTAGTTCGGGAAAGTTTTTCTCCCGGGAATAACTCATCAGCAACAAGTGCTCGGTTTAGCAAAACATTCACTGGATTTCATTTGGGGCAAATTAATACTATAATTGTAACCACGTATTAGGAAAAATCATTAAACGCCAACTTAAACCTCCTAGGATCATTTGAATAACACTGACAACAAAAGACGTTTGCTAAGAAAGTTTGCTTAGCTCAAGTGGTTAAATACGATGAGCAGCATGAATCAAAAACTAGATCTGAAATATTTAAATGAATTCATAAGTGATTTGCTTGCTAAATACGAAAATGACTTCAGATCTCTATTAAGTCTAGTTTTCTGTCTCTTCTTATACCTATTTTGGCTCTAATATATGCTAAAAATGCGCCTGTAAATATTAACAACACTGTACATGAGGTGATATTAGTTATTTTTGGCGGAATTGAACAAGACTGTTTTTGTATCAAAATATTTTATTCATACAAAAGACAAATAATAAGAATCAATAAAAAGAGCATAACACATGAACAAACAGAGCACAAAAAAAATCAAAATTGCAAATTCACTATGACAAAGATATTTTGCAGAAAATTCAAGGAATAAATTTACGATTATTTGCGCATCGTTGATGTTGAGAAAAAGGAGTATCTCGTCTTAAACACCAGCAATAGTCTGCCATCATCACAGGCTCCCAATCTCGTTAGTACAGATTTTCCAACTCCTTGATGTCCTGATAGAATCGTTCACCTTGTTCATCGATAACATCTCCGAGATTTTCAAGAAAACAAATGAAGATGACTGAAAAGAAAATGCATTTTGATGCTCATATTAGCGCCAATATTACGAAAGGTTAATATGAAGTTGGTAACAAGGTTTTTATAGTTTTCACTTTTGTGTTTCCAATGAAATTTTGAATTAAATCTACAAAGGCTCGCCAAGCTTTATTTTCATTCCTCGTTTTCACGAAATTTATGTCCTACAATATCTTGCGGATCTGTGTTCCATCAAAGATCTCTGCTTTATTTTTTCAATAGTCAAGCAGGAAAATAGATTACAGATATACCTGACTCACGCTACATCCTTGCCAAGAGATTTGACGAATTGCTTGATCAATCCAGTTTCATGTGCAAAGAGTGAAAAATAATCTCTCGCTCAACTAAAGTTTCGTCTAATATTTTGGCAGGTATACATGGAACCATATTAGTTCCAGGTGGCCATTTTTCATAACATATTGGGTATTTGTACAAACAGATTGCTGTCTCATGAGAAAATTCTCATCTTTTCGTCGACGCAGAGAACCCATTTATGATCATGATACACTATCTTTTCTAAAACCAGCTTAATTTCTTCATATCCTTCGTTCAAAGTTGTTGAGTGGCCGAGTGGGACAGAGCCATACAAATTTCTATTATGAAACAATAAACATTTCAAATTACGCTTAGAACTATCTATAAAAAGATGCCATTCTTCTGGCTTGTATTTCTAGATCCCAATTTCATCAAGACGCACACTGATCTCTCATATCTGCAATAAACCAGCTCTTCCTCTTGTGTGAAGAAAGAAAGGAACTCTACAGTCAAACTCCGATAAAAGGTTTACGGACATCATTTTCTAGAAGGATTCTTCTCTTTAAAACGGGAAGACAACATTTTTGCAGAATTTGGAAGGAAGTTCAGGTCACAAAATAGATCATTAAACTCTTCCTGGGAGAGTAGCTGAGGCGAGGTCTGAATTGAAAAGTCTTATCTCTAGTGTCATCTTCAGGTAATGCATATTCTTTGGTTGAGAGCAAAGTTATCTGAGGCAAGACACGCATGATAGGTTCAAGAAGCTCTTCAATATGTGTAACCGGTCTGAAAGCAGAGGCAAGGTTAAGATAGACAAGCGTTTGTCGATATTTTCCGGTTAATACCCCTCATATTTATGGCATAAAAATAACTGTCGTCTATGTGATTATTGAGCTCACACCATGCCATTGGTATAGCGAACCTCATACTTTTCCTTGTATCTTTAGTTCACTTTCGAAAATGTTCTGTACTTTAGTTGTAGACACTATTCGGTGTCCAATATTTATCTTTCTCTCATGGCTTCACCCCAAAATATACCATATGCACTCCTACGAAATCTTGTCCATTGCATATTTCCGCACTACATCTGAAAAATAGGAAGAAAGGAAAAGAAATTAGAATTATGATAAAGTAAAGAACCCAGTGTAGTGGATTTACACACATACATAATGAATAATTTAACATATACATATGGATTTAAATATACAATAGGACATATTCATATGGATATTAAGTCACACATATACTTATATATGTATATATGGACATCAACTTACACACAGACTTGTAACAAATTTTGACTTTGACTCAAACCTATTATATTAAATAAGGATTTTCGAAAACTTAATAACTTAAACTTCAAGGTCAAAATGAAGGTTATTTTTCGATTCAGGATACTGATATCGAATAAGAATGATGTCTATTTCCTTAACGAGAAAAAGCTTTTAAACCAGTGTAATAGTTAATCCTGAAAATCCTCCTGAAGAACAGTCGATCCATGATATCCCACATGAAGAATAATCTAATTTTATGATGATTTAATTAACATAACAAAATTGTACTTTGTTTGCGAAAGTTTAAGGAATAAATTACTTTACTGTATTCTAATGTTATTAATATCATTTGGTTGAAATAAACTTTGCAGGGGATTATTAGATAATAATTGATCGTTCTAATGAATTGTAATGTTAAAATTTTACAAGAGCTTCATTTGCAACCACAAATGGCAATGACATAACTCATGTGTTTGCTCCAATATGATTCATTTGTTCTAGTGCGCATCAGCTTGCGCACTTTTTACTTCACATATTTGCAAGTCAAAAGACTTCAAAATGTAAGAAAAAAAATGTAATTGTTGTGATAACCGGATGAATTGGAAACAATCCTTGAGAAAACCAGCAAGAAACCGAGGAGAACTTTACAAAAAAAAAATGCTTAAATGCTACACCTTTTAAATGAGGTTCTTCCTGTTTACTTAGAAGTAAAGTCAGTTCAACTGAAAATAATTGCAGTCATAAAATAAATTTAGAGAAATTATATTTGTAATTTTTTCGGTGTTTGGGCCCTTGTAAATGGAACACAGATGAGTAATAAAAAATATTAGAAAATCATTCGACAACACTGATAAGACGGAAGTTTCGAAGCTATTTATTTGCCACGGGCGACTAATAATTAGGGTGGTTTCAATTTTTTTAGTGTAAATTACGTTTATCCACCATGGCCAAATTATGAAGCATCCCTCATATATTTAGTATATTTAATTCAACTTTTTAGAATTAATCTTATTATTAATAAATATGTAAGATAATAATGTGCATTTTTAGAATATAATTTAATTAGCTATTATCTTACTATATGGTGTGTAATATATAAAATGGTATGTTTTCTTCTTTTTTTCTCTTGAAATTTACCAACTCTTACGTGGGGTCGGCGTTTCTAACAATCCTTCGCCACTCGCTCTGGTTCTGCGGGTCGCCTTTTGTGAGTCCCTTTCCTTCCAGGACTTCCCTCATATTTTCCATCAAACGTCTTTTCAGCCTTCCACGGTTACGATTTCCCCCTGACATCGACATCACTCTCTTTCCTACATACTCATACTCTCGTCTCATCACGTATCCATACCATAGTAGTCTCTTCACTTGTATTTTCTTTGAAATTTCTATCACTTTTAATGTTCCTCTTATTCGTTCATTCCGGATCTTATCCATACTTGTCACTTAACAAAATAAAGTCAGAACTTTCATCTCGGAGACTTTCAGCTTCCACTCTTGGGTCTTCTTTATTGCCTTACGTTTCTGCTCAGTATAACAGTGCTGCTCTAACTAGTCTTATACACTTTCTCCTTTGTTATTATGATAATATTTTTGTCACATAGTATTCTACATTGTAGTCCACCCGATGGACTCCTAATATCTAAAATCCCTCACTCTTTTCAAGATTTCCTCTTGCATTCTAAGCTCTCCCTCGGTGGCATCCAAGAAACTTAGATACTCCGTTTTTCTCCTAACCATTTTCAACCACGTTTTCTATAATACTTCTCTCCAAAGCTCCAGTTTTCCTTCAATCTTTAATCTACTAGTGCCGCATAAAACAATATCACCAGCACAAAGCATGTACCAGGGTGAAGTGTCCCTTATGCTTTAAGAAATGACAGCTGTGGAAGAATAGAACCTTGAATCCACTTCGGTACCCCAGAATTACACGGGGCCTTAAACTCGAAACAAAGAATGTGAGAAGCAAGGTTGAACGAGGCAGGAATCGGGTCAATGTGGCTTTATTGAGCACAGCTGTGTTAAGCCGAGGAGACCTATCCCCCGCTCATTAGGCAATTTGATCTCTCAACCCCCTACCTTTGAGGCGATAAAGAACTCGGAAGGATATTCTATAGGCCTTCTTATCTGGAATTCCTCGTCTCGAAAGCGGCTATTCCCCGAGATCCATGTTTGTCTAAGGAGAGCGCGCCGCCGTATCCTGAGCCTATTTCTCCGCCATCTCAACCGCTATTTAACAAGGGTTTGGCTGGATAGAGTTAGTACTCGCTGGCGCTAAGCACGAAGACACGTCACGATTCTCGATTCGGTTCCCCCTGGGTCTAATCAAGTAATGAAGGCTAGAACTCTCCTCCCGTTGGAATAAAAATATGTATCAGTTAAATAATAAAAGTTGAACTCCTCACTTGTTTTTCCTTATCCTTCAGTTTAAACTCAACTCTAATGTATCTAGAAGCAATTATAATAACAAACTAACAACTCTGATCGTGTATATCTTTCCGTCTCGAAAATTGAAAAAAATGAAATGTTGAGCTAAAAAAAGGGGGTGTTCCAAATGTTTCTCAAAAATTTTTCAAACTTCGAAATATGAGTACTCAAGTGTCCCAGACCTAAAATGTGCATGTTAATTTGTTAAAATTTGTTTATCCATGCTACGGCCTAGTGGACGACGGTTCGATCTCTTTTGATGCGGCAAAGATACCAACTCAGGAGCGTAGACTCCAACAAGCATTCGACCGCCACTATCACTATGCCGAAGCGCATAGGTTTCATTTTTATTTCAGCCAAGACTAAGCTGTTCCCCTTCTACCGTCATCCAATATTCCACTCTGACCTAGACTTTGATTTCAGGTAGCGGACTTTCCCCGTTTCTTTAGTCTTGTTGATGACTGAGGGCTGAACTGGAAGATTCATAATCGTAGCCTTAGGGTCTACTGTGCTGGCACCGTAGGCATTGTGAATTCTATGACGTTGATCGTCTCATTTGCTGATCGGGCTAGTGCCTGGTTTTTCTACCGAGCCTTTGTTCGTTCCAAGCTTGACTACAGGTGCGAGTTTTACGTATAGGCAGCCGAGCATGTCTTATTGAAGGTGGACACGATCCACCACATCGGCCCCCACCTGGCCACCAGTGCCTTTCACAAGTTACCAATTGAGAATTACTGGGGACATGTCACTCTCTCTATGCACAGTGGATTATGCACATGTATGCCCAAGCTTGGCGCTTCCCTCAAGCGCAAAACGCTCTCACTGCATGCGTAGCCCAAATAGACTGCCTTTCTCCCCAGAATAGAGATGACAGTCCTACTCTAAGCATTTTGGGTTTAGGGCTAGGAACTCCTTTAAGAGCTTGGTGTAGATCTCGGGCAGGTGGTGCTTCTGGTTCTATATAGGATGCCAACTTGGCGTGTAGCACTTATAAATATTTGTCTCCCCCCTTCTGCACCCAAAGCTTCTAGAGCACCTTTTTGGAACACACAACGTGTCACGCTGGATCCGACCAGTGCATACGGATGGATCCAACTCACAGAAAGGCGTCGATTGCCACGCTGTACCCCCTAAGTCTGAAGTAAGCGGGCCTCAACCTGATGCTGTTTCTGTCTTCACGGCTGAGCTGGTTTCAATACACCGCTCAGTCCGCTAGAGAACGTGCCGTACCCAGTTAGAAGACCGTATTGTGATCTTTATCGAATCAGGAAGCCATTAAAATCTCCAACACACCTTTTTTGTGCTATCTGCGACGCCACGGTTACCACGACTGGTTGGATGCGGAGATTATCTTCTGTTCAATTCTAAACATGTGGAAATTTCGGAGAATGAGCGTGCTAATTGAAGCCCCAAATTCTCCGCAATGACTGCTCACACGATTGCTATTCCTCACACCTACTACATTGGATGGCTGCATCGATAACAAGGTGCATTCCATTAAACCCCCTCGGTTAACCATGTGCTAGCAGTTATCAAACTCGTTGGAGCTCTGAGGTTGGTCCTTTGTCGCCTATGAATTGTACAGACAGGACTGAAAAATATACATTTAATGAGTAGCGATGAGCCCCAAAACATCCCTTTATTGCTCCCTCTGTTCGTCTCCTATATCATTACGTTATATTTTGGTTGACTGACAGCTCCTGCCTGGCCTCTATTTGGAATCTTCCCAACTTTTTTCCGCGTCCCATGTAATGGTGGACTGTGCTTTCTTTTAGCTGAGGGTCCCTCTTTTAGCACTAAATTCCTCTTCCGTTTTCTAATATGGTCTGTTTCTTATATCTTTTATAGCTTGTAATTATAGCTTTTTAATTAACTAGAATTATAAATATAATTATGCGCGTCTGTCTTTTTTGACTTGGTGCCTTATAAGAATTTGTGCCATTATTTTTTCATTATTGTGTATGTATTTTTGATGAGTTACCCTGTTAGTATGTACCTTTTTTGTATTGCGGAACCTTTCTTTTTTGTAATATCCTTGTATGTAAGCCTCTGGTTATCGAGACTATGTTGATACCGGCTATTCATATCTATTCCTATCTGTCTTATTGTATTACTAATATTAGTATTTTTTTAATTGATGTTGGTTGTTAAGAGGAATACCGAGCATTTCGCAAGTCCCTTTTATTAGACCATTTTTTGTGCAGAGTACCCGGTGCCATCCCTTTTGTATTTGTGTCTCCATTGTAAATTTAGCCGTGAAATTGCCTATATTAGTCGGATATAATTACCTTCGAAAGCTCCATCTTGGGAGGGAAGGAGATAGCAGAGAGAGAAGATTACCCCCCCTTCTCAATAAAACCCGACGTCTACCCGAGGCGCATGAGAAAGTTGCACCTGCACGCTCATACAGGCCAAAGGAGCAGCGAGAATTTCGCGCGACTGCGTGAACTGTGTTGGGTTCCGTTTTATCCCTTCGCAACGCCTCATCGGTGTCAGATCTACGGTATCGAGGACTTTTCGCACAAGCCTGTGATGCTTGCCAAGTTATATGAGATCCTAGTGCCACTTTGGGGGGATCAGGAAATCCACTTCCGCAGAGGAAGTATAAATACCTCGGCAAAAGCTTTGAGGAATTAATAAGATACAGCCTCGTCTTGATTAGCAGTCACGTACATTCTCGTACGCCCTTCCCCGCCTCCCAACGGCTTACAGCTACAAACGCAACGTGTTACCTCTCTACCCGGCCTTGCTCGTACCTAAGGCCAGAGTTCCCGCCCGACAGTCGATATAAACACAGACAGGCTTCTATCACTCAGGCATCGACTTCGTTCTCGTATTGAATATTCTCTCGTTCATTTCTCAGCAAGGTTAAAGAAAAAATAATTTTGGCAGTGAAACTTTGCAGCGCCCCGCTTAGTCGTCGTATCCAAAGCCTCCAGTTAATTAGGCTTTACGTGAATCTGGCCTCATTTGCACTCTCTCTCTTTTCCTGGATGCATTTCTCGTAAACCCTCTCTTGGACTCTGGTTCCCGTCGAGTCATGTGTATCCCCCCTTCCTCCACCCTACGTTTGGTACCCCGGGTCTCATCATAATTAATTTCATTTATTTTCTTTTGCTAATATTTTATTTGTATATAGTAAGGTTTCTTTTCTACAGTAAGTTTCTTTAAACCCAGAACCTCTAAGAATTTATTATTTAGACCAACTGCACTGTATTTTAATTATTTAACCATCGCACTGGGATCTATATCCCAATTACTGGCGTGCTCCCTTCTCGCGTAACCGAAAAGTGAATCATCGGCTAGCAGCGACGTTCGAATCTACACTCTACAACAATATATATTCATACATATATGATATATATATATATATATATATATATATATATATATATATATATATATATATATATACATATATGTATATTGTTGTCGATTCGAACATCGATGGTAGCTGTAAATTAATAAATAAGACCTTTAAACCAAACATGTTTTGTTTCCCTATTGATGGAAGAATTAATATCCATTGGAATGTTATTTACTAGGTAGTAAAAGGGTTTTGAAACAGCTTTATTGTTAAAATACAATGGTATGTGTTCACTTAACTAATTTTTGTAATTATATGCCCAGTGTTAACTTGTCAGAATTTCTCACAAAGATTTCCATAATTATAAGCTCTTTTTCATCTTGTAATGAAATAAATATAATTTCCTTAATAGAAGGCTTGGGATAATATTTTTTTCCCCAAAATTACGTTAATTATTATCTTTATAATAAAATGGTAAATTGTTCTATGAATTTTTGCCACCAAAATTCCAGTTATAAGAAATTTCTACTCTAAATTTAAATTTATTTATGTATATTAGTTTCTATTTATATTATTTATGATGATTTTTACTCCTACGCGTAATAATATTCGATAACAAAAGGCAGATGAGTAATATACTTATTTATATACTGAAATAATTTTTATAGTATTGTGCCACTAAAGAAATTAAATATGTTATTCAGCATTGCTGTTCGAGATTGATATCAAAGTCTAATTTACTTGATAAGAGTAATGGCGATTCAGAGCTTGTTTAAGGACGAAAACCACGACAAGCTATATATCAATTTAAATGATATAACTTATTTCTTGTAAGTTCATATATATATATATATATATATATATATATATATATATATATATATATATATATATATATATATATATATATATATATATATTGTATATTAAAGAGTCTTTAACTTTAAACAGAAGATACTGGTGCATTTGAATATCTCAAAGCTAGTTTGCTCTAAATAGGTCATAATTCCTGCACATTTTTACACTATAAAAAAGAATAATTTTACTAGTATTTTGGCAAATATACATATTGATCAATTCTTCAATTCTTCCAGGACCGAACTTGTTTTTATTTTTAAGATTTATTAACTTTCGGTGTCCCTTCATTTGTATCCTAACTAGGATCCTCTATCTTTTTAGTAGCTAATTCTTTAAGCACTGTTGAAAAGGTCAGAGGAGAACTGGAAGAATATTCATCCTCATCAGTACGAGTGATTAAATATAAGTAGATTCTCCTCCAATTTCCATTTCATCTTGGTTGATGTCCAGAACTTCAAAACCCCCACTTATTTTATTTCCAGCTCCATATAAATTCTCCAAAAAATAAAATTTCAAATATAGGATCTATGAAAGATAATAGCCACGAGCATTTGTTTTCAAAGTAAACAGATGATACTTTCTCGAAGGAAGACGATGATTCCACTGATGTAATTATTTGGGGCAGCCTTTGCTAAAAAAATTTGAATCGTTTGTATTGAGGGGGTTATCAAGGAAGTGTTAGATTCTCTTTTACTTGCCTTCGTAGTGATTTATTCAAATAGACTCAGAAGTTGAACCATTTTCTTTACACGACCCCATTGGTAAGTACGTAATGTACGAATTGTATTATCAACATCAAATTTTGTGAGAGCGTTTTGTTGTTCTAGATTCTTTTTTAGCAGGTAATACGATGAATTACAACGTGTGGATACGCCATGAATTAATTCATTGCATCTTAACATTCAACTAATCTTGTAAATATTTGCTCTAACCTTTTAACTGCTACAGCAGAATGATTCCGGTGTTTAGTACTATTCATATTGCTTGTAACGTATTTTTGTTAGTCTGTTGGATAATTATAGATTCATATAATGAAAGGTGTAATGTAAGTAAGAATTTTTCTCTATTTTAATTTTGGGAGCCTATCTACCGACTGCCTAATTGTTCATTAATTTATGTAGAAAAGAAGATTGTGACTGAAAACATACTTGCACCTGAATCAAGCAAAACCAGGAGCATTTGATTTATTTGTGAACTCATAATCGTCAATAACCATACTTAACACTTCACTGATTTCTGCACCCGTGTAAAAGCTTTGAAAGCTAATAAATCTTAGCATAGCCATGTCTTGTTATAACTTATTTGATGGCCATTGATCTATCACATACAAAATTAGACAATTATTTTTACTGACTGTCCAAATATTAGTGGTTAAGAAAATCTCTTCAAGATATATTCTGCATCAATTACCTTTGTATTAATACCATATGTCGTGGTATAACCAATCTATACCATATAATCACCTACTGCAACGCGAACCGTTGAAGGACTATTCGTAGGGATTAACGATCGACTAGAAGGTCACACTTGAGGTGTTGGGTTCAAATAATTAGCAAGTCAGGCAGGGTGCAAAAATGGTTGGCGAGATTTACTTGAATAGGCCGAGAGTATAGTTCAAGGTTAGGTAAAGATGAAACAACAAAAATATAATCTTATGTAAACAGATTAAAATAAGAATAATAATAGGCAAAGGGAAATTATTTAAATTGAAAGAGTCAGAGTCTCCTTATAAAGAGGGGAATAATTTTAATCAT
The DNA here is from genome assembly GCA_963969495.1 of Ceratothoa steindachneri. NCBI lineage: Eukaryota > Metazoa > Arthropoda > Malacostraca > Isopoda > Cymothoidae > Ceratothoa > Ceratothoa steindachneri. The sequence continues at coordinate 14,505,182 of OZ018318.1, forward strand.
ATTTTCTGGTGACTTAGATTTATTTACCAAATCTAATTTGTTTTTTCATGCTGATTTTAAATATATAATCCATGTTTACCTCCATGCTATAGTTATTCTGTAATTTTTATTTTCTCGTTTCCCTGAAAGCTGCCCTCCGTACGGACAGAAAGGGTGCTTGTAGAAAGCAAATACTTTACAGTACATGATAGTAAGATAGTAATAAGTGTTATTGTCAAAATATTGACATTATTGTTTCCTTTTACAGGTCTCATGTTAGATTGATGGCTTCGTCAAGAGGAAGTTGCGTTAATGATCCAGACACCTTCTGCTACATATGTGGCTGTTACATGCTACTTCGTCAAAGACGCAATATATCAAACTTTGTGATCCTCACTTATAAGGCGTATTTTGATGTTTTTCAGGCGATCAAGATAAGATGTGGGCTCCACATGCTGTTCGCTATAGTTGTGTGGAACATCTTCGTGAGTTGACGAAATGAAAGAGAAATGGTCTTCCTTTTGGAATCCCCATAGTGCGGCGAGATCCAAAGGATCATGTATCGGACTGTTATTTCTGTCTGGGGAATACTAAAGGAATTAGCAAGAAAAGTCGGCATAAGATCGACTACCCCAACATTCCCTCGGCGATCCGGCCAGTACCTCATTCTGAGTCTTTACCAGTTCCGATTTTTAGGGGATATGCTTCCTCCGAGGATGAAATGATGTAACTGATTTGGACGTCTACGGAATGGATTCAGAGTCTGCAGATTCATCATCAGATGCTGAACAGTCATTAGCTTCTCACTGTTTCAATCAAGTGGATTTGAATGACTTGATACGTGATTTGGCGATCTCAAGAAAGCTGCATGACTTTTAGCCTTCAGAGGTTGAGTGAAAGACATATGATTGACAGGTTGGTACGGGTATCATATTACCGAACAAGTGAGAGTACATTTGTTAAATATTTCTCTGAGGACAAACAAATTGTATACTGCCCCGATGTTCCTGGTCTGTTTACCGAGTTGGGACTTGGTGCCTATAGCCCTGCTAAGTGAAGACTGTTTTGGGGTAGCTCCACGCGTAGCCTCAAGTGTGTCTTTTTGCTAATGGCAATGACTTTAGTGCAGTTCCTCTCGCGACAACTCTGTCCATCTGCGAAAAACGCACGATGACATAAGAATGGTCATGGATTTACTTAAGTACCATGAACACAATTGGATCATATGTGTAGACCTTAAGATGGTCAACTTCCCCCTTGGCCAGCAGAAGCTATATAAAAAGTTCCCATACTATATCTGTATGTGGGACAGTGGTGCCCTTGACAAACACTGGTCGCAAAAGGATTGGCCAGTTCGAGAAACTTAGAAGCAGGAATGCCAAACATTGTTAATGAGCCAATCGTAAGTCGAGAGAAGATCGTTTTCAGTACTTAGTATCGGCGTTTTCTGCATTATCATACAAAAAAATATAAGGAAGAATATTTTATGTTTCCCAAATCCGAAGATTTCTGAGTGATTATAGATTCGTTAACACCATGAATGAAAAAGAGAAGGCAGCCTGCCTCTCATTTTCTGCCTTTGTTCGTAACTTCTTGAGAAACAAAAAAAGCTCATAACTACGATGCTTTTTAGCATATTGTAAACTGGAATGAAACATGAGTGTGAACCTGTATTTCCTGAATAGTCACCTCGACCGATTCAGAGAGAACCTGGGAGCCGTGAGCGACGACCAAGTGGAATGCTTCCAACAGGATTTGATGACGATGGAAGAGCGCTACCAAGGTCACTGGAAGAAAGACATGATAGCGGAATACTGCTGTACGATTAGAAGAGATCAGCCAGAGAAGACTTACAAGAGAAAGAGTTACAAACGCAAATTTTTGCCCGATTGAAATCAAGAAGAGGTCCTCCAGCCTGAGGTACAGTCATTATTTAAATTATCATCTATTTGATTACGGTATAATATGTAATAAAATGTTTGTGCACAAAAATCTGCTTTACTATAAATAAAGCAAAATGAATAAGATAGGGATGATAAAATACAAATTATTGTAGAATATTAGTTATTGATATTACGAAAAATCTGTAGTATTTAGAGAGAATCTGATTTCAGATTTGAATTCAGTATGCTCGAATTAGTTAGTTTCGTGGTATGACATTATATTATATCAATACCATATTATATATGTAGGGGAGGGACCAATAACAAAGGCGAAACGACAAGTAACGGAACGCCACGAGTTTCGACGCGCGGAACAGCTTGAAAGAGTGCAACGAGGTCAGCTAAAATTTGGGCAATGGCAAAGCTCAAGGTTATTTAAAGAGGCATGAACAAAAATATGATTTTCTTTACATAAAAATAAGAGAATTAATGGGAAAAATTACATTGGCAAACGATGGGGGAAATTCTGAGTTATGCATCAGACTATGAGTTAAAAATTAATGTATTACAGAAGGAGACTATTCAAATGGGGAGGATTAACTCAATTGGGTTGCTGAAAGGGGAGAGGGATTGGCTTACGGAGGATTCCGGGTGAGACTTTATGGTAAGGCTTCACAGATGTCTTCTACAGGCAATAAACGTGATGGCGAGGGCGCTCGGAGCTTCTGAGCGGGAAGTTAACGTAATGACAGTTCTCTAAAACGGTAGGGGAGGGGGGCGGTAAAGTCCGGTACAGGGGAGAGTATTTTGGCCACCTGAAAATGAGAGGCGAACGAGGAGGGCTTCGACAGGAGTTGATGGGTGGAGTCGGAAATAATTGCTCGGTAGTGATCGTCAAATGCAATTACCTCACTGGCTGGGGCTAATTCCAACACACAAAAGTTTAGCCATCACTTTGCTTTGTCGTTAGCACCTGACTTGGAACTAGGGAAAACTTCTTGGGTCCGGGCGAGACTTCTCATCTCTGTGTCTGCCACATGCAAGACGAGCCCTATATATATCCGAGGCTCTCCCCGCCAGGGTGGGGAAAACAGCGCTACTCTTGAATGGCCTCGAATCTTTACGCCGAGGCGATTCTAACCCGCGTAAAGGTGGTCCCTGGTGGACGCGGTTTGAGGCTTCCGCTTGTGGAAGGGAGGGGGGGAGGCTTAGCCATTTAAGCCTAACTAACTTCTAGAATCTTCACCAGCGCAAGGACTTCACTTCAGTGCTGGGAAAAAAAAATTTCACGTGGAATTCCCCCACAGGTAGGAAAATGTACTTTTGTCAATTCACCAAATACATTCTTCCCCAGTGTAATTAAAATGAGATAGGATTCTCAAATGAAATTAATATATTAATGTAACTAGGTTCAGAACAAAAGGGGAAATTTGACAATACTAATAATGGAGGGGGTTTCAGTCTCACGGTTCGATGACTTCGAGGAAGGTCCTTCTGATAGAGATAGCTAAACTTCCAAGATGACGTTCGACGGGGAATGTGGGAATTATCGTAATTCCACTGAAAGAGGAATCTAGTTTTCCTCAAAGGTAATCGATGGAGATTTTCTTCGGTTCGATTAAACTAAGGGAAACTTGCGCAAATTCAAAGGCTTGCCTTTCACTGAAGCTACTAATTGACTCGTGTAGAATCACGGCTGAAGAAGTCTGCTCTCTGAAGAACGCTCTGGGACGAGGCTAAAAGGACGGCCTTGAGGTGCGGGCTGGACTCGTTGAACTACAGAATAGCCCGAATACTCGTATGCCCGATTTTGGAGGGAAATGGAAAGATTGGAGAAAGGATTTACAAGCTCCAGACATCTTAATCCGGAGGTGGAGTCGATTTATCACTTAGCAGCAAGGGGCGAGAGAGCGCGGCTCTTTCATACTTCGTCACCGGGGCGGGGGGAGGGGGGGATGCTTGAGATGAGTTCGTAGGATTGAGAAATATTTTCCTAACTTGCTCAGGAGTCGAAAATTCGAGAAGGTTCTAACAGGACCTATAATCCATGGTTGTGATATCATAGCACGTGGTCGCCGGTAAATATTTGTGGGGGGGGGGGCAGAGCTTGTTCTTTTACACCCCGTCCTTCCATACGATAGAACTTTTCTAAGGAAGAAGGAAGGGTGTGATAGAACGGTCTGAGTCCGCTTAAATTCAGCCGCTATCACATGTTTAGAAACACATGCTACCCAAGTGCATCTGCCAGAGGAAGCAGAGCGCGTTATCGCCACCTTAGCCAATATTTAATCAAGGAGATTCATTCCCCCGTTTTGCCTCCATACGTATATCTCACCAGATTGAGTTAGGCTTATCGGCTGATAAGGTATTTTCCCAGGCGCGACCGGGGCATTCCCCCCGTAGCCTCCAACTCAATTGTCCCCTACGCCAAGGTGATGGCTTCGACGATTTATATCATAGCTTTCCCGATTGAAGCAGATCAGATCCAGATTATCTTCGCGAGGCATCACGCCGAGACGGTCTCCCTGGTGCACCATAGGTACTCTCTACCTCGAGATCCATCTTATTGTCCAGAAGAGGACAATATCCCTTGAGTACCAAGGTTTGTGCCTAGGAGATGCCAAGTCAATAAGCCCCCACCTGTTGTTCAGAAAGAGAACAACGTTATAACAGCCATTGTTTTTGAGCCCGTTGACAAGATACGGTTCTCACCCTCCCCCCTGTTGTTCAGAAAGAAAACAACGTTAGAACAGCCATTGTTCTTTGAGCCCGTTGAGAAGAGACGGTTATCACCACCCCACTGTTGTTCAAAAAGAAAACAACGTTAGGAGAGCCATTGTTCTTCAAGCCCATGCGTCAAGAAACGGTTCTGATTCCCAAGACATCACGTCAGGATAATTTAATTCCTCCTTTTTTAATGTTCTTCAAGAGAATGCTTGATTTCAACAAAAACCTTCCTTGTTCATCTAAAACCTTCCCGATTTGCTGTCACAAAGATCGCTCGTACCTCCTTGCCCCACCTTGCTCTCACTCTTCGAAGACAGTCCTTCCCCTTCGCTAAGGACAACCCCCCCGAAGAACCCTTCTACTGGAAATTGCCAGTGGGCCGAAGATGCCTCCGCATCGTCTTCCTCTGCACAACGACTTTGTAATTACGTAAGCTGATCATTACCTTTAATCATCTAACCTTTTGTCATCGCTACCCTGTGCTGCAAATGGTTTAACGAACCTTTCTCCCCCCCTTAATTTTTATTTGTTTACCTTTTTTAAATCTCTACAAATCTTAATCATCGGATTAAACAGATATTCCCATGACCCTTTCCATTCTCCGTTTATGTAAACATTTTTTTTTTGTGTGTTGTTGATAGTTTAATTAATAAAACTCTATTTTATTAATGATAGCCATATTATTATCCTTGAGCTCAGTTCCACTTCTTAAGCATATTGAAGATAAATAACCTCGGTCAATCAGATTACCACGAACTTGAAATATTAGAATAATTCCCTCAACGAATAGTTATACATGCTATATCGTCGAGAGCCTATTCTACGACATATATATATATATATATATATATATATATATATATATATATATATATATATATATACTATTCAAATTTGGTATCATGTGTGTAAGGTTTAACGCAATATCTTAGCAAACACTGGTCTCAGTCAAGTGAAGCATAGTGTTATTTGTTATAGGAATAGAGTATAGTAGTTCCCTTTTGTTTTAACGATTGCTCTCCCCTTTTTTGAAATTTAAGAAGCTGGAGTAGCTCAAGGAACTGTTATAATAATTTGTTTGTGTTTTTTTTTGTGTTATTTTAGTCATTGGTTTTCTAGGTTGAGAAAACAATTACGAATAGTTCAGTGCCCATATTTAGGGAGGCCAATTCTCTAGAAGGTATAATTCTTATTGCATGGAATTTAGTTGGTTGAATATTGCGCCCCCAAGTACAAATATGACTCAGTTTGAAATCTTCAAAGCGCAAGGAGAATCCTTGGGACTTTCCGGCAGAGAATTGATTTAGTACGTTCAAGAGGAGCAACGACAGAAAGAGATAAGTTAAGAGAAAAAAGGCAAAGAGAAAGAGAAGGAGAAATCCAACGAGAAGAAAGAGAAAGAGAAATCCAACGAGAAGAAAGAAAAAGAGAGCAACGGAGAGGACAAGCTTAGCTTAACCATTAGCTTGAAATGGCTAAAGTACAGGTCGAAATACAATCAGTCAGTTCACGTTCAGAAGCCCCGCCCAATCTCCCACTTAAGATCCCCAATCTCAGGGATGGAGAAGATTTCGGAGCATTTTTAGCCCACTTCGAAAAGATCCTCGAAATCAATAACCTGGATAGGAGGCCCAAGTTGTAGTAAGATTACTTCCCCTTTTAAATTGTAAATTGCGCGACATTTTCATATTTCTACCATCTGAATGTACAATTGACTACAGCACCTTAAATGCTGAGTTATTGGCCGCTCATAATATGACTCCCGTTTTCTACCGACAAGAATTTCGAGGAGGTCGTATTTTTCCGGGACAGACGTTCCTTCAATTCGGACACATTCTTCAAAGGAATTTTAAATTCTGGTGAAAATCCTTAAAGGTTGATCCTAACTACGAGTCCTTACCAGACTTCGTGTTGCGGGATCAATTTTTGGCGTCACTCCTGACGAAGATCCGCGCGTTCGTCAAGGATCTTTGGTGCCCGACCTTTAAAGCGTGTCCCGAAGAAGCGGATGTCTGTGCTGCAAGCCCTAATTTATACTCCAAGGAGAATCGAACTTCTCACCACTCCACCTACTAGGAAAGAAGGCATGATTCGCTCCCCTTCCTAGGAAAGCCGACGAATTTTCCGGGCCCCGTAAAACCCCAAAACTTCTTTCCACCAAACCAACAACGGGACATCAGACCTCCCGTTAAGATTTCTCCTCCATCACTCTTCCCGAAGCGACCAATCATATGCTTCACCTGCGGTGTAGAAAACTATACGAGCTGAAATTGCCCCCAAAATTCTAGGCTTAAAAGCGGACCAGCCCACTAAGTTCACCAGATTAATGCCCCCCTGGCTCCTCCGGTGGTGCAGATCCAAGCATCAACTTTCCTTCTCCATCAGGCCACCAGGTAAATTTTATTTTTGATAAAAGTTCCCCGGGAACTTCGACATTTGAGGAGGGCAGCGTGAACGGCTGCCATCTATCTACTCTCAGCAGGGACACAGGGTGCACGTGTTTCATCATGTCCGATGAGCTCCTTCCCCCAGTGGACCCTAACCACGAAAAATTTGCGGTGGTACATGACTACCTTGGGCGGGCGAACCCATTCCCCGTCGTTAGATGTTACCTGCAGTGTCAGTATTATGATGGCTTGGCTGAGGTCATTTCAGCACCCATACAATTTTGTTCCGTACTTATAGGAAAGAGCCCTCAAGTAAGTCCTGCCACTGTGTCCCAGGCCAACCTTCCTTGAGGCCGAGCTAAGAAGAAAGCCCAGGAGCCCGTCCCGCTAACAACCCAGATACCGTCCGAATTCTCGGAGATCCATAACCAGAGGTTTAGTTCCGAAGATCAGAAATTTGAGCCCTGTGATGAAGTACTCCTACTCCTTCCCACAGCGAGTAATAAATTACTGAGCCAATGCAAAGGTCCGTACTCGGTCCACGAGGTACGAGGACCGGTAGATTACCTCATTAGGACCCCAGCAGGCGATAAGCTCTACCACGTCAACTTATTGAAAAAGTACCACTGACGCGCCCATGGAGATACGTTCGTAGCACTGGACGAAACATCGGCGCTTAAAGAGGATTACCTCGCGGAGTCCCTTAATGTCAAACAGACAGTGTGAATCCAACGTGATGCTGATTACCCTCTTCCTTCCCTGCCAGACGAGTCTTTTGAACCCTCTGACCTGGATATCGACGCGCAGCTGACACCACATCAAAAGAGTCAGCTAAAAGAACTATTATGTCAGTTCGACAACGTTATTTCAGAAAAGCCTGGATGTGCTACTAGTTTTGAGCATGATATTAAATTAACCACCTTAGAACCTGTCCGTCCAAAACCCTATCCCTTTCCGATTCATTTACGCTAAGCTTTTAACGCCGAAGTCGATAATTTGATTTAGCTAGATATAATAGAACCTTCCACCTCTAGTTATTGTTCCCCAATCGTCATGGTCAAGAAACCTAATGGCTCTTATCGGATGTGCATTGACATCCGGAAGTTAAATTCGGTAACTGTGTTCGACGCCGAGCCCATCCCGTTGGTAGATCAAAACCTTCACCTTTTTGAAAACGCCAAGTTTATCTCAGAACTTGATTTGTGCAAGGCGTATTACCAAATTCCCCTCCAGCCCGATGTGAAAGCATATACTGCCTTTGCAACTGAGAAAGGCTTAATGCAATTTAAGCGCCTTCCTTTTGGCTTCGTGATCGCTTGTAGTAACTATAACCGTCTCATGAAAAGGTTGTTAGATGGACTCCCGAATGTCTCCTTTTACTTCGATAACATCTACGTCGCTACTCGTAAATGTATTCATCATTTAACTACCCTATTAGCTCTCTTCGAGCGACTGCGCGAAAATGGCCTCACCATTTGCCCCAGCAAATGCAATTTTGCCCACGAAACCAAAAAAAACTTGGGTTTTAAAGTAGGACAAAGCCAGTTAGGTCCACAGGAGGACAAGATTAAGGCAATCACCGATATGCCCCTCTCGAATACTAAAAAGCAATTATGATCATTCCTAGGATCAGCTTCTTCCTATCGGCAATTTGTCCCGAATTTCACTGCAATTTCGGCGCCCCTCAGCTCCCTTTTAAAATGAATTCCCCCGATCGACTACGTTGGAATGATGTCGCTGTTTCTCATTTTCATCACCTCAAGAGTAAGCTCATTTCTGGCCCCATTTTGAAGTTGCTCAACCCGGATAAATCCTTTGGGATTAAGACCGACGCGAGCAACGAGGGCATTGGAGGTGTACTCCTTCAATATGAGGCTGATGGAATGAGTCATCCAGTTGCATATGCTAGTCGCCAGTTATTACCACGCGAAAAGAGATATGCAACTTTTGAAAAGAAAGCTCTAGCGATTATATGCGTTATTGACAAGTTTAAAATGTATTTGATAGGAAAAGAATTTCAGATAGGAACTGACCACTGCCCGTTGGCCTATATTCGGAATGTACGAGACTCCAACGGTCGAATTATGCGCTGGAGTACCAATTAAAGATAAATTATAAAAAAGGTTCCGATAATCAGGTCACTGACGCACTGAGTGGGAATGCATTACCAAATAGTGTAGATAAATTTGGAAATTCGTAGGATTAGGATCTCCATGTATGTATATACCGTCTTGTACGACTTAAATTAGATTCTCTTGTAATATAATTAGTTAACGTATATGTCTGAATTTTGTGGCTCAATGTCTATTTTTTTTTCCTCGTATGTGTATATATTTGTACCCATTAAATTACGTATAAATTATTTTGTCCCATATGTACTAATTTTATATTATTTCATTGCTCCATCTCTCTTTGATGGTTAAGTTTGTATTAAAGGTTAGTTTTTCCTATAATCAAAAGATCAACATAATCATATGTATTAAGGTAATACTAGCTAGGTGCATAAAAGTACGGTCAGGGAAAGAAAGCGAGTTCTCCACAAAGGAGCTCTATGGTTGTCCCTTCTCTCTCTTTTTTCGAAGTAACAACTTGCCTTGGAATGAAGGGGTGTGATAAAACGGTCTGAGGCTGCTTAAATTCAGCAGCTATCAGATGTTTAGAAACACATGCTACCCACGTGCATCTGCAAGGGAAAGCAGAGTGCGTTATCGCTACCTTAGTCAATATTTAATCAAGGAGGTTCATTTCCCCGTTTCGCCTCCATACGTCGATCTCGACAGATTGAGTTAGGCTTATGGGCAGATAAGGTATTTTTACAGGCGCGACCGGGGCATTTCCCTGAAGCCCCTCCCTCAATTTTCCCCTACGCCAAGGAAATGGCTTTTACTATATATATCATAGCTTTTCCGATTGAAGCAGATCAGATCCAGAATAACAAAAAACGGTTATCACCCTCCCCTCCTGTTTTTCAGAAAGAGAACAAAGTTAGAACAGCTATTGTTCTTTGAGCCCGTTGACAAGAGACGGTTCAGAAAGAGAACAACGGTATAACATCCATTGTTCTTTAAGCCAGTTCGTCAAGAAACGGTTCTCATTCTAAGACATCACATCAGGATAATTTAATTCCTCCTTTTTAACGTTCTTCAAGAGAACGCTTTGTTTCAACAATAACCTCCCTTGTTCATCTAGAACATCCTCGATTTGCTGTCACAAAGATCGCTCGTACCTCCGAACCCCACTTCGCTCTCACTCTTCGAAGACAGTCCTTCCCCTTCGCTAAGCACAACCCCCTGAAGAGCCCTTCTGCTGGAAATCGCTAGTGGACCGAAGATTCCTTCGCATCGTCTTCCTCTGCACAACGACTTTGTAATTACGTAAGCTGAGCAATACCTTTAATCATCTGACCTTTTGTCATCGCTACCGTGTGCTGCAAATGGTTTAACGAACCTTTCCCCCCCCCCTTAATTTTTATTTGTTTACCTTTTTTAAATCTCTCGAAATCTTAATCATCAGATTAGTCAGATATTACCACGACCTTTTCCATTCTCCGTTTATGTAAACATTTTCTTTTTGTGTGTTGTTGATAGTTTAATTAATAAAACTCTATTTTATTAATGATAGCCATATTATTATCCTTGAGCTCAGTTCCACTTCTTAAGCATATTGAAGATAAATAACCTCGGTCAATCAGATTACCACGAACTTGAAATATTAGAATAATTCCCTCAACGAATAGTTATACATGCTATATCGTTGAGACCCTATTCTACGACAAGGGGACATCGCAAATTTAGATAAGAGGAATTATTATTAAGGTGTTAGCCTGATAAAAAAAGGGGACTTGACCTGTATTTGACAAGCTTACAAAAAGGCTATGATATTGAACTGAGTAAAAATTAATTTAAATGGCTAGACAAAAAAAAACAACTTAAATTAAGACACAAAGTTAGAACTTTGTCTAAAAGGGTAGTGGAACAACTCCAAGAAACATACACTATATTAAATAAGTATCTACAGGTACCAGAGATATATGTACAGACTGAAAAAAAAGAAAAATATTATATACTTGATGAGCTGACGGGTTTACAGGTGACCTATAAATTAGCGGATTAGCCAGCATTGTCGGCTAATGAATTGTGGCTAAGATTATCAGCTATACAATTTTCGGTACCACGTATATACCAAACTTTAAACTAATATTGCCAGAGTATGAAAAGCTATCGCATTATACGTCCGTTTTTGCTCTTAGTATTTCGGAGATACGACCTTGGGCGATGGTCAGTTTCGATAATAAACTCTTTTCCTATGGAATACATGCTAAATTTGGTAATACGCCATACGATAGCTAAAGCTTCCCGTTCTATTACGGAACAAGTGCGTTCACGGGGAACTAGCTTTCGGCTCGCATAAGCCACTTGGTGGCTTTGACGTCTGGCAGTAGCTTTGAGATTTCATGAAAGGGGATCTCTTCTGAAGGAGGGCACTTAAAAGGGCGGAAATAGACGTGAAGTTAGGGATAAATCTACGGTAAAAGGAGGTCGATGCCATGAATGACCTCAGCTGTTTCTTCGTGCGGGGAAGGGGCATATCGACAATGGCTCTGACCTTTTTGTCCCGAGGTCCCATCTGATGTTTCCTAACATTGAGGCCCAGACTTAATAGTATCGTATGCAAAGTAGTACTTACTGGAGCCAAGGGTGAATCCGTGCTGATGAAGCCTAGTAAGTAGGGCGCGGAGAGCTATCACGTGTTGTTCCCACGTAGACGTTGCAACATAAAGGTGAAGAAGTACAAGGAGACATGCGGCAAGTCATCCACAATCTTTCGCATCATCCTATTATAGTTGCTACATGCAGTGACTAACTTGAAAGGAAGTCTTTTAAATGCATAAGACCCTTGTAGGTGTGAAAGGTAGTATACTTACACGCGTTTTTACAGATGGAAATTTGATAGTAGGCTTTGCAGAGGACCAGACCGGAAATAAATTTAGCTTTCTCAAAAAGGTGGGGATTTTCGTCTATAAGGTGAATATGTTCTGCATCAAACACCGTGACCGAATTTAATTTTGGAAAATTCGAGAATATTCGAACAGGAAATGACGTCGTCCATGGCGCGATAGTATAGCACGTGGTCTCCAATAAATTTGAGGAGGGGGGGAGGGTCAGAGGTAGTTATTTTACACCATAGCTTAGGACAAATCCAAACTTACATATTTTGCTTTGGTTAGTGATTAGGAATTTCATTTTTCTTTATTAAGCCTTCATTTCTTTTCAATAGATGCTAGATGAGTCCTATTTGTTAACGCTTCACTCACTAGACTATAAAAAAATATTAAGGGCTTCATTTCAAAAATAAAAGTAGGAAATTAGAACGACCATTTGAAGAATTCGTTAGCACATAATGCCCGTTGGTTCGCTTTCTCGAATGATTTGTTCCGATGCACGTTTTCCGGTGAAGAGAAAGAGGATTAAGCACTAAATTACGGTTTTAAATGCAGAATTCAAGACATTTTACATATGTTTGATCATCCTTAAGTAATGGTAGAATTGCTTATTTCTGTTTTTTATATTTTTTCTTTTAATGTCCCTTTCTCGAATCTAGCAACCACATAACAGGGAGAATGAAAGAGGGAGTAGAAGAAAACTTAGCCCAAATGACGCTTTGCCAAGAGCCATTATCCACTATCTGGTAAAACCTGCTTGATATAATCTTTATAGACTTTGGAATGTGTTCTAGTTCCTTTTTTTATTTAAATTGAGAAGTTGCGTTTCTGTTTTATTGCTTTGTTTTTCCGAATTGTTTTTATGACGATCTTTACTCTTGAATGTGCCAAAATCAACTAACTGGTATACTGTTTAAGGCTTAGAAGATTTTTAAAATAATCGCAGGTTATAGATCCTGAATAAAAGTGGTAATGGATCCTATATTACTAAGTATAATTGAGAGAAAAAATTTAAAGTGTTGCCTGATGGGTTTAAATTTATATAAAGAAAAGATAAAGAGACGCAGTGCGAACAAAATGTTAAGTTTGTTAGAAGCGTTTAACCTTTTTATTCTTAAATTGTAAAGATGCATTCGAAAGCTTGCAAAGAATTAGAACATTCAGGCATGCAAAGCGCGTTCGATTATGTGGTTTAAACTGATGCGTTTGTGGAAGGAGCTCTGCCCATCGTAAATGTTGTGTATGCCATTGTAATCAATTAAATGAACAATTAGTGTTTGAGTGCAAGAGGAGTAGCGTATTTTAGATGTTTCAATAAAGTTTCTCGTAGTTTTTACAACTGTGTATTGATCTGACCAGTTTCTCATAATAAAAGAGACAAGAGAAGAATTATCAGCATTGAAAATTTTAGGGTTATAAAGGAATAAACTGACGATGTTCCTCAAGTCGCCCATTAACAAAGAACCTTGAACTTTAGAACATTTTCTCTAATTGTTTACCTTCGTCTGTCATACAAATATTTAGACAGCTGATCTACTCATTGAGGAAAATCTTAAGATGTCAGCGTTTCTTTTTCTACATACACAATGGCCTTTAAATAACCCAAAACGAAAAATAATCCAGATGTTTTAAGTAAGTTCTACACGGAGGCCATTCGACAGGTGCATTTAAATAAATCCATGGTATAGGAAACTACTTGTCCAGATATTGCCTGACTTCATCCACATAGTGAGCTCTGGGTCCGTTGTTCTAAAACCACGTTGCATATACTCATTTGAGATTCAGGTTGCGTAAAAACACGTCGGTATTCTACATTTCCAGGTAGCTTTCTTATGTGGTATTGTTTTCATAGAAGAAAAGGGCAATTAATTTGCATTATTACATACCACTTCTAACCTTTAGTCGTTCAATTTTCTGATCTTTAGTGGCGACAAACCAGTGAAAGTGCTTAGAGGATCATTAACACGTGATTTTGGTGATAAGTTCACTGGATACTTACCTAAAAGTTGTCCTCATAAGACAGCAAGATTCCAGTGGAAAGGTCGGTGTTGCAGTCCATTCTAATAAAGCCCACACAGCAAACATGGTCATCCACCCTGTTTCTGCAGTACCTTCAGTTTGATCTAGATGCCGCTTCTCCACCTTCATAGTTCGATTAATGCGGCATTTATTGACGACAATTTCACCAGACTTTGGGGGCATGAATTTCTTTGAACAAAACATCAAAGCGTATGAATATATCAGTAGGTGGTAGTTCGTTTATAGAGTCTTTGGAGGTTTTGAACATAGTTTTTCACACACACCTCCTGTCTCCATGAATTTGGCAATTATTCGTCCAAGCGAGGAGTGAAAAATTTAGTTCTCATGTGGATTTCGGAAAATAAACTCATATCCAATTCTATTGTTTCGTGTATCCAGTATCATCATTATCTTTATGTGTTACTCCTCTTGGGTTAGCATCGTTGTTCAGCTCTATTACAAACCATGCAAAATAAAACAACAAAGTTAACTTTTTTCCATATGATATGTGACTTACTGGACTTCTTGTATAAGGAAAGGAATAATTTAAACAGCAATTAAGGAAGTATATAGGCTTGTAATCTCGCATTAAAATTTAAGAACATAAAGGATAACAAAGAGGCTACCTATTTATTCCGTGACACAAATATATATTAAGAGATAGCTAACATTTCTTACGCCATAGAGATTATATTTACCCATTTTCCTTCCAGTAGAATTAAAATTTCGTTTGCACAAAATATAATTATTGGCACCAGATTTAATACTATAATCAGAGTGTTAGAATGCGGTTAAATAGTTTAGGGTGAAATTGCAGGAGGACGGCTCGCAAAAAACACTGAATCTCGTCCAAGAATTCCCACTACAGAGGGGAGTAAAAAAAACCTCTAGAATATCGCCTTTTAAAAATATAAACATAAATGTAATCTAATAAATAAATAGGCTAAATCTTTGTGCTAAATCACATGAGTTTTATTATTTTAATATATATATATATATATATATATATATATATATATATATATATATATATATATATATATATATATATATATATATATATATATATACATTGAGGATAAATCCCAGAGCCACCAGAAATGGATGCAACATCTTTTAATTTCTTACAACGTTTCGAAAACTACAAGTTTTCATCTTCAGGCTAGAATAAGTTTACTAAAGTTAATACATTTGAAGAAAACATGCAAAGGCCAACAAGACATTAAATTATTTTTAATTTTATATATGATCTAGTAATAGTTAAATTTGTTTTAAAAACGACTCAAAAAAAAGGTTAAGAAATTTGAAGTTTATTTCATAAATTAATTAATAACTATAAGAGAAATTGACGCGGAAATAGTTAAAGATAATAAATTTAAACTTTTTTTTTAATTTTGTAAACACTGTAAGAGTTAAAAAACATTTAATATATAAACAGTAAATTTTAGTATTTATAGGTTACAGTGACGCTTGGCATGAATATGAAAACTTGTAGGTTTCGAAACGTAGTAAGAAATTAAAAGGTGTTGCATCCATTTCTGGTAGCTCTCGGATTTATCTTCAATATTAAATGCAGGTTTCACGGCCGAGCTCCATATATATATATATATATATATATATATATATATATATTTATATAGTACAAGAGAAAGAAGAATTGGACGCGAATGAGCAAATGAAACAAGAAACCGGAGTTTTTTTAAAGGCAAGAGAAAAGGACATTAGAAGAACGCAGAATTAAAGCAAGCAGAGGGCGGCACAGTGAAGGTGATCCTTTACTGAGAAGACAGAAATAACGCCAGGGGAAAGAGGTTTCAAAATTCCTGGTCAAAACTCCTACCCGGGTCTGCTGATTGACGGTCAGATGCTTTACCGCTAAGCTACCAGGCACAGTAACTATATTTTGCCCAAAGTGTTACCCCATCAAACCCAGTATCTCTCTAAGCTAGGAACTTCCAAGAAATTTTTATACCACGTAATATGAAGACCCAGGTATTACACTAATCATTTATTGCCCGGACGTTTCGGACCTTCACTAGGACCATCTTCAGCGACTGTGTCGACTAATGAGAATGAGAAGAAATAATGAAGATGAGAGTTAAAAGAATGCATTAAATAATGGCTAAAAAAGCAGATGAAGACAAGTTAAAATAATAAAATTGACAATTATTGAGATTAAAGTAAAAACACAAATAAAAATATATAAATGCATTCTTTTATATCTCATCGTTATTATTCCTCCCTATTCTCATTAGTCGACACAGTCGCTGAAGATGATCCTAGTGAAGGTCCGAAACGTCCGGCCAATAAATGATTAGTTTAATCACCTGGGTCTTCATATTCCTATTATATATATATATATATATATATATATATATATATATATATATATATATATATATATATATGATATATATATATATATATATAGATATATATATATATATTTCTATGAGTATTTGTATATGTCTTTGTATGTGTGTATGCATGTATCTGTAAGTGTGCGTGTTCATGTGCATCTATATATGTGTGTTTGTATAGTATGTATGTGCATAGGTATATTTATAAGTATATGTATATCTGTATAGGGATAGAGAGGAAATAAAGACTACCTCGGATGTGAGCGTTCATCTACTTATGATAGCGAGTTTTAGGTTTGCTTGGGAACTGTGGGTTCTAACAATCCCTTGGCTTACGAACTTAACTACTAATGGTATACATCACCAGCTACGTAGAATCCATGTGCACCAAAATGAGGGTAAACTTCGTTGACTTAAA
Source organism: Ceratothoa steindachneri (assembly GCA_963969495.1). Classification (NCBI taxonomy): domain Eukaryota; kingdom Metazoa; phylum Arthropoda; class Malacostraca; order Isopoda; family Cymothoidae; genus Ceratothoa; species Ceratothoa steindachneri. Next base: position 14,521,897 of record OZ018318.1, read on the forward strand.
GAAAAACCTAAGAGAACAGGAGGGAACATCATTTGCCTGAATGAAGAAAGAAAGAAATTAAGGAGTAGGAACTTCTTTACGTTTAAAAAGGGTCACATACTCTAATAAGGTAGAAATGACACATCCAATTTGCGTAAAAGTCCTCATACAGATAAATAGCTCTATTTATTAGAGAAAATAGGAAAATTCAATTGATTAATCAAATTAGAAGTTAAAATAGCTAAGAGGTATTCCTATAGGCCATCTACGCCTATTCACCTATATCTCACTCGGAATCCGAAGTTAATGTCTTATATAAAGCATTCATCTAATGTTCATCCACAAGGCAGCGATAAATTTAAGATGGTTAGTGGCAGGTTCAAGAAAATTGAAAGAGGAAGACACGATAATCGATCTAAAATGGAAAAAGCGATAGATGATCTACAGGAAAATTCACAGGACGAAAATGAACGAAGCGATAAAAGAATAGAATTTGAAGAAGGATCAAATATTTACAAATTATTCCTCAAAGAGACAGAGCAGAATATGGATATGGGTGGAACCAAACTAAAAGAAAATGAGATTGATTGCATACTCTTTAACGGGAATATTTTATTATGGAAATAGCAATTACAGCTCTTTCAAATATTACCGAATACAGCTTAGTTATAACAATATCAAAATAGATATAAAACAGAATCACAACAGGGCGGAAATGAACAAGGGTTGAACTTCCACTACACCTAGCTCTTATACGTTTACGCATGATATAAATAAAATGTACATCATAAATAGGAAACAAGATAAAAAAAAAATGAAATGAAACAATAGATAAAACATTAGCTCAAAGCCACTTCTTCAAAAAATAAACGGTCATACCAAAGCTCTCGCACAGGATGTCACCTCTTGTACAAGTGACCGACCTTAGTAACCCCCCCCCCCAAAAAAAGAAGAATTTGGACATCCACCGTGGCACTAGCTTCTGCAGACTATTAGATTCGATCCAAACTGTCGCTCAGAAAAGTCCTTGCGAGCGCTCCATCCAATTTCCTTCGTTCCGCTTCTGAGACCATATCTGAGAAGCCTAAGAGCAATATAAACTTGTCTATGTATTTTGGAGGAGGTAAAAACAAGTGAACAATTCAGGTGCGGTGGCATGCATCTTCCTACTCCATGGGCGGTTTCTTATATTTTTTACCACACAGCAGGAATGGGCTTCCCTAATATTCGTCATATAATGTAAGAAATAACAAAACTTTGGACAAAGAGCAGCACAATATAGGAAATTGCGCATCAACATGGAGGAGGCGGTGCGGATGTCTCACTATTTAGCCAGTTTTTAGCGCACTCAATTATTTACTATGAATTAAAAATGGCTCCTGAACAACATTGGTGAAAAACCTCAGCTCTGTGTTATATTGAAAGCACTTCGACATTGAAGATGCAGGCAGCGCCTGAAAGTTGATTGTCAACTACAAACCGGGAAAGAATGAGGGGAAGCCGATTGCCGACTCGGAGTTGGAGCCATCCGTATATACAAGCACAGCTACAGAGTGGCCTATGGTGTGGTCTTAAGAAAGCCGTAATACACTTGGGAGCTATGAAATGTTTGTGCGCAGAGGGGTAGCGAAAAATATCCTCCGGTGCTTTCGAGTTACTTTGAACTCCCGAAAGTGTCGCTAAAGTCAAACTCGATAAGTTTAGGGGATGACTGTATAATATAGGCACCTTTAATAATACCTGGAATATAATCACAGCATTTCGGTCTTACTCAGTGTTCGGAATAGCGTATAAAATAGTAAAAGGAGTTAGATCACCCCAGCTCAAACCAGCAGAATTTCAATAGGGAACGGGCAGAAGGCTCCAGTCTTGAAGCAGAATATTATGATGGATATTGTCTACCATCCACGGTAGAAATACTGACAAGAGGATTGGAGCGGAGTGCAGTTTAAACAGCTGTCCAATTTTGACTAGAACAACGGATGTTGGAATAACAAAATATGGTGACTCTACCAGGTAAACACTACTAATAAAAAGATTCCATGGCTGCGAATGTGCACCTACCAAGTAAGCTGCTGATCGAAAACAAGACTATAGAGAGGGGAGGATCTTATGAATCTATACAAACCACGTTCTCCGACTATTCGCTGAGGTTTGAATGCTGGTAAGGGTTCCGAATGGGGAAACCGGAATAACGTTTAACGAAAGATGTCGTCACGGGCATAGGCTACAATATTATGGTCGGGAGAGTGTAGGTGGGAAAATATACTAAGAATCATTTTGACTGGCTTCTATAGTCTTATAGAAGAGTCCTGCCATTGAATGAAGACAACTATAAATACGAAGAAGAAGGACTACCGAGATTTAAAACAAAGGAGACTAAAGCCATCGTCCGTGGAAACTTACACAATGAGAAATGAAAGAGCAATGTATGTATCTATTACCCAGGTTTTAAATGTCGGCGATGTATGAAAGGAAAAATCAAGAAGAGAGGGCGAATGGGGACATCACAGTGAGGGAAAATCGAACACCCACTAGCTCTAGTTCCATAAAGAGGAAGGGAGGTGATGCAAATCCTTAGTACTTCGAGACAGGAGGGCAACGGGAAGGTGGCACCTTGCATGATATCTTGAAGATAGACATTAACAGAGGAGAAAAAGTTCATGCTTCCGCAGCTTCCTTTAATCAACTTATCGTCCACGGCCATTCCTTTGGAAGAATATCCTTCCTAGCCTATTAGAAAGAAGTTGACGGATTGATAAGGAAGATGGCTTTCTGTGAGGTATCATGGGTGTAGTTTTTATATGAATCTTAGCTTCTTTGACGCTTTTGCCTTCAAGGAACATATTAGGATAGATTAAATGCTTAGTGAAACTGGCAAGCCGAAAGTAGCATCTTCGGGAAAAGCTGTCTTCGTGATTGAATACTCTGATGATTATGTTTTTCACAAGATATGAGATATCGAAAACGATATAATGGATATTTGGATACGGGAGTGGCATCTTGCACGTACAGGACCAAATTCATTACGCTTGCTTCCGGAAGTAGAAAAAAATCGCCTTATTTACATTCAACGGACTCCGGAAGCGAACTTTTGTCTCAGATCTTAGCAGTACCCATACAAATAAAAAAAGGAAGGAGAGATTCAATGGTCGAAATGGGACATAGCACCAATAAAAGAATAAGATGGAGAATGGAAACAGCTCCACATGCCTAAGCTGGTTTAAGTGAATGCCATTCACCAGAAAGAGTTATGCCATGGTTATGCTCGGACCAAGGTGGAACTATGTTGCATTGCAACTACTCCGTCTGAAGCTTTAGTCTTGAATTTGTTTTAGAAAACCCTGAGCGGTGTCGATTCTTAGGAAAACATTCAGACAGAAAAGTAATAAAAAATGGTTGCGAGCTTAATCCCAACTCCAGTCAATAAAGTTTATCTTATTTAAAGTCTGAAATTCATTGGGATTCTCTCCAAGCATGGACAAGATTTAATTGGACCTGATGCACACACGCCCTTAGCAAGGTTATTAAAACCTGACTATCCAGCACAAACTGTCTCAGCTCTAAACTGAGATATTGCTGAAAAGAGTCGGCTCAGAAAGGTAAACCTTAACTATTTTTATTAGTGATGGACAGAACGAACCAAAGAACTGCCAATTTGTTTAATAGGTTGCAAGCCTCTCATTCCATTAGACGCGACCATAACACCAAACCTCGTTTATAGAGGTTCCGAAATTCCCCTTCTGGTACGGTATTAGGTAGATGGTTGGCTCATTAAGAGCAGATTTGATAAAAAATCAGGTTTAATGAGAATACAGTTGGAGGTGTTAAAGAGATGTAACTGAGGATGTGACAGTTATTCCAACGCCTATCTTTTATCTGGCATGAATTAGAGCCTGAATGACACGCAGTTTTTATTTGCAGAAGGTTTGTGCTACCGAAACTCAAGACAACGTAAAATGATGGCCTTCAAAATTATACTCTCAAATATGATGACTGAACCTAATGATGAAGTGACAAAGGCCCCTTAAGAAACTGCAAAAATACTTAACAGAAACAATTTTACAATGTAAACCTGGCAAATATAAATGAGATAAGTTAATCTAAAACAAAAATAGGTTAGAATTTTAAATAATAATAACAAAATTGTAGGCGTTCTCCACGCCCTAGAACCTGTTAAAGACTCACTAAGAGTGGTTTCCACTTCTGTATGGTCAGGTGAGTGTGAGTCCACCCTCAAACAGAACCGTTATGCCTGCATTGCGCTATAAGCACAGCCAGAACGATTTCGCTGTAGGTGAATTTTGTCGGGTTAGGGCTAGTGCTAGATTAGAATAAGTTTCAAGGCAAGGCTAACGCTCTTCCTTGCAGTCATTAGTGTTTTCACTTAATGGGAAAGACCCCTCTAGTTGAGGTGTGGACTCTAGAAGATTGTGACCTCAATTTCAGCCACCTCTTCGGGGAAAAAGTCCTTCCCGACCGCTTTCTGTGCATTCCATGGCAGGGAGGTTACGCCACCGCATTCGATATTGCAGCAGGCCACCGACTAGAATTTATCTACAGAGGTGCAGAACCCTTCAAACCGAGGTTACATTGAGTAAGTTGCATTCCTCTCTCGCCTCGTGCCTAAAAACCAACCATGGCCCGAACCATGAATCAACGCGGAGGTGAGCGAGGTTTGGCATTTTTGCTAGATTTGCTCAACAGGATGGCTATAATGCTCTCTTTTAGCAAGCCGGGTAGAGTTCACTCTACCCTTACTGTTTTCCACCCAATTTCTCTTATCTCCTGCATGTGCAAGTTGAGAGATGTAGAGAGACGCCATTTGTAACTTAAACTCTCTGAGTTATGGCTTTAGAGCTAGGAAACTCCTTTGACATCTCGGTATAGCTCTCGTGTTGGTGGCGCAGGTAGTTCTGCCAAGGACGCCACCCCGGTGGGTACCAACCATCTTTCACTATTTTTTGCCACGCCTCTGCTCCCAAAGTTTCCACAGCACCGGGAGTATTGCGTTCGTTTTTTTCGGAGCACAATGCATGGCACGCTAGAACCGTGATCTGTATACGAATGACTCTATTTCCTAGCAGGGAAACGGTTTCCACGCCGTATCCCTTCTGTTATACATCAGCGATGCTCTACCAATAACTGCCTCTGTCTTCATGGCTGAGATGGTTACAATATACCATTCGGTACCCGAAATAAGGCATTGTGGCCGGTTCAAAGACCTGATTGTAATATTTAGCGAATAACAAAGTGCCTAGATTGGCTTCTGGGCATTGGAATCTCAATAAAGCCCAGTTTGCAGTATCCGTGTATCCACCGTTGCCCCAAGCCCGATTGATGTTAAGACAAGTGAGAATTTCGGGTAATGAGCGCACAGATGAGGATGCCAAATGCCACACAAGGACTGGGAGACAAGTCCAACGTTTCGTTCTTCCACACACTAGTTACATATTTGTTAGGATTTTCAGCAGCCCTTCTGTCTGCTTGGCAAATAGAAGGGATACGGCCCAGGAGAACTTAAAGTTGCGTTCCATTGCGCCGCGACTGTTCCCATTGACCTACAGCCGAATGCTGCGACGGCTTAGAGGTACTTTCTCTCCTCTCGCTTGCGCCTTTATTGCGACGACTGCGTTTTCCACCAGACTGTTCAGCATATTCTGGTTGAATATTCCATTTTTGCTGATATTTGGGCATATTGCCTGCCCCGTTTCCGGATTAAGTAAGGTCGCTACCCTTTGACTCTTTTACCCACATACCTGGGAGGGCTGCCAGAATTCCTTAAATGTAATCGGTTTGAGGAAGAGCGGAACTCTGGTCTGCAGATTTATGGACTATCTGACCTTTTTGGAGGAGGCTCACCTCCATTTTAGTTGACTATCTTGGTGTTGGTCGCATGCTCTTGCGCCGGGGGCAGGTGGGCCTCCTCTTGACGCCAAATCGAGCAGTCTTCCTTTTCTTGCTTTAGTTTTCTTTGTTTGTTGTTTTTTTGTTTATAATTTTTAATCTAGACTAACATTAGGCTGCAAAGTAATTGCGACAACTTATGCCCTCAGAGACAGTCTCTAGATGGCTGCTGTAATATAAATCCGTCAATTTTGTGAATGTTTAGGAAAAACTTGAAACCTTTGGACTCAAATACGCCAAGCAGCTTCTCATGAAGCAGCCCATGGACCTCGAAGCTTAAATCTCCTTGATATTGTCTTGTTTTGGTTGAGGAGTGCGATGTTTTCATCCGAAGAGCGTCTTTCCTTTTTATGCTTTTGTTTTGTTTCGTAATTTTTGCGTTTTTTGTCTGTCTTTTTGTTTTGTTTTTCTGTGTTTTCTTACGTTTACAGGAATTTTAAAGTAGCCTGTTACCACAAGGAAATTTTAATTGTGGCAATGAAGCCCTTGGTGGTACTGCTCAGATGGCCGCTGTAAAAAAAAAACGAAAGCAGAAAATGTCATCTTATAGAAAATTAAACCTGGTCTCTTTAAGAACCAGGCCAATTCCCATTGGAGCTATGAATGCGAGATTTCCTTGGGCCTGAAGGCTGTGTCTACAAAAAAATGATTAAAATATACTTTTCGGCGCTGTAGAGATAAAAAAAGTCGTCTTTATTTCCACCAAACTCCTTCCACATGAATCTATGAGTGTGCCACCTACTCTAAACGGATGCATTTGAGTCTCATTAAGGTGTATTAAAGCTCGAAAAATCCCAATTTTTCACTTGAATTGGCAGCTTCGGAACGCCTTCCCTTTCTTACAAGGATTAGGCTTCCCGTTTTAAGGATAAAATCTCGTGAGGGAGGGATATAGTGAATAAAGGGACGAAGATAAAAAAGTAGCCGGAGACTAAGAATGAAAATTCCTCACAGTGAGTAGAAAAATGATAGTTCATTCTTTTTTGCTTTGATTTATGATTCTCGGAACGAAGCCTTGTTAAATAAAGGTACAACTGCTTTAGAGAAAATTAAATTTTTCCTGTAAGCTCTACCCTATCGTATTTACATAATTAAATATATCTAAATTCACAATTTATATGAAACATGAATATTCAAGGATACTTTCGTCTATCTTAGTTTACTGCGGCGTTAATGTGATATTCATTTATATATCCTTTTTCTATACTATTATTGTTTTAAATCTAATTTTGATGATATGCCAACTGAAATATAAAATGGGAAAAAATTAATGTGATATCACCTTACAACCGTTATGAATTTGCATAACCAAAAATGAGACGATGTTACAGACATCCAACCTAAAGAGAGACTCATTCTAAAAGCAAGCAAGATTCGACTTCTTTTCATATGAGAAAAAGAAACCCCTATTTTAGCCCATAAGAATATTTGGACCTTTCTTGAGGATATAGGGTGCGAAATATCCTGGCCAAATGTGTTCAGGAAATTTCTTCAGAATATATTTGGAAAAAGATATCCGTTACTTAGATACTCATTTTGTAACTTCGTGAAATATTAAAACATATTAGATAATACATTATTCCGACGTAAAAATTTCATTTCACAATCAATATTTTAAAATATTGCAATTGTATAGTAATCTAATACTTTGCTTTGAGAACAATGCATATGCGTATATAATATATGGGTGAAAACATTACATAAGGAAACAGTCTTTTAAGCCAAGGTGATATTTAAAAGCATCTTCCAAAGAATTAGAGCACTAATAAGAGATGCATATATTTTATCATATAATTACAATATATGAAAAATTATGGACCTAATTAATTTACCGATGAGTACTATTCATTTTGATTTGTTAGGATATGAATTTTACCAAATAGAAATTATCTGATTTAAATAATAAAAAATATACCTACGACTGCACTATGGTGAATCCTTATTGAAATTATTAAAGAAACCCTCGATAGGAAAATATTTTCTTCATGGCTCTTGTAAGGACGCGAGTTATATGGCAGTCCCTGGAAGAGAAGAATGAGATGGGAAGTGGAAATCAAATTGTAAGGAATGGGAAGTATAGGTGAATAGATAAAATACTCGATAAATGCAAGATTTGGTTTACCTGAAACAATAATTTAGTAGTGTGTTACAAATTTAGAAGGCACTCTATATTCTCAACTCCGTTGGTTTAAAGATAAAATACACTGGCCAACAAATTTGAACTTTTTTAATCATCAGAGACCTAAGCAAACATTTCTCATGGTATTTTTCTCGCTGATTTCAAATCTGACTTTAGTCTTTGTTTAGCACATCAGGTTTTCAAGATATTTGAAAATGCAATATGACCGCCGTCGCTGATAGAATGTAACGTTTTACTCTGATTTCTTTGCCGAAACTGGTGATATATGGTTGCATAGCACGATTGCTAGAAAGAAATTGGCTTCTGTATATCTCCATGTGCATTGTGAAGTTGAACCGACACAAAATGATGCATTTAACATAGAAAAACTTCAAAATTAATCATTCTCTTTAGGCATAAACATATGATAAAGATAAATAGCCATCTTTTGTTTATTCCACAAGCATCATAATGGTTAATGGTACTTATATTGCATGAATAAGATAGAGAGTTTTCATGGTCTTGATATCCTGGTGGAAACGCTCACTTTGCTCGTCACCTATGGTTCCAAGATTTTCTGGGAACAAGTCTAGGTGCGAATACAGGAAATGGATTTTTAAGTCACAGACGGCATCCAATTTCATTATAAGATTGAAGAAGGTTTTCCACGCCAACTATGTATGCAGGTGACTTGTTGATGCCCAGAAAGTTTGCCCATAACCACTTGAAGGCTAGCCATGCATTTAGTTCAAGAGGAGTGAGGGTCTTCTCGAAGTCAGCGGAGGCTAAAACCTCCCTGATTTGTGGTCCCACAAATATGCCTTCCTTTAGTTTTGCCACGCTCAGTTGTGGAATTTTTTTGCACAGTAATTGGAATCCCTGAGAATTGTGCTTAGCCATTGCTTTCACGAAGTTTTTCATTAGGCCCAGTCTCAAATTAACAGGTAGCAGATATATTTTCTGGGGCTCTACCATGAGGACAGACTGAATGAACACTGCTTATTCCAGGTTCATATGTAGATCGAAGTGGCCAGTCACGCTTGTCATAATATTTTGCAGTGGCACGGCTATCCCACAGGCAGAGGAAGCAACAGTGCTTAGTGAATCCTCCATGCATACCCATAGATGCACCACTGATGGGCTTAGTAGTTTATGGCTTTAAGAAGAATATCCATATTGTCATATGTCTCCTTAAGGTGGACAGATGGCCAATAGGAATGGAAGGCTTTACATTTACATTGTGCAAGAGGACAGCTTTCAGACTTGTCTTAGAAGCATCAATAAAGCGACACCAATCAGGTACCTCATATGTCTGTGACAAGGTTTCGAACAATTCATTTATATCATGGCAGTAGCAGAGAGGTCCATTAACTGTGAAGAATGAAGTTAAATTACGATTCCCCTTTCTAAAGCAACTCACATGCACATTTTCCTCGAGTAAGAATTTTTCCTATAGTCGAGATGCTAGAAGTTCTGCTTTCTCCTTTGAGAGTGACAGATCTCTCACAAGATCATTCAAATTTTCCTGAGTAAAGAACTTTGGCTCAGATTTAGTATCATCATGTTCAACATCTGCATCTAATGTGAATGCACCTTCAGTACAGCTATCATCATTGATATCATCAGGTGCAACTGGAATTGGCAAAGATACATCATGTGGAACTGGTCTGCACGCAGAATCCATGGTTAGATAAGCAATTTGGTGCTTGTTCTTTGCAGAAAACCCCTTTGTTGTCACACTGCAGAAATAGCAATCTTCGATATGATCTCTGAGCTCTCTCCATATCATACGAACAGCAAAGGGCATTGAAGCTTTATTTTTGTTACTCCAGTCACGTAATCCATTAGAGCAGGAAGTACAAAATTGGTGTGACTCCAAAGCTTTACCCAGAGGGTAACGGAAGTAGAGTTTGTACATTTTCTTATATCATTTGTGATAGTACGCTGCCAAGTCTTTGTTACAAAATGCCCACATAAATAGCAGGATTTATCTGGATGATTTTTGCACTGTCGAGGCATTTTTACTTCTTTGTGGAAATATTTGGAAGCCTCTAATGATCAACGCAGGAGAAGCAGCCTAGAAGATACATATCACATGAGGAACCTGAAAGCATAAAACAGAATTATAAATAATTGCGCAAAATATGCATGTGGCTTAAAAATATAAATGAATTCTTCTCTATACCCCCTTCAACCAGCAAGAACTCCGAAACATCTAGTTTGCTCATCTTAGCGGTACAATAATGATGCATGCGATAGAGCAATACCAGTAATATACTACATTTTGCAATCGCAGCGGCCCTTTAGAATTTTTGCAATATCTTAAAAACGGTATGTGCTAGAGCATAACCGAAGACAGATTCAGATTCAACATGGAAAATGCATTGAGAGAAGCATAGTAAGGTCTCTGGTGAAAAAAAAATGTGTTGACCAGTGTTATTGACCATTAGACAAGTGATAAGAAAATGGAGTGTTTCAGTGCAAGAATTTGTTTTCTAACATTAGCCGGTTCATGCTGGCTAAAAACAAACTAATTTTATTTTAGAACATCAAAACTAATCGAAAAAAACATTGTTCGTTTGGTACCAGGTCCCTTACTTTTTGAACCCTGTAATCAACTCATGATAGCGATGAGGCTTGAGAATATTATATCCAGACCGTGTTACAGAGATGTACACACCATCTCAATTGTTGCCTGAAGGTTGCAAACGTGTTTTTTGTAATTTCTAACCTGGTTTTCAAGCAGCCAACCAATCAGCCACCAAACGATGACATAGTTCATCTATATTTCATTAATTTAGCATAGAAAATCGAGATTGCTAGGTTGACGCCCATTAATATCTGATTGGACAAAATAAATTTTCGTGAATTTGGAGAGATATAATCGATTGTCAATGAACCACCGCCGGCGAGGGGAGCAACACCGATTATTGGAAAAGAGTTTACTGGAGCGTTGCTATTGGCGCTTCCTGAGAAAAGATAGGGTAGGGAGAGAAGGAGAGTATCGTTGAAATTTAAGTTCATCGCTCTAAGTTTAGGAGTGACCCAAGCTGAATGTGTTTCAGCTAGGTGCGTTGAAAAAGTAACACGAGTGATGCCATTTTACGATTGTAGTACTTTCTTTTTTGGTCAGGAAACTACATTAAACACTCCAGTCCCTGGTGGCAATGTAGGCCTAGATCTCAAAGAGGTGTCGGGTGGAAGACCTGTCGTAGGGTGACCGTGAAGAGGGCACGCCAGAGAATAGGGATAGAGATCCCAGTGCGAGGGTTAAATAAACAAAATTAAGTACGGTTGTCCTAAATAATCAATCTTTAAAGGTTCTGAGTTTAGAAAAACTAATGGTAGAAAAATATATAACTTTACTATATACAAAGCACAAGTAAATAAATCACCTTAAATAAAATGAGACCCCAGGTACTAAACGGGATGGGGGAGGGATACAAAGGAATCGATGGGTACGTGATTCCGAGAGAGGTTGTACGGGGTTTGCTTCCGGAGCAAATGGGAAAGTGAAATTATGAGGGAGACTCATGTAAAGCTTAATTGACTGGAAGCGTGTATACGGCAAGTAAACGGGGCGCTGCAAAGTTCCAATTGCAAGATTTGTTTTTCGTTAAACTCGCTGAGAAATGAGCGAAGGAGTACTCTAGTCGTTGAACGAAGTCGATAACCGAGTGATATATGCCTGTCGGAGTCTATCGTCTGTCGGCGGGAACTCAGGCCTTGGGTATGAGCAATGCCAGGTAGAGGAGACTCATCGCTTTTGAAGCTGGAAGCCGTTGGAAGCGAAGCAGAGTGTACGAGATTGTACGTGGCTGCTAACGAAGACAGGGCTGTATGGTACTCCATTTTCAAAGGTTTGTTCGAAATTTTTATACTGCCTCGGCGGAAGCACGTCGCCGGGCGCCCCTCAAAGAGGGACGGAGATCTCATTAGACTTGGCGCGCCAGAAGAAGGGGTGATAGACTCGGCGACCTCACAGCTTTACGCAGAAATCCTTGGCGCCGTGGGTCTGACGCTGATCAGACGGTGAGACGGCAATGAATGGAACCCAAACGGATTTCGCGGTCTGGCCCAAATCTCGCGGCTCTCTTGGGGCTGTCTGGCCGTGCAGATGTATCTTCTGAAGCGCCACAGATAGATGTTGGGTTCTAGGTGGGAAAATATTGACAAGGCCTTCTACGGTAGCTGGCCACTCACCTCTTATTGTGGTTTCCATGTAGTTGTATTTTGGAAACAACCTCGTTTCTCTTTGTAATTGAATTGAATCGTCCTTTGTTTTAGTCCTGACTCTGTTAAAGGGATTCACACACCAATGTAAAATACTTTCGATCTTTCAGTCGGTACATCTTTTTAATAGCTCATTCATATCCTTGTGTTTTGAGTCTATATTTTGCTTTTTTATATCTACTGCCTTGAGAGACAAATATATAGTTGATGTTTCTGGTTAATACTAACCTAAACATGACTAAGTAGTTTTGTATTTATAACAGGAGCAACTTTAATTTTATCTGGTATGCAGACAGACATAGAGAGAACAGTAAAATGTGTGTTCTCTAACAGAAGGGCTGCTATGCAGCTTGAAGTAATGGATCCCCATTCAAAGTAGAGAACTGTAGGCAAAATGGATCACCTGAAGAATTGTTAGCATGTAGATGTGCTAAGTGTCAGTTTTTCAGATGTTAATACCGGGCAAGACCATTCTTGATTTGTTGTTAAAACCTTCGATTTAACCTCTATGGGGTTTTATGTAATCGTTTCTTTTGGCTAAATTGTATTAAAATAATGTGACAATATGGGAGTGGAATTAAAATCTACTAAATATTGGTATAAAATATTTCCATTCACTTTTTTTAGGAATATACATTCATTCTTGCCAAAAAGTATAAATACATAGTTACACGCCCATTTTCTTTAATTAAGCAATAGTTCTTAGGGGCATGGATTTAATCCAATTTTTACTAATTTGTGACCCTATCATTCCCCACTCAGCTTCCAAATTTTTATACAATTCTGTTTAATTTGTACTCTTTATTGCTTTCACAAGTACACTCCACAAGTGTTCTGTTGGATTTAAGTGTAGGCTGTGCGTTGACCATTCGTAAATGGGATCCCAATTTCTCCAATTAAATTCTTGTTGTGATTGGATGTATGCCATGGGAAATTTTCCATCTGAAATCTAACTTCATTTCCTGGTGTTATGGGATGCAATTTCAGTGTTAGATGCCTCTAAAACTGGTTAAAACATGGAGGTCTAAGTTGTGGAGTTCATCATTACCTGATTAGATTCTCTGACCCTGGTGAAGAAATGTAGCCCCATATCATGATAGAAGCGCAGGTGGTACAACACGACCATGGTGAAATACTTCTACACATCTTCATCTCGCAAAAGTATCCTCGGATATGTGTAAAATCTGCAATATTTTTTACAAAGAAGGTATATTTTAAATAATTTTCTTAAAACATATAGTTAAAAGCAATTTCATATGTTACATGTAAAACAACAATATAATAGTCTTTCTTAAACATCCGATAATTTTTTTCATCTTGCCAGATAACTTTAGAACATTATTCATGTGTTCATTTTTGTTATCTTTGTCGAACTGAAGACGATTTTTTCTGTTGACCTAAGATATCCATAGCTTCTTTCTTGCCTTGCATCCTTTCAAACTTTGATTTTTGAATCTAATTATGACTGTTCTGGGTGACATCTTTAAATTGAAGGTTCAGGAAACTCCCCTAAATGCTCAGATGTTTTCCTACGATTCTGTAGTGTATCCAGTATGATACAAGTGACTTCCAGAGCCGCTGTAACACGTTGGGGCAGCATATCTTGAACAGTTAATTTTTTAAACAATGTATTATTATGATAACGGAGGGTATGAACAAGTTGGATTTGTTTTTCTTGTTTCTATAATTTGCTTTACTTTTAGTAAAATTACTTATTTAGGAAGCTATTGAATACACAATAGGTATAAATTTAAGCTTAAATAAGAAATATTGGTTAATTTCTAATTTAGAAAACAAACCATTTTATATGTACAGGAGACACGTTGGAAAAGAAACAAAGCAAAGGAACTGGGAGGCAGCTTTAAGCTTCTTTTCAGCAGAGCGAGTCGTGCAGGGAAAAATTAGGTTGGTATCATACTGCTAAAACTCCTTAAAAACAGTATAGCTGCAATCAGTAGGACGAGTAACAGGGTGATAAGCATTACGCTAAGTCTCAAGGAGACAATAAAAATCTTATGTGCATACCCACCCCAAATGAGCTGCCATGAGGAAGAGAAAAGAATCTTTTAGGATTAGATAAATAATGAGACACCCTCGATACCAGTGGAAGCGAAACTGATTATAGGAGCGGACCTGAATGGACAGATAGGTATAGAGAGAGCCATTGTAGATAGAGTGCATGGATACTGGTGTATGGAAGATATGAAGGAAAAGGGCAGAGAATTTTGTAACTTATAAGAGTGGTGGTAGAGAAAGCTAGATAGATATTTTTATGTATGAGTGACAAGACCTAAGAGAAGTGAGAAACTGTAAGGTTTCAAACTTGGAGAGATGCTTAAAATTTGGCCTTATGAGGGAGTTCAGCAGGGGTGGGAGGAGAAGAGCAGGGCGATTAGAACTTCTGGAGAAGATGTACTGGGAAATACCTCAAAAAGGTTCGTCCCAGAAAAGAAAGAAACGTGGTAGTGGAATGTAGGAGTGCAAGCGGCAATAAAAAGGGAAGCGATCGACGGTAGTTAGGCCCACGGCTATAAGGTTGAACTGAAGAAAAGTGGCCTATTCCACCCACCTAAACTTTTAGAATAGGACGTAATTTAGTAATTTCCAGAAATGCAGATCATTGCACCCGCACCAAGCATCACGGGGCGAGGAAGGTGTCTGTCGTAGAATAGGCTCCCGACGATATATTGTATATCTATTCTTTGTGGGGATTATTCTATTTCGAGTGCGGGTTGATCAGATGGCCGAGAATGACCCTACGTAATAAATAAATAGGCCTGGAAATTGCTTATTTATCTTCAATATACTTAAGAAGTGGAACGGAGCCCAAGGATAAATAATATTGCTAGAATAAATAAAATAGAATTTTATTAATTAATCTAACAAAAGAACGCATGGAAAATATTTTCATGACCGGAGAATTAAAATGGGTGATACACATGAAACAAAAAAGGTCATGGGAATATTTGACTAAGCGGAGAATTAAGATTTGGAGGGAATTAAAATGACAAAATAAACACGATGGGATATCGTTAGTTAAATCCGTTTAAAGCACAGAGTTACGCTGGCACAAGTTAAATAGTTAATTACAATGCGTATCTTACGTATTTATATGGTCGTCATGCAGAGAAAGGCGATTTTAAAGGAATCTTGGGTCCAACTGGCGATTTCTTTTCCAGGAGAATGGGCTTTTAGGGGGGTTGTCCTTAACGAGAGGGAAAGACGGACTTTGAGGAGTGAGAGAGAAGTGGGGCTTGGAAGTACGAGGGATCCTTGAGACAGGATATCGGAGATGTTCTGGATGAACAATTGAGGTTATTGGTGTAACCAAGCGTTCTCTTGAAGAACGTTAAAAGTGGGGAATTAAATTACCACTGACGTGATATCAGTGGAATGAGAACCGTTTCTTATCGAACGGGCTCGAAAAACAATGATTGTTCTAAAGTTGTTTTGTTTCTGAACAACAGCGAGGGGGGCCAAAACAGTTTCTTGTCGAATGAGCTCTAAGAACAATGACTGTTCTAAAGTTGTTCTCTTTTTGAACAACAGGGGGGCCCTGTTGACTTGGCGTCTCGAGCGGCACAAACCTTGGCATTCAAGGATATTGTCCTCTTCTGTTAAGTAAAGGGGGTTCTCGGGGTAGAGTTCCTAGGTGCACAAGGGAGACCGGATCAGCGTGATGCCTCGCGAAGATACTCGGGATCTGGTTCAAACGCTAAATTCTATTGCATAAGTAGCCGGAACCAGCTCCTTGGCGTAGGGGACAATGGGGGGGGACTTTGATGTAATGTCCCAAATCGCATGGAAAGATCTTATCTTCCCATAAGCCTAATTCAATCTGGCCAGATCGACGCCTAGGGGCAAACGGGAGATTGAACCTCCTTGATTAAATTTGGAAATAGTGGGTGATAATAACGCCGTTCTACGCTCTTTCGCAGGATGCACGCGAGAAACATGAGTTTTGACATGTGATAGAAGCGAGGCGTGGCAGCCTCAGGTCATTCTATCACAGTGTCTTTCAGGCGCAGCTGTCCAAAAAATGATATTTGAATAAGAGAATGATCCATAACATATAGATCATCGACCACCTCCCACACAAAATTAAGTTAAGAATCCGGAGAGTACGGTGAAGGGGTAGAGTTAACAATGATTTTGTAAACCCATCAACATTTAGGAAATCTATCTCGTGCTCGCTGATCAGCTTGACAAGGCCCTGTCCTCTAGGAATTATTGAATAGTCTTCCCAGAGGGATTGTCTCTTCTTAAAATCCCTGAGCATTAGAAAGGGCCTCTACAAAAGTGCCACTATGCAGTACAATTCTCCCTCGTCGAAGTCAGCTGATGGTGAAATGTACCCAGACATTATATCTCATATTCAGGTCCAGCCTCAATGGTACTGCCGGAAAGGATGCATTTAAAGGAAAAAAAAGAACGAAAACATCATGCCGGTTGTAAATGGTGAATCTTCCTAACCAGCCCTTATATCGTGGTCGTGCTGTAGAAAAAACCCTGTACCACTGAAAGGTGGGCAGGGAGCACAGTTCAAGCATAGACTCCTGCAAAATGATAGCGAACGGGAAAACGGAGAATACGAGCCTCCGCAGATCCTCTCAGTTGCCCTGGCAATTCCTTAGAAGGAAGATGCCCTCCAGGCTTATCTCGAAGGATCGAGGACTGGGAATGACCCACATGGGAATGACAGTGCAATCCTCTGTCGCATAACCGATTGTGGAAGTGATCTTAGTCCAAGTGGGGCAAAAGAAGAGGATCCCTTTTTATAATGGAGGCATAACTTATCCCAGCAAGTGTGGGCGAGCCAGTCCCAAGTCCATAACACCGCGAAATGAGAGACGATCCGTATCCTGAACGGCCTGGATTTTCTTGTTCTGGAGATAAGTACCGCATTGCTTAGAATAATCAAACTGCAGCCCTCCGCAATTGACACACTTGGCCAAACACAATAAGGAATTTTTTGTGTATGGCATTAAATCAACTGGCACGCCTAAAATAGCAATTCGTATCTTCGAAACAGTGGCATTAGTAGCAGCTCAGCCAAATTCACGCGAAGGCTTTTAGGAAATAGTGATACCAACCGGTACGCAAAGTCTCAAGCAGCCTTGCAGGGTCGATAGTGAAGAACAATGTTGAGGTCGGCTTTGAGGTCTCTTCCTATTTTCTCAACAACGTTCGACCTTGCCCGCCCCATGGTCGGCCAGTTTAAAGGTGATGTCCTTTTGTAGTAGTTCTTGGATTTCTTCACATAAATCACTACTTTCCCGAAGCCCCTGTTGAAATGCGGTATCACACTTTCTGGTGAACTATTAAGTGTGCGTAGCGCACTAATCATAGCCGCCTCTGAGGGGTCCGATTTATTCGTCAGCAGGCTCAAGTTCAGCCTTCCGAGAAAGAGGTCACCTTTTGCTCTCTATTAATCAAACTATCAAATGATCTCCTCTGATGGATCATATTGCCCTTGGCCTACATGTTAACATTAGTAAAGCGAATAAGCAGAAAGCGTTTGAAACCAACAGGCTTGAAAATGCTCCGACGTAATCAAGGCTCTGCTCAGCGCACCTGCGACTTTTTTCTTAGTCTAGGCCTCCGCAACAGAGAGCGCCGCGGTGCAGGAGTTGCCGATCTTGGACTAGTCCATTGCCAAAAGGTTAGCGGATCCATCAGTCCCTGAGTACCCCAGTACGATAGAAACCATTAGTCTTTCCTTTTTTTCCTGTTCCTTTTCCTTTTCGAAAAGAGGGCGTGGAATAAACACGCTTCTTTCTACCGCCACAAGGAAACCCTAGGCCGGACTGACCTGCATCTTCGAGATTTACAAGGTGTTAGCTGTCATAGGTGCACCAGCCCGTAGAGAAGGTCTCTCATATCCTCGTGTCATCAGAAAAACAATCTACCTAAGAAGATTGCACTGGGCCATGATCAAGTTCTGTGCTCGGCACCACGCCAAGTTTTGACTTCAGGGAAGACCCTGCCCACTGGGGTTGGGTAATCCGTCCCTTCAGGCTGACACTGCTTCTTACCCGAGTTCTAGCATCAAAATACATATCCCGTATCAGGCATAAATACTTTTCTGGCACACCTTTAGTTCTCATACATCTCCATACGTCTTGCCATGGAGCCCTCTCGTTCGTCTTTTCTAGATCAATAAAAACAATGTGTAATCCTTTTTCCTTTTCCCCTGTATTTCTCCAGTGTCTGCCTTAAAGTGAAATTGGCTGCGCTAACAATAATAACAACAATAACAATAACAATACTACTAATACTAATACTTTTAAAAAGAAGAAGAAAGTAAATAATAATTAAGAGAATGGTATTATTAATAATAATAATGCTAATAATAATCAATAATAAAAATACTAATAATAAAGAGGTTAAGTAGTGCTGAGAGGCGGCGACCCGGAAGCTCACCAACAACTTTCCCAGGCTCCATCAAAGTGATCATGTCAACCTATTCATAGAGCTTCCCTAATTTACACTCAGGCCGGAAGGATGAACGAAATCTCCCAATATCAATTGTAATGGGCTACACATATGAGCCAAAAAGAAAACTCATGTTGCCCGTCTGGTCTCTAGGAAACTAGCAGCCTAAACATAAATCTCACACGCCAGTCCCTCATTTGAAGTAGACAGAAAGTTTTGATGTGCTATATTTTAATTTTCTTATAAGGAGTCAATAATATAGCTCTTGCCGTAATCAGAATAGGTTATGAATATTTCAAGTAAACAATAACTAAATAAAATAACTGATTATCTAATACGAATTTTAAACTTGACTGGAAAGCTCCTAAAATTCAAATATCAAGAAGTAATTTGTTTTTTTTTTGTTAATAGATGGACCGTACAGTTTAGGCTGAAAGAGTTCCAATATAGGAGGGAAAGCGTTGAAAACGGGAAGGGATTTCGGGCTTAGCAAGCCACTGCTTAACGCTTGGATAAAATATACCGATTTGGTTTTGAGTTCTGATTCACAGGATTTGGCCCCGAAGCCGGGATGACGCCCCGGTGTCTGTCATTTGCCGCAGTCTGCCTCGTTTCAGATCCCATGTTAGACTCTGAGATCTGTCTCAATAAGTTTATTATTTTGGAGGCATTATTCGGATAAATAACGGAATAATATTACAGAAGAAAATCCTCCGTAAAAAGCAACATAGTGAGGAAAATATTTGCGTCGAACCTCCCCACAACAAAGAAAATTTAGAAAGCCAAAAACGTTATGTTACTCAAATAAGGGAAGGCACTTTAACAATTTTACTCTCTGTAAATAGTGAGAAGCAGCCACCCACAAATTTCCCAAAGTTTAGCGTCTAGTTGTACTCAATGTGGCCTAAATTAAATCATATAAGAAGAACCTTTTCACCCTAGTAGAGCGCCCCGTTCGGCCCCAGCTTAGCATCTTCTCCTTCTTTCTGATACCATGCCTCACTTTCCTTAAAACCGCTCCCATACTTTTCTCTGATCGGTCTCTAATTTCGCAGGGTAGAGACCGGCCAGCTTTCTTTCACTCAACTTTCCCGAATCAGGTCTGAGTGAAGAGAGGACAACGCCCGCTCACCCCTAGGTTCTGGTTTGGGATTGTGGAATTTTAATAATCTGCCAAACATCCAACCTAACCATGCTCACATACCCCTTTTCTCTTCTTTCACTGTATATCAATTTGTGCCTAGCCCAAGGTGTAGTCGCCATGCCGAAGGGCTAGCTGGCAACCGGTTTTGAATTGCAGCAACTGGCTCTAACAGCCCTGTATTTACCCTTCGACGAAGAGGCTACTGCGTGGGGGTGATTAGCGTTTACGTCCATGCCTAATGATGGAAACCTAAGAAAAAAGCTTTTTCCTTTATCACCTTCAGAGCCGCTCTTAGGCATCTCCACTGCAGAAAAGAAGTCCCCCCCCCCTTGTGTTACGGCAAGGGACTTTCCGAACATCTTTGACTGGAGAGGAGGATTGTCCCTCTATGGGGCTGGCCTTATCGAAACTTGTTTGAAGTGTCTTTATAAGACCAACCCGGTAGGGAAGCAAGGGAGGGCAGGGCCCGTCGCTTCGTGACACCCAACGTCCTGCATTTGTGCGCTCTGATTTTACAAGGGGTCAATGTATGTGCCTCCTCTCTTCCAAGACGGACGGATGCTGGTTCGTTGGGCCAAGATGAGGCAAAAGATTCCTCGAATGGGATTATTGATGTGTTGGGGGGATGGCCACATGAAGTCACTCCTGAGATGGACGTGTTGTCTGATGTGGCCAAACGTCAGATGATAGGATATTCCATGGGAGCGAACCACGGATCGGTGCCAATAACAGAACTCGAGTCCGCCCCTATGAGAGCTTCTCCTGAGATGGCTCGGGCCCCCAAAGCCTCACAAGGAGATGAGGGATCTCCTCTTCTGTCTGGTGCACCTGTGACAGCCAATACTTTCTCCATTTCAGACAAAGATCTTTCTGAGGCTCGTGCATCTGGCTTAAGGGCTACTTTCGGCGGTGGAGAGAAGCGTCTGCATTTCCCACCTTCCTTTCCTAAAAAGAAAAGGAAAAGAAAAAGACAAAAAAAAGGGGATCATCTCGCTCCGCGGGGGCCACGGGAACAGAAGGGTTCACTGCCGTTTTAGTAAGCGACTAAGCCAAGATCAACAATTCCGCAACCAGTGATCACCTGGGTAGGGAGCCCATGCCAAAGACCAAAGTTGCAAGTGCGCAGAGTGGAGTCTTGATTACGACGGGATGACTTTGAGGTTGCGAGGACGATGGCTTCAAACGCTTTCTGGTTATTCGTTCCACTGTTGCTAGCATGTTGTCCAAGGGCAACATGATCCATCAAACGAGAGCAGTAATAAGTATTATTGGTAGAGAGGCAAAGGTGATCCCTTTATAGGACGGGAGACTTCTGGCGAATGCGTCGAATCCCACCAAGGTGGCTATGATTAGTGCTCTTTGGACACTTGATGACACGCCGGTGAGAATGACGCAGCACTCTAGCATGAACTTTCTGGAAGAAATGGTTTATTCAAGAGAACTCGTGGAATACATCATAAATGATATCACCTTAGAGCTAGCAGACAATGGAGTGGTCAAGGTCGAACGCATGTTGAGAAAACAGGAAGGGTCTTCGAGACCCACCACTAAACTCTTCGTCACGTTCAAATGTAAGAAGCTTCTTTAGTCGATGCATGCCTGTTGGTATTGCTAATACGTGAAGGCATTCGTGCCACTGATGCTACTACTGCCACAGCTTCGGCCATACGAATTACTCCGGTAGACATCCAACGTTGGTGTTACCGTAAGTTGCTCTAAGGACGTACGCGATAAATCCAAATCGAGCTAGGCCAAGTGCAATGCAGTGCCTGGCACTGTCTGGTAGGTCTTATGCCCTCTATCATGCGAGCTTGGTCGTTTCCCCGCTTATTCTGCTGGTTCCTCCCACTCCGTACGCTCTCCTGGTACAATTATGGCACAAAGTGTACAAACCCGGCCCCTGCTGAACCCAAAGTTCCCCCTTATCCCAGCGTGACCGTTTTCCGTAAGGGAGAAAAGCCGGTCACCTCCACAGAGTCCTTAGACTCACAGCAGGCGAAACTCTAGAAGTTTGTCGTGAGGCCATTTTCAGGGTTTCCCTCAACCGGTAGAAGGCTGGGTACACGAAAATGGTGTATTCTAAAATAGAGGGACTCCAGCCTCCGAAACCGTCCCTCTTGCCTACAGGTTCGATGTGGAGGGAGGAAAAGACTCGCATGGAGACCCAACCTTCCCTGTTAAGTCCTGGAAAGCAAATGCGACTTTAGCTCATTGCTCGGCCAACAGCTCCCTGAGTTCTGCCACCGGAAAGCATACGGCCATTTCAGTGACGGTATTCTCTTTATCTGTGGGCTCCGCATTTCCTCAGATCTAGGCATGGCCTGCATATTCCTTAAAAGGAAGGAATTGCCGTGTACTCCAAGGCAACTAAGAGAAGCTTAAACGCTCAACTCTTTTCGTTTTCTCTTATCTTTTTTCTGCCTGAAAACATGCTGGGCGGGTGCACCCTGCACACTCTTCTGGGGACTAAGGGATTTGCGAACACACCACAGCGGGATGGGGGCCAGGCAGGAGGATGCGCCATTTATACCCGGCATGTTGTCTCAGTTTTTCTCTTCGCTTTAGATACCTCCTTTCAGGCCAGTTACTGCCTGAAAGGAGGTATCTAAAGCGAAGAGAAAAACTGAGACAACATGGATATGAGGTACACTCTTATCTCTACGTATATCGCACCGTAAGCCGAATTCGACGCGGGGAACTTCAGTATCATCGTGGTAGGGTGCCGAGGCCCTTTCTCTTGCTCTGGGATCTAAACTAGAAAGAATCGAACTGAGGAGATTACTCGAACAATCCCAGGGGTGAGGTACTTGCCGATCAGATTCACGAGCTGAAGATAGTTGTCCTAAATGTAGATGAGTTTACACATAGGAACCCGAGAACCGCTTTCTTTTCCTGTCCATATCTATTATTCTGCTCTCCGGACGTACAGCATGATTTTAGGTTGGGGTTAGTTGATAACCTTCATGGTAGTGATGACTTTTCCATTCAAATATCAATTTATGGGCGACAGCCGCCTGAGAGCACGCCCCGGTAGTGCTTGGCCCTGGCGCGGTGGTCCACATTTCAGGAAATGTCTGCTTTCTCTGTCTCAGTCGAGGAGTTTTGGTTGGTGTATGAGGCAATTGAGTGCTTGACCGGTAACCTCATCGCCAAGGGCCTGATTACTATTTCTAGAACGTCAGGTTGTTTTGTATGCCCACGGCTTAACCGCGTCTGTGCTAGTCAGCTGATTGTGAGGAGGCCCTCAAACAGAAGCGTTATGCCGATTTGCGCTATAAGCGCAGCCTTAACGACTTTAATGTTGGTGAATTTCCTCCAGCTAGATCTATGTTCCGGTATGTTTCGAAGCACATTCGCCACTCTTTCTGGCTCGCATATGTGTCATCACTTATATGGAAGACACCTTTAGGAGAGGTTTGGAAGTGAGTCAAAAGGATTTGGGTGAAGTTTTCGCAGGTAAATTGGAGCCAAATCTCTCACACCGAATTCTGCGTTGTGATGCCGTGAAAGGCTATCAACTGGACATTACTTCTACAGTGGCGGCAACAAAAAAAGTGACATTGAATATTGGCAATAGAAATCGATACATAAAATCGCTTTCACGATTTTACTTGCCAACAAGCCAATGAAAAGGGGCGGGGCTTATGCCACGAGTGGATGACTCTCCTGAGCTAAGACAACAGAACTGCGCTTTATTGGAACTCACTGTCTCGTTTGAGCTCGTACAGTGAGGTTTTGGTGTACAACGCTCCAGCGTGCTGATTTCCTGCATTCGTGCCTACATTTGACGTGCTATAACTTCTGTGCAAGTGGATACAATGGGGCGGAAAAAGCTTTCTATGACAGAGAAAAGCCGTGCCTTGACCCTATTAGAGCAGAGAAAGTCTTTTATTGATGTAGCAGCAGATTTAGGAACCTCAAGAAATACAATTTATCGCCTAAAACGGGCAGCTGAGTTATTGCCACCAGGTACCATACCAAAGAGGAAGGAGGGCACTGGTGCAGCTAGGAAGACATCTCCAAGGACTGATAATATCCTAAGGCGTGAAGTGATGTCAGACCCTTCTGTAACCTCCGCTTCAATCAAGAAAAAATACCCTGACCTTCTCCAGAACGTCGCCCTCAGGACCATCCGTCATCGCTTACAGAAGGACTTAGGCCTACCGGCTCGCCGCGCTGCCAAGAAGCCACTTCTTACCAAGGCTATGAAGATGAAAAGGCTCAATTTTTGCAAGACTTATAAACATTGGACAGCTGCCCATTGGAAGAAGGTGATGTTCAGTGATGAGAGCACCTTTAGGCTGGTCAGAGGAGAGTCAAAGATCGTGCGTCGTCCCAGCAATGTGTCTCGGTATGACCCAAAATATACCGTGAAAACTGTGAAGCACCCTGATAGTGTGATGGTGTGGGGTGCCTTTAGTGGAAACAAGGGCAGAGGAGGTCTGTACTTCCTTCCCAAGAATGTAACCATGAGGGGGACTAACTATCTCGAAGTTTTGAAGCAGCACATGCTGCCATTTTGGGAAATTCATCGGTGTGAATTTTTCATGCATGATGGTGCCCCTGCTCACAGGTCCCAGTTAGTAAAAAGGTTCTTCAATGATAATAATATTAGTGTTTTGGAGTGGCCTGGTAATTCCCCGGACCTAAATCCTATTGAGAATGCTTGGAATCTGATGAAATCCAAAGTTCAAGAGACAGCATCCGGCAGCATCAAGGACCTGATAGAATCACTGAAGAAGATCTGGGTTACGATCGACCCCACCTACTTCGCAAACCTCGCTGAATCAATGCCCAATCGACTCAGAATGGTCATCAAGTGCAAGGGCAACATGACCAAGTATTAACTTTCATGAAATATTCATAATAAAATATGTAAGTTACATTTTTCTGTTTCATTTTCCCCGAATTGTCACATGTCACTTTTTTTGTTGCCGCCACTGTAGAGGCAGATAACCTTTCAATTTACATTTACTGAGTTGTATTCAGCTTTTGCTTCGTGCGCGCATACCACCTCTGGTCTGGATGATCTCCCGTACGACATGCTTCGACAACTGGGAGGGCGAGACATGGCCTTTCAATTAGATTTGTTCAAAATGATCTGCAGAGGGTACCCTCCTCCGCGAATCGATACTGTGCTTGATTTTCGCAAACCAGAGAGAGATCATTCTAACCCGGTCGGTTTTCGACCAATCTCTCCTACCCTCTGCGTATGCAAGTTGAGGTATAAATTGTTAAATGGTAGATTAGCCTTTTTCTGTACAGTGGAGAACACCTTTCTTTGGAACTGTGTGGCTTTCGCAAGTTCCACTCTACGTCGGATGCTCTGATCCGCCTGGAGAACGCCGGCTTCGATTCCTCCCTTCGTATTCAGCACTACGCCACGGTTTTTCGATCTAGACAAGCCATATAATACCGCATGGCGATAGGGTATCAAGGAGGTTTCCTTACAATGAAGGCGAGGAGATGCCTCCCAATCTTTATACCTGAATTTTTGCAAGTTTGCGATGCTGCGTAGGGGTGTGGGGATCCCTGTCCGGCAGGCACAATGGAGCAGGAAGAATGTGTCCCGCGGGGAACTGTCGTAAGTGTCACACTCTTAGCCCTGAGCATCACCTGTATCACCGCTGGGCTGCAGTAGATGTTTTTGCTTTGCGATAAGTGGACGAGATTTCCAGCACTTTTAGCGAGGCCTAGATGCAAAGTCTGAAGCGTCAACTCCAAAAGGCATTAAACCGCGTCTCTCGCTTTGCCGAAACGCACAGGCTTCGGCTTTCCCTGAAAAAAGAGTAAGGTGGTGCGCTTTTTCTGCAATCTACGGCACCAACCTCACCCAGACTTGTTTGATAATGGGGTTCGCCTTGAAGTCGAGGACTCATATCGTTTTCTTGGTCTTGTATTTGACCGATGCCTTACCTTGGAGGTTCATATTCGCAGCCTTAGGTTGTCTTGTCCTCGCGCCCGGATATTCTTTATTCCGAGTATTTGTATGGGTGATTATGAAGAGTAATGAGGAATTTGGAGAAGGGAGTCACAAGCTCCAGACATCTTATTCCAGAGGCAGAGGCTCGAGACGATTTTGTTGGAATGGGGATATTTCCCCAATGCGCTCAGGAGTCGAAAATTCTCGAATGTTCCCGAACAGGAAGTGACGTTGTCTATGGTGGGATACAATCGTAAGTGGTCTCCAATAAAGTGTGGCGGGCGGGTCAGAGGTTGTTCTTTTACAGTAGACTATACGAATTTTTGCCTAAACTACCTTATTTGACTTTTTTTGTATGTCGCAAGCTCCTGCGCCGGGAAGGAGGCTGGCCTACCCCAAACGCCTTTGCGCACCTCCTATTTGTTGCCTTTATGCTTCGTTTACTTTTGGTTTTTTTTTTAACCTTTGTCCTTTTTATCGTTGTTATTTGTTATTTATTATTTACATATTTTTATTTGTTTTAATATAGCCTAGTATGTAGTAGGCCGTTGTGTGAGTACGGCGACTTTTAGCCTAGTAGGCCGTTGTGTGAGTACGGCGACTTTTAGCCTAGTAGGCAGTCGCCCTATGTGCTCCTATTTTTTTTTTTTAAATCACCCGATTAGAATGAGGTAAAGAAGAGGAGTGGTTGGGTAATAATAAAATGTGTCCAAAAAAACGATGGATTACCATAATAAATGTAACAGTAATGTAGCATTTAAGCCATAGTCATAACACTCCAGCTATAAAATTGTTGGTACAATTCAATGTGTGTTTATAACAATTTATGCCACATAAACAAAGTAAAGAGCATGACCTTGAAATGAAAGGAGAAGGCTAAATGGAAACAATATCATTGATGATACATAGAGATGAAGAAGGTTGGCGGGTAGAACTACATCTTATGAAATGGTCAAATCTCTTGTACTGAAACACATTCATAGGATGTCTGTGACTCTCTTAATTTTTGTTATTAACGAATCAGCAAACCGAAATCATCGTCTTTAAAATCGGATCACTGGAATAGATCATTAAGTACTTTTTTACCATAAGAGATAAGATAATATTTCCGCCACCATAGTAATTTATTATTAATCGTAGATTAGAGCTTCATTTTTATTTATAAATCTTCCATGTTTTGCTCATTATGTGATATTAATCGATGAATAACTACTTAGAAAAAAATTTATGTGGCTAGAAGATTATGTTAACTGGATTGTGTCCAAAAGAGACTCCACAAATATCTTGAATAGAAGGATAATGGATATCGGTATGATATGATGGTTGATTTAAAAGATAAGAGAACAACTTTAATTTAAAAAGAAAAACGTAACAATTACTTTAAAAACGATCTATGATTCATTTATCTGCGTAAGTTGTTCATCATAAGGATAGGGAAAGTAAGGAATAGACTCTATTTTACTAAATTTCCAATACAAAGTCCTTTACCTTGAGAAAATTTCCATTGGGTAAAATAACAGGTTTTCTAGTTAAATATCAATTGCTTTTAAAATAACAGGAGACTGAGCGAAAGGCGGCGTTTAGAATCTTGTAACTTTGTTAATTTTCCATTTCCATAATTAAAACGTCTTTTAGGTATTTTACGCTTTTTATCGCATTTACCTTGACCTTCCAAATGTTACCCTTCCATTTACAGCCTAATTTTTTTATCATGAAAGGGTTTTATTAGAGTAAATTTATGGCCACTAACAACATAAATACCTAAGAAGTTCTGTCTTTTTCCTGGGGAGAGGAATACACGTTTTTATTATATTATTTCCCTTACGAAGCCCCATCGCTATCGGCTAAAAGATGCTTAATCAAAATATCTGAGTAGATTGCTAAAGGTATCTTACTACTTCCAAATCCAGGTTTATTACGCTTCATTGTTCCAAATGGCAACTGCATTGTCTCACGGAAGGGTTGATTAATGAGATATTGCGTGTTGGGAGTGAATGCAATCAACTATTACTCTTTTTCTCATTTCTTACTTTCCATTTTAAGGCGTAGTCGCATAAACGGACAATGGAGAATATACAAAAATCGCACCTCATCACGGTAATCTAATGGACCAGCGCTCCGGCTTCGTGCGATAATTTCCTTTATAACGTAACAAGGAGGTTTTCAATTTATTTAGGAATAAGGAAAAGAAATTAGGAGTATTCCTACGATGCCATGTTCATTTAGTTATGGAATGATTGTCCGAAGGATGAAAAAGGAAAGGTAAACAAGAGTAGGGAAAATTAAGGTAGGATGAAAATGTTTTACCAGAAACACTGGGAAATTAATAAATAAAACGGTACACTGTCGAAGTAGAGAAACATGTTTTTATGAGAAAAATCTTATAAATTTCATCAAATTCTTTGTAGATTTTTTCCAGTGGAATTCCAAGTTGTTTTATAAGAAGATATGTCGTTCCTTATCTTGTCTTTATCGTGAGTGTCTTCAGAGAGAAAAAGAAAAGACAATACCTACAAGCTCTAAAGATCTTCATATTTCCCAAGAAATTAGATTTCAATGTTAAAGAAAGATAGTCATTATTTATTACTTAGTAACTCTGCAATTTACTTTAATGACGCATAAAATCTTTATTCTTGGGTATCTTTCGATACTTGGTACTCTCGTAATAAGGTAGATTCATTCGTTTTAACGCTGCTTGATTGCACATCTTTGACTCTTGGAAGCTTTGGACATTTTATTTTCTGTACACGAGTTTCAATTTACTCTCTTCGTTATTCCTTTTAGTCTGTCAGAGAGTTTCTATTATTCTTGTACTCAATAGAAAATGGATAAAATTATATCCATTTTCAGAATAGAATTCTAAAAATGTAAAGAGATCGTAAACAAATACAGAAAACAGGACATCAACTGTTTACTTGGACTTCTCACATAAAGCAATAAAATTGCTTAAAAAGAAATGAAAAAGTCAAAATGCACTTTTCCTTTCTTAATTTTTGCATTTTTTGTTTGTTGTATTTTGAAATCTTTAGTTGTTTCTTGTTTGGTTTGTGAATTTGTTTTGGGGGAATTTTAAAGCAAACTAGGCTGAAACCTTAATTGTTGGCAGTCGCTTGATGGCCGCCCTAAATACTAATAATATTATTTAAAAGTTCTCGGATTTTTGAAGACTAGCCAAAGTTAGCTTATATTTGGTTAGTAAAGATAAGAAAGCAGAGAAAAGCTATCTATCAACTGATTGTGTAAAGTTTCTCGTGAAGAATAGGAAAAAAGGAAACATAACCCCCCTCCCTATTTATGGGGTAAAATCTTCATTCGGTAATACAAGATGAAGATCAAGTAAAGATAGTCCCTCAGATTTTACTGCGTAAAGATCATCCCTCCAAAAGTTACACTAGTAAAGCTAATCCCTTCCAAGGAGAAAAAAAATAACTTAAAAAAACTTATTTTGGAACATATTTGTTAGAAAGTTTATTTCAAAACAATTAAAAAGTGTAAACTTTGTAGAACTCTGAAATTAAATTTAAATAACAATTAAAACGCTATTGGATGGCAATCGTATCGCAAAAATAATTGAAAACCTTGTATTTATGTCTTTCAAGCCACATAAATTCCTGTAAATGAGACTTTAGCATTAGTTCTTTACATTCTAACATGCGTTTAATTCTTAGTTTATACTTTTTCCAGTAGCTTTAACATCACGATGTCATAACCTCGTATACCTGCCATTTTACCTTGTAAAGGTCATCCCTTCCCCATTTAACTAAGTAAAGTTAATCCCTCCTTTTTTTCTTAGTAGGGACTATCTTTACTAGATCCCAAATTATATCCAATTGCTCATCACTCAACCATTTCTCTATTAAATACTTCTGCACATATTAAGTTGGACTTTCACGCCATCTTCTGATACTATGCATACATAACACCCACTCTCATTCTTTTCCTTTACAAATCTATCTACATTTATTATCCTTAACAACTTATGCAACCTCTAAGCAATCAGTCACAATCTAGTACATATCTTACTTACCTACTATAGCTACAGTGCCCGCGAAAAGGATCCCATGACCCTTAAAATTTTATTATTTTTAATGATATTTAAAGATTCATAATCCACTTTCTATTTATTCTAGCGACATCTGATAGCTTTCATATAACGTTCACCCGTAAGGGGCGCGGCGATTTGCCATCCTGGCCGCCATGCTGACGGGATCCAGCGCTCCGTCCGGCCCCAGCTTAGCCTCTCTTCCTTCCTTCAGATAGCTCGATTTCTCCCCTACTTCGTCGCTTTTCATACAACCTCTCCCACAACTTTCTCTGATCAGCCTCTAATTTCACTGGGTAGATGCTGACCTTCTTCTCAAGCCAACCACCCCGGATCGGGGCTGGGGGGAAAGGGGACATTGTTCCCTAACCCCTGAGCTCCGGTTCGGGATGGTTTTTTTTTAACAACCTGCTTCATCCCCACCGAACCTTCCTCACATCCCCTTTCCTCTCCTCTTCACATTCATTCTGTCAATTTTACGCCGTGTCCAAGGTGGAGACGCCATGCCGATGGACTGCCAGGCCACCAGGCGGGAGGGGTGGTCCCGAATGGCGGCGCCAGGCTCTGCTGGGCTTGTAAGCACCTCTCGCAGTGCGGGCAACTGTGAGAGGTGATGAGCTATTGCCTCCCCTATTAAAAAGAGGGTCACCATGCCCATGTAAGACAAAAAAACAAAAAAACCCAACCAACAACTTCCCCAAGAAAATCAAAGGAGCCGCCCTCGGGCAGCTCCACCGAGAAAATGGAGGTCGTTCCCCTTGTGCTTGCGCAGGGGACCCTCCATAATTCTTTAACCGGAGAGGAGGCTTACTCCTCTCCTACGCATACGGAAGTAGGGGACTCCCCCTCACTCCCTCCTCTGTAGGTGCTCTCGGGCACCTCCCTATTTCCAGCGGCAGTCCATCCTTTTCTCTCTAAGGGGACTGCCAAGAAAGCCAGCAGGCAGCCCATTCCTCACCGCCCCTCGTGTAAGCGGTTCGGTAGGGCAAACCCCCTTAGGGGGAAGAGGGAAGCCAGGCCTCTTCGGTCGCTTCCCTCAAAAGACCTGCTGGTAAGGATATTAAACCTTGCCAGGGTTAAGGCTTGTGCCTCCCCACAAATGACTCTTGCCGCTGCCAAGGGGACCTGCGATGTCCTGGGAGGGGATGGCCAACTGGAGGCCCCTCCTGTGATAGACATGGTCCTTGAGGAGACCCAGCCTCAGAGGGTAGGGCCTTCCATGGAGGGGAATCCGGGCTCGGCGCCAAGCACCGAATCCGAGTCCGCCCCTATGCAAGGTCCCCCTCAAACGGATGAGGGCTCCGAGGCAATACAAGGAGGGGAGGGATCTCCTCCGACAGGTGCCCCCACGACTACCAGGAACTTCTCCATTTCGGAGAGGGACCTGGCTGAGGCCGGCCCATCTGGCATGGGGGCTTCTGCTGGTGGAGGTGAGAAGCGGGTTCATTCCCCGCCCGCCTCTCCAAAAAAGAAAAGGACGAAAAAGACAAGAAAGACGAGGAAGATTCGGGGCTCCTCTCCATCCGCGGGGGCTACGGGGACGGATGGGTCTGCTGCTACTTTGGGAAGCGACCAAGCCAAGATCAGCACATCCGGTCCCTCTGCCCCCCCGGGTACGGAGCTCCTGACGATGACAAAGACCAAAAGTGCACAGGGCGGAGCCTCGATGACATCGCGGCCCATCATTCAGAGGTTACCTGGCATTTTCGAGCCCGCTGGCTTCAAACGCTTCCTCGGTATTCGCTCCACTGATGGCAGCAT
Source organism: Ceratothoa steindachneri (assembly GCA_963969495.1). Lineage (NCBI taxonomy): Eukaryota > Metazoa > Arthropoda > Malacostraca > Isopoda > Cymothoidae > Ceratothoa > Ceratothoa steindachneri. The sequence continues at coordinate 14,553,440 of OZ018318.1, forward strand.
GTTGTCCTAGGGCAACATGATCCATCAGAGGTGAGGATTAGCTAGTGCAATTGGTAGAGAGCCAAAGGGAACCCGTTTCTCGGACGGGAGCCTTCTGGTGAATGCGGTGAATCCCGCCGAGGCGGCCAAGATAAGTGCTCTTCGGACACTTCATGGCACCCCGGTGAGTGTGACGCCGCACTCTACCATGAACTTCGTGAAAAGAGTAGTGTATGCGAGGAAACTCGTTGACTACTCCATTGAGGACATCACCCTAGAGCTGGCCGACCATGGGGCGGTCAAGTTCGAACGTGTGATGAGAAAACAGGGAGGGGCCTCGAGACCCACCCCTACACTCTTTGTCACGTTCGACTGTGACAAGCTCCCTGAGTCAGTGCGTGCCGGTTCGTACCGCTACCACGTGAAGGCATTCGTGCCACTGCCACGGCGGTGCTATTACTGTCACCGCTACGGCCATACGAATCGCTCATGTAGACGTGCAAAGTTGGGGTCACCCGAAGTATGTGTAAATTGCTCCAAGGTCGCACACGATAAGTCCAAATCGTGTGTGGCCAAGTGTGTCAATTGTGGAGAGCCGCACCCAGCTTCTTCGAAGCAATGTGGTGCATATCTCCTTGAGAAAGAAATCCTGGCCGTTCAGACCCAGGATCGACTTTCATTCCGCGAGGCAAATGACTTGGTCCTGGCGCGCCCGGCACTGCCTGGGTAGTCATATGCCTCAATAGTTAGAAAGGCACCCTCTGCTCCTGGCCCATCCAGGCCAACGAGCACGGTTGTTTCCGTGCCCATTCAGAGCCCTTTGGCGGGCTCTACCCAACCTGGGCGCTCCCCTGGTTAAGCTTTTGGCAAAAAGGGTTTATACCCTGCCCCGGCTGAAACCAGGGCTCCATCCTCTTTCCCCAGCGTGACCGTTTCCCGTAAGGCGAAACGGCTCCTTGCCTCCACCAAGTCGTTAGACTCACAGGAGGCAACACCCCTGAAGATGGACGCTTGGCCATCTTCCGGGGTTCCTAAAGCTGTTCCTCGAAAGGAGGACAGCAACAAAGGAGCTTAGGCCCCTTCGCCCACGCCCCGAGGTGAAGCGAGTGGCTCGGAGACGGTGGTTCCTCGAAAAGAGGGCCCCCCGCCTCCCAGTGTTTATAATCATGATTGTCTTAAATTACTGATTTGGGTGGGATAATTACTCGATCTATGTACATTTGTACAGATTCTCTGAGCATTTACTTTGTGTGTATTTGTTGTTTTTTTGTGGTTTGATATAATGTATTCCTTTGGAATTTGTACAATAGCTCTTTTATTTTATAATGGGAAGGCATTGCAACCCTTTTGCCCATTTTCCGAGATGTACCTTCTTCTGGAAGTCTCATCTTTAGAGGGGAGGAGATCTCATAGAAAGAGAGAGAATCACGAGGACAAAGAGACCTAGGAAGAATCTCACGGACGAACGAACCTTTAACTGGCGTCTTTCGGTAAACTGTCAAGCCGATAACGAAGCGAGACGAGTCAAACTGGAGCCCGGAACCCAAGTCAGCAAAAGGGCGCTGAGCCCTTCCCCGCCGCTCCTTGAATCAGAGTGGGTCCCACTTCCGACTCCAAACAACATTGCTTCAGGCAAAGTCGTATATATTTTCCAGCGCGGCAACAAGCAAATTAGTATTCAACCAGAAACCAGGCACTGCTCATGCAGTATCCAGGCAGTAATAAAGATGATTCATTGGAACCAACCAATTGACACAACACGCCACTTCACATGCTACTATCTGGTACCCTAATGGATCGCAGGCAAGAAGCTTGTTGTTTAGTACTACGGCAGTCAAGGACGTAATGATTCATTTTACAATAACATTCTTCGCTCCATGCCCTGCAAGTATACTTCCTCAAACAAACACTCGAGGCCTGTTGACAAATCGTAAGCCTATTACATTTTTCTCTATCACTGTCGAAAAGACGTGACGCTTTCCGACTATGAAGCCTCACCTCATCATCTCCTCCATTTTACTTTCAGGTAAATATTGTGCTACTCATTTTCCAAGTCTGCCAATGGTAGAAAACGCAATGAATATCTCCCATACCTAAAAGGGATTTCCCACGCGTCTAACGAGGGCAAGCAAAGGTCAGTGAGCCTACCTGATCTACGACAAGAATATTGAGCAACCTAAGTAGCCAACAATCCAGAAATTCCTTAAAGGATAAGGCGGAGCAGACGTTACTCAAGAAAAGAGTGTTGTAGAAGTCATTCAAGGAGGAAGTGGAGCAAACTTTATTGAAAAGGAAAACGAAATAGATATCATTCAATAATAGAGGGGAGCAGACTTCATTCAAGGAGAAGTAGGTATAGACATCATTCAAAGAGAAAGTTAAGCAGACTTGGTTTAAGTAGAAAGTGGAACTAAGGTCATTCAAAGAGGAAAAGGACCATTCGTCATTCAATAATAAAGGAGAAAGGGGAGCAGACGTCAATCGAGTATAAAGCGGATCAGACCAAATTCAAAGAGAAAGTATTGTAGAAGACATTCAAGAAGGAAGTGTGCAGACGTTATTGAAGGAGACAGCAAAACAGACGTCATTCCAGGAGAAAGCAGAGCAGAAATTCATTGAAAAACAAAACTGAGTAAAAGTCATTTAAGGAGAAATTGGATCTGACTTCTTTCTAAGAGAAAGAGGAGAACGTTATTCAAGGTGAAGTTGGAGCAGACTTAGAAAAAAGCGAGAACATCTTCCGGCAATACAGAGGTGACACTGTTGATGATCAGGGTAAAGTGTGTGTCACTGAGGACACTTTTCTGCGGGATACCCTCTTACTGTTTCAATGGGCTGGAAAGCTCTCAACTCCGTACGCGGAATCGACAATCTCGCAGAAATTCAGAAGTAAGGATTGGGAGTTGTCCCCACGCATCCATGATGCCCTATGGTCATCGGGTATCAAATGACTTCTCAAGATCAAAAAACAACGTGGCGTTTTGCTGTCCACGAATGATGGCCGCAAAAACAGTAATTTTCAGTCGGAGCAGAGCACCAAACATCTGGTGGAACTTACGTAAACCGTACTGTGAAGAATACCGGTGGCTTCCGCTGTCCAGGAAAAATTATTTTAACACTTAATGAATTCTTTATCAACTTTGTTACGTTGGAGATTTGAGAAATTGTGCGGAAACCGTGTGGGGTAAAGTGATCCATGCATGGTTTGCTAAAAGCAAGCACAGTATCCATTTGCCAGGATTCTGGGAGGATACTCTTTGTCCAGATCTTGTTGAACAAATCTAACAGAAAGGCAATGCCTCGCTCACATAGGATTCGAAGCATGGCATAAGGAACATCGAGCGGATCAGGGGCAGTGTCCGCGCATGTAGCGACAGTGGAAGGCAGCTCACTCAAAGAAAACCTGACGTTCACTCTTTCTCCACATCTGGAGGTCAGGTCTAGGGGTCATCCTTCAACGACATCTCGACGTGCATTAAATGAGAATTTCGTGAAAGTGGTCGCAAATGAATTTGCCACGGACCCACGGCCGCGGAGTCCAAAATTGCGGTAGGAGAGGGAAACCTTGCGAAAAACGTATGCCAACCAGGATTGCGGCCTGCTTGCTTCGAAACATAATAGAACCCAATCATAGCTGACGAAATGCACCGACAGTGAAATAGTTGACGAGGTGCCTATATCACATTATTGTAGAATGCCCCCCCCCCCTTTTTGTTCTAAAAGTGCTAAGAGTGCTAATACATTGATATCTTAATAATATCTTAACGAACAGAGCCGTTCCGAAACACGCATGGATATAGCCTAAATAAACATATATTTTACCTTTATCAATTGAATACACAACATTTAAACATTAACTACAGCAATACTCTGAATATTATTATAAACAAGAATTCAATAAATTAGTTTGACCCTCAAAAATTGGTTCATTTCTCTACACACAACAATAATATAAGAATTAGGCTTACGGACTCATCTGGAGTTTAAAAGGCTTCAGGAATGTTGTTAACTGACGACGCGTGCCGCCTGGCCAGATGTAGATAGGCAGGATCACAAGGTCGTTTTGGCGAGGGTAGCAGCTGGGGGGTCCACACGGCCTCCTGAGGAGGGGTTCTTCAAGGACGAGAACAATTACGATGCTTGATGCGGCACCAAGGTAGTCGTGGTCTCTCTGGCGAGAGTGAGTCGAACTTTGTTCTTGAACCAAGTTAACTTGGAGTGCGGTGTGACCACCGAGTAACGAGCTCGAGGGGGAGGTTCTTCATCAAGGGCGAGGATCGATGAGACGGGGTTTCTTTGACGAGAATAAGTTACTTAAAGTTCGGTTTTGTAACCAGGAACTAGCTTGAGGATGAGCTTCTTCTTAGTTTCAGTCTTCTTCGAGGGTGAGTCTATTGGTTCCTCAACCAAGTTAACTTATGAGTTTGGTGTGGCCACCGAGTAACAAGCTCGAGGAGGAACCTTTTCCTTCTTTCTTTAATTCCTCAAGGACGAGGAATACCCCTGGTGTTTAAGATGCACCAGGATATGAGGAGTCTCTCTGACGAGAGTAAGTTGAACTTGGTTCCTCACTCAAGTTAACTTATGAGTTCTGTGTGGCTACCGAGTAACTGGCTCGGTGGGCAGCCTTTTCCTTTTTCTTTTCTGAATTACTCAAGGACGAGGAATACCCCTGGTGTTTAAGGTGCCCTAGGATACAAGCAGTCTCTCTGGCGAGAGTAAGTTGAACTTAACAAAGTTAACTTATCGTTTGGTTTGACAACCAGGGACTAGCTCAAGGATGAGCTTCTTCTTAGCCCCTTAAGGTAGGTAGCCCTACCTCTCTTGCAGGGTACTTCTTGGTCTGGCGACCCAAGTAAACTACCTCTCCAGTCTCGGTAGCTCGGTTTTGATCCGAGGACTTCGTCACTTAGAGACTGACGTATACTACCCCGATTTTCTTAGTGTTCCTCATTTATACCTTGTCACCCCACTGGGGGAGTGGTAAGGGGGGGGGGCTTGAGGACGGCCCCAGGAGAGTTCTTATGCCCAATGGTTTTTCCCACCGAGTCTTACACCGGCTCCTCGTTAGCCTTCGAGCTTGTTAGAAACACGTCTCCAATTTCTTATTTGACGTGAAACTGGATCTCACCCTCCTGGGGGAGATCTTGCATTTTGACCTTCAGGGTCTTTTATGGCGCTGAAATAGTCGACGCTGCGGTTACGCAGTGGACCCACCGATGCCTTCGGCCGGATGTCTTTGCGGTAACCGCCTTGTGACTGCACCACGAGTGAACGGGGGGGGGGGGGAAGTGACGATTCCCCTACGCACATGTAGGTATAAAACTTCACTCGGCTGACCAACAAAAAAGTGGTCGGCCATAAAAACATCGAAACCTTCTAAGAATAGTGGTTAGGAACACAGAGATTGTGTGCCCGAAGATAAACTTACTGGTCTCATTCCCCGACAAAGAATTCAGTCCTTTCCTGAAATGCAGAGCACCGATCCCACTCCAAGCATTACCTCGTTGGTCATTCATGCAACAAAGGCACAAAAATTATATTTGAAAAGGAAAATGATCACTACCAGGGATGTTATCGACCACCTTCCACCTAAAGTCAGGCTGTATCCATCAAGATGATAGTGATAGAGCAAGGCATGAAAATGAAGCAGTTCTCGGATAGTGATGTGTCAACTCATCCACATTTAGGACACCTTTCTCTAGCTAGTTAAACAAGTTAGCAAGAACCTGACCCTTTGGATTGATCGTGAATCCTCAAGCGGAAGAAAGGGATTCAGCAACCTTGCACGACGGGGCTGAAATCCCAGGAGTTGAAGACGGTTAACGGTGGAACTTACTCAGAAATTACACTATACATCCTATTAAGGTTTGGCTGCACTTCTACTGCTTGGGGGAGGTATATATTACAAATAGAAGATTCAGGCCGGGTGTAAATTGCGCATCTTTCACCCGCTCTCCCTATCTCTTGGTGATCGAGTCGCAAAATACTTATACACTGACGGGGTAGGTAAGGAGCATACACCCAGCATTGTCTCATCAATAATAATAGCTACAAGGGAAGGAGAGGAGACGAACCTCCGCCCGCAGCTTTACCCTATATGCTGAATCCACGACTACTCAAATGAAGAAATATGCCCTCAATGTCTAGCTCAGGGGAGACGTCGAGACCCTCTTCGAAGAAAAGTCTCTCATCATTGAAATGGCTGTACACTTCCTGGAAGCAGAGCTTCGGGAGCTTTATGAATCCCAGGAGACGGCATTATGGATAATTACGGCCATTTCGCATAAATAGAAACAGCCACACTTGGGAAATGGGTTTTAATCTGAATTTAAGCTGGGTGTGCAACCCCTTTTTGCCGTTAGGTCAACCAGGGAAGCGCATGGGGGAGTAGGGAGTAGTCCCAATTGGCTTTAGATTGACCGCACTCGTAGGCTTGAAGGGTCCATGAGCTTGATGTGAACCCTTTTTGCCGTCAGGTCAGCCAGGGAAGTGCATGGGGAAGTAGGGAGTAGTCCCAATTGGCGTTAGATTGACCGCACTCGTAGGCTTGAAGGGTCCAGCTGCAGAGGATGCCTTTAATGAAACATGAGGCCTAAAAAATCCCAGGCAGCGCCGGGCGCGCAAGGACGAAGCAAAATCCTCGAGGAGTCAAAGATAATCCAAAACTTGAAGGGCGAGAATTTCATTCTCTAGGAGATACGTGCCACATTGCTTGGGGAGTGGCAGGGTCGGTCGTTCGGCAATTAATTCACTTGGCTATACGCGATAAGGCAAAATATTATACGGCATAGGAGCTATTTACACAGAGTTCAGGCAAATCAGAGTTTGCACAACTACAGAAGAGATTCGTATAGCCGAAGCAGTGGTTATAGAGGCTTCTTTTTTTAGCCTTTAAATTACGACCGCCTACAACGGCATAAGTTGCCTTAATGAATTACTGGCTGATCCTAGGATATATTAAAATATAAAATAAGTCAATGACCAAATTAAAACCAAAATCTAAAGCAAAAAACAAAAAAAACAAATAGCAAAGACAAAAATGGAACATTATGCTCCGTTGTCAAAACAAAGCCCTTACTCTCTCCAACGCAGGAACATGCAGCCTACAATAAAGCGAGTCAAATATATGGATGAGGCTAGTTTGATAGAATGGTCTGAGGCCACCATGCTTCAGCCCCTCTCACATGTCAAAACACATGCTTCCCCACGTGCATGCTGCGATAGGAATTAGAAGGCACGTTATCGCCCCCCGCCCCCATCCCCAAGTTTAATTAAGGAGGTTCAATCACCCATCCGCCTCCATGCGTTGATCTCGCCAGATTAAATTAGACTTATCGGCAGATAAGATATTTTCCCAAGCGCCACTGGGACATTCAATCGAATACCCTTCTCCCCACCCCCCCAAGGGGCTGGCTCCGGCTATTTATGCGATAGCATTTCGCATTTGAACCAGATCCCGATTAAATTCGTGAGGCATCACTCTACCCCGAGAAACCCCTTATTAGAAGAGGACAATATCCCTTGAGTGCCAAGGTTCGCGCTCCTCGAAAAGCCAAGTCAACAACTCCCCCCCCTGTTTTTCAGAAGGAGAACAACTTTGGAACAGCCATTGTTCTTCGAGTCCATTCGACAAGAAATGGCTCTCAACCCCTGTTGTTTAAGAAGAGAACAACATTAGAACCTGTATTTGGAGGCCGAAAGTGTAGTGAAGTTACTTCTACACTTAGAATTCTAAAATGCGCGACATTTTCATTTCATTACCATCTGAGTGTACAATTGACTACAATTATTCACCGCTCATAATATGACTCCAGATTTCTACAGACTGAAATTTCGAGGAGGTCTTGTTAATCCCGGACAGAGGTTCCGTCAATTCGGATACATTCTTTAGAGGAATTTCAAATTCTGGTTAGAATCCTCAAAGGTTGATCCTAACTACGAGTCCTTGACAGACTTCGTGTTGCGGGATCAGTTTTTCACGTCTCTCCCGACGGAGATCCGCGCGTTCGTCAAGGATCGTCGGTGCCAGACCTTTAAAGAGTGTACCGAAGAAGCGGATGTCTATGCTACAAGCCATAATTTGTACCCCAAGAAGAATAGAACTTCTCACCAATCCGCTTACCAGGAAAAAAGGAAGGATTCGTGCCCCTTCCCACGAAAGCCAACGAACTTTCCGGGCCCCGTAAAACCCCAAACCAACAACGGAAGATCAAACCTCCATTTAAGATTTCTCCACCATCACTCTTCCCGAAGCGGCCGATCATATGCTTCACCTGCTGTATAGAAAACCACATGAGCTGGAATTGCCCCCAAAATTCTAGGCTTAAAAGCGGATAAGCCCACCAAGTTTACCAGATTAATGCCACCCCGGCTTCCCCGGTGGTGCAGATCCAAGCATCAACTTCTCCCCCTCCGTCAACCCACCAGGTAAATTTTATTTTTGATAAAAGTTCCCCGGGAACTTTGAAATTTGAGGAGGGCAGCGTGAACGGCTCAAAATAGCTCATGGCAGCATCTTTTACGGTCATTTTAGTCATACTAAAACGCGTCAGCGCATTTTAAAATATTTTACTGGCCGGGTGCTGCAGCTGACATCTTAAAGCATTGTCGATCGTGCAAAGTATGTCAGAAGACGTCCGCTAAGGGGCGGGTCAAACCTGCTCCCTTACAAAGGGGACCAGTCATCACTGAACCCTTCTCCAGAGTGGCCATCGACCTGGTTGGTCCTATCCACCCCCCTTGGAGCGAAAGGCACAGCTAGATCTTTACCTTAGTTGACTTTGCTACCCGTTTCCTTGAGGCTGTCCCCCTTCGTCGAATCGATAGTATTTCTTGCGCCGAGGCCCTCATTTTTATCTTTTCAAGGGTAGGCGTCCCCAAGGAAATACTCTCCGACAGAGGACAGCAATTCACCTCCCAGTTGATTGTGTACGTAGGGAAGCTGCTCATGGTAAAGCCCCTTTTTACCACTCTCTTCCGGCCACAGACAAACGGAATGTGTGAAAAATTAAATGGAAATCTAAAATCCATTATTAAAAAGATTTGTGCCGAGCAGCCCCGCGAATGGCACCGGTATCTCCCAGTCGCCCTATTCGCCTATCAAGAAATTCCTCATCGTACATTAGGCTTCCCACCGTTTGAGCTCCTTTATGGACATAATGTACGCGGACCACTCAGCATTTTAAAGGAGTTGCAAACCAAAACCAACTGGACCAAGAACTTCAGTTATCCTACGCCTATGTCTTGGATCTACGCCAGAGGCTCGAGAAATGCGCGAACATCACCTAATGAAAATGCCGATGTCAATTTGGAAAAATATAAAACTTACTTTGATGTCAGTCCGAAGATAGGAAATTTAAGACCAGTGATGAGGTACTCCTGATCCTTCCCACAGCGAGTATTAAATTAATGAGCCAATGGAAAGGTCTGTACTCGGTCCGCGAGGTACGAGGAACAGTATATTACCTCATTGGTACCCCAGCAGGCGATAAACTCTACCCCGTTAACTTGTTGAAAAAGTACCACCGATGCGCCCATGGAGATACATTCGTAGCAGTGGACGAAACATGGGCGCTAGAAGATGGAGTCCCTTAATGTCATTCAGGCAGTGTGCATTTGACCTGATGCCGATTACCCTCTTCCTTTTCTGCCAGGCGAGTCTTTTGAACCCTCTGACCTGGATATCGAAGCGCAGCTGATACCACATAAAAAAGTCAGATACAAGAATTATTATGTCAGTCCGACGACGTTATTTCAGAGAAGCCTGGATGCGCTACTAGTTTCGAGCATGATATTAAATTAACGACCTTAAAACCTGTCCGTTCAAAACCCTATCTTATGCCGATTCATTTAGGCCAAGCTTTTAACGCCGAAGAAGATAGTTTGATTAGTTTAGACACAATTGAACCCTCCACCTCTAGTTATTGTTCCCCAATTGTCATGGTAAAGAAACCTGGTCATTCTTTTCGGATATGCATTGAATTCCGGAAGTTAAATTCGGTAACTTTGTTCGACGCCGTGCCCATCCCGTTGGTAGATCAAAACCTCCACTTTTTTGAAGACGCTAAGTTCATCTCAGAACTTGATTTGTGCAAGGCGTATTACCAAATTCCCCTTCGACCCGATGTGAAAGCATATACCACCTTTGCAACTGGGAAAGGCTTAATGCAATTTAAGCGCTTTCCTTGCAGTAACTATAATCCTCTTATGAAAAGGTTGTTAGATGGACTTCCGAATGTCTCCTTTTACTTCGATAACGTTTACATCACTACTTTTAAATTGAGTCATCATCTAACCACCCTATTAGCTCTCTTCGAGCGACTGCGCGGAAATAGCCTCACCATTGGCCCCAGCAAATGCCATTTTGCCCAAGAAATCATAAGGACTTGGGTTTTAAAATAGGACAAAGCCAGCAAGGTCCACAGGAGGACAAGATTTAGGCAATAGCTGACATGCCCCTCGCGAATACTAAGAAGCAATTAAGATCATTCCTAGGATCAGCTTCTTACTATCGGCGATTTTCCCCGAATTTCGCTGCAATCTCGGTGCCCCTCAGCACTCTTTTAAAAAAGAAATTCCCCGATCGACTACGATGTAATGATGTTGCTATTTCTCATTTTAACTAGCTCAAGAGTAAGCTGATTTCTGCCTCCATTTTGAAGTTGCCCAACCCAGAAAAATCCTTTGGGATTAAGACCGACGCGAGGAACGAGGGCATTGGGGGTTAACTCCTTCAATATGAGGATGACGCAACGAGTCATTCAGTTGCATACACTAGTCGCCAGCTATTACCCCGCGAAAAGAGATATGCCACTATAGAGAAGGAAGCTCTAGCTATTATTTGGGTTATTGACAAGTTTAAAATGTATTTGATAGGAAAAGATAGGAACTAACCATCGCCCGTTGGCCTATATTTGGAATGTACGACACTCCAACGGCCGAATTATGCGCTGGAGTTTACTCTTGCAAAAGTACCAATTTAAGATAAATTACATAAAAGGTTCCGATACTCAGGTCGCAGACGCAGTCAGTAGGAGTGCTTTACCAAATAGTGTAGATTAATTTGTAATTCGTAGGATTAGGATTACCATGTATGTATATACCTACTTCTACGACTTAATTGGATTCTTCTGTAATATAATTAGTTAATTGAATGCAAATGTCAGAATTTTGTGCTTCAATGTCTCATTTTTTTTCGTATGTTCGTTCATTTGTACCTATTAATTTACGTAGGAATTCTTTTCTCCCATATGTACTAATTTTATATTATTCTATTGTTCCCCCAAGTCTCTTTTATGGTTAAGATTGTATTAGGGGTTAGTTTCCCCTATCATCAAATGATAGACATAATCATATATATTGTTGAAATGCTAGCTGGGTGCATTAAAGTACGGGCGATGCAAGAAAGTGAGTTCTGCAAAGTGGAGGTCTATGTTTGCCCCTTTTCTCTTTTTTTCGAAGTGACAACTTCCCCTGGGAGAGAGGGGTATGATAGAATCGTCTAAGGCTGCGATGCTTTAGCCCCTATCACATGTCGAAACACATGCTTCAACACGTGTGTGCTGCGAGAGAAAGTAGAAGGCACGTTATCGCCCCCACATCCCCAAGTTTAATCAAAGAGGTTCAATCCCCCGTTTGCCTTCATGCGTCGATCCCGCAAGATTGAATTAGGCTTATGGACAGATAAGATATTTTCCCAAGCGCCACCGGGACATTCCATCGAAGTCCCCCCACTCATTGTCCCCTACACCAAGGGGCTGGCTCCGGCTCTTTATGAGATAGCATTTCGCATTTAAACCTGATCCCGATTATCTTCGAGAGGCATCAGGCCGATCCAGTCTCCCCAAAAGAGGACAATAACCCTTGAGTGCCAAGGTTCATGCCCCTCGGAAAGCCAAGTTAACAACTCCATCCCTGTTTTTCAGAAAGAGAACAACTTTGGAACAGCCATTGTTCTTCGAGTCCATTCGACAAGAAATGGTTCTCAACCCCTGTTGTTTAAGAAGAGAACAACATTAGAACAGCCATTGTTTTTCAAGCCCGTTCGTCAAAAAACGGTTCTCGTTCCCAAGACATCACGTCAGGGTAATTTAATTCCCCCCTTTTTAAACGTTCTTCAAGAGAACGCTTGGTTACAACAATAACCTTCATTGTTCATCTAGAACATCTCTGATATCCTAACTCAGTGATCACTCGTACTTCCGAGCCCCACTTCGCTCTCACTCCTCGAAGACAGTCCTTCCCCATCGTTAAGGTGAACCCCCCGAAGAACTCTTTCTCCTGGAAAATATTTGCCAGTTGGACCGAAGATTCCTTCCCATCGCCTTCCTTTGCACGACAACCTTGCGATTACGCAAGCTACACATTACATTTAACCATTTAATCTTTTGTCAACGCAACTCTATGCTTTGAACGATTATAGCCAACCATTCCCTCTTTTTTGTTTGTTTTCCTGTTTTAAATCCCTCCAAATCTAAATTCTCAGCTAAGTCGAATATTCCCATGACCTTTTTCATTTTCTGTGTTTCTCCCATTTTAATCCCCGGTTATGTAAAAATTTTCCTTGTGTTGTTTTGAAATATTAATTAATAAAACTCTCTTTTATTAATGTTTGCCATATTATTCATTCTTGGGCTCCGTTCCACTTCTTAAGTATATTGAGGATAAATAAGGCCTTTCTAGGCCCCTCCCCCCATTTTGAACCATTTTCTGATTACCACGCACTCGAAATAGAGAATAATCCCCTCAACAAATAGTTATATATAGTATATCGTCGGGAGCCAATTCTACGATAGCTATCTAATTCCAAAGAGTCAGATAGTTCAAAAGTGTTTGTGCACGAATATGTCCCGAGTACAAAAGACAAGCGGTAATGATCTCACTCCTCTCGGTGTTGGGAAAGATAACCTACGAGAAGATCACTCAGACCGGGACAATAAACAAGAATTTTCTGAAGATTTTGGCGGACAAAGAAGTCGTGGCAACAAATTGCAAATGTTCTGTATCAAATTCCGTAGAGTGTTTTGTATTGAAACCTGCTTGGCCGTGAAGACAGACTCAGCGCCTGGTAGATCCAAAATGACTTCAAACAGAGGTGATAGGTGTTTTTTACAAAACTCATCATGGGAATTGTAGCCATCTGTATACGCTGGCACCGATCTAGCTTGTCACGAATTATGCTGACAGAGCTGTCAAAGCTTTGGAAGCAGGGTGTGGTGACAAATAGTCAAAGATAATACCTTTCAAGCTGTCATTATGGGTAGGAACAGAGACATCCTCGGCTCTAGAGTTACATAGAGCCTTAGAAAGTGTTACCTAGCTGTATCTCCAAAGGACTTCTCGCGGCGACATAGGCAACGTCGAGATTGGCCGTGGAAGCAGGGAAAGCCGGTGACGAATGAATGAGGCACTTGGGTCGTGCGTATAGGTGCCTAATGCACTGTGCACGGCACAGAACGAGTGACATCTCACCAGCATTGACAAGTAGGGTATCATTGGGGAACGTGCCTGAGGTGCCGATCACCAGGCAGTGAATGGTTTGGTGGATCGAGTCCAACTTCCGCAATACACGCTCCACTGCCCATTCAGATACCTCGCATCTGTAGTTAAGCTTCGTAAGAAGAAAGATTCGATAAAAAAGCGAAGCCATAGCCCTATCAGTATCCTAAGAGCTGAACGTAATGGAACGAAGAATGTCCATGGTGCAGACGCATAAGACCCTAAGGCAGAAAGCAAGACCAAGAAAACGCTGCGAATCTACCACTTCCATGCAAACACAATTTAGGAACAAGTTATTGTCGAAGTGGCACCGTGGAGAGCAGCATTAGGGCACCACCTTAAACTAGACCAAGGAGAGATGCATTTCAATGGGTGTTGGATTGGATGCTCGAGAATTGGCATCCGTGCCGCACCAAAAGTAATTAAAGTTGTCAATGAGAGCGTAGCGAGAACATCTTCCGGCAGCATCCTAGTAATACCATTGATGCTCGGGGAAAGGTGTGTGATACTAAGGTCAATTCCCTGCGTGATACACTCTTCAGGCTCCATTTTGCCGGAGTCTGGTATCCACCACCCTTACACATAATCTACGAGTTCATAAAAAACGCAGACATAATGATTGGGAGGCATCTCATCGCCTCTATCCTCTGCAGAGCCCTTATTATATATGATTTCCATCTGGTACCATAGGCCTTCTCCAAATCGAAAACCAGCTTGACCTAGTGCTTTCTACGATGGAAGTTCTCGTAGACATCATTTTTCTGTCATTACAGATCATCCAAAACTCAGTTGAGTTTACAGAAGCCTTACTGTGCAGAAGACAGGTGGCCCCCTTTGTGCAGGAAAACGTTAATCTTACATTTAACAATTTTTAAATTAACTTGCACACTAGGAAGCTTAGAGAGATTGGTCCGAAAGCGGCCGCGGTAGAGTCATCTCTCCAGGGATTTCCAAAAGCCACCACAACAACCATTAATCAGAAGTCTGAGAGGATACACTCTAACCTGAACCTGTTGAACAAATATAACCGAAAGGCAATGCCTCGCTCACCTAGCTGGCCCGGAGTCCGAGGCGATTTCATTGAAGTAATATGCCTTCCCAGCCAAGCTAGAAGGAGATTCGGGAGCCTTATTCGAAGAGAAGATCATATCAAGAATGGTCCGATGTTTCACGGATGCAGAACTCCAGTCGTTGTTGGCCTTACAAAGCGCTGTCGTCTACAATGACTTATCATGGTGGTTTGGCTCGCTATGCTAGTTCTTTTTCCTTTCGGCTTAAAATCTTTGGCAGGCGGGATAGTTCCAGAAGCGAGATTTACTTCTTTGGAGGATCCACCGTCTACGAGCCACATAGTCCAGACTTGTTTGAGGGCGTATTAGCTTAAGCGCCTTTTGTAAACTTCAAGTAAGTTACCTCCTGTGAGTTTTGCGAGTTGGTCGTGAGCAACCGTTTTGCCTTAAGTATTTCAACATGCAACGCACTCGTAATTAATAATACTTTTGACAAGGTTAGCTTAGAATTCTTCTTGGTTGCCTCAAGACAGGGTGGCTTTCAGCTTGCGCCGATGGAGAGCTTCTTTGTGGTTGATATCAAGACTGCCACTTGGCGGGAAGTGATTATAGTTGTGTATGAAAATAATGCGCCTTTCATTCAATTAATATCTCTATCGAAAGAACAGAGAACGATCACCTTGAAGGCCGCTGACAATCATAAAGTAGAGGAAATAGTGAAGAAAAATCTTGAGAAGGTATAGGAGCAGTTAACAGATCGGTGGCTATAAGCCGATGCGAGTTGTAGATCTGTGTGTAGGTAGGTGTATCAGGGGATGAAACGTCAGAAGACGGCTAGGGGGGCTCCTCGCATTCACGGAAAGGCGCCATTTATGTTACCGATATATTTATGTGTATATTGGTATTGGCTGAGGATAGTCTATGTAGAGTTGCGGGGTATATCCGTGCTATGCCAATATGTTGTCTTGTGTATATGTGTCTGTATGTGGAGTTGAACGCAGTAGACCCCTTTTGGCATATGTATTCTGTGGTGTTAAATTATTTCCATGTACTGTGGCCATACTTGTGTACATGGGAGCGCGCGATTCGTTTTTCGAAGCAGAGTTCTGAATGCGCTGTGCTTCCCTCTGCTTAGTGTGACACTCACCTGGAGTGTGATTAGAGTGTATATAAGCACTGCTCTATCAAGGTTTTGTATAGTTGTATTTGTAACCTATGGCTGGCACATAAGAATCTTCGCAATTCCTTCGGTATTTTTTGGCCATTGTTTGAATGATGGTTTGGTGTGTTTGGAATCTTGGAAGTTGTCATATTTTGCCTCTAAAATTTCTGTGTTGGGTGAGGATGTGAGTCTTTTTGAGTTCAGATGATTGGTTTACGTTGTGTTTGTATATTTGTAAGTTGCCACCTCTGTCTTTTCAGCGTTCGTACCTATGAACCAATTATTCTTATAATTTGTTTTTTTGTTTAGTATTATTTTTGCGTAGTGTGCGATCATGTTTTGTCTTCGGCCGCTAACGAAAATGGTCTCTTTTACGGCATTATACATTGTGTATGTGTGTCTGCAGTCTTCAGGAGGGCGTAGAGTGTAGTTTGTATACATTATATATACTATAGGTGCCAATACGTTACACTGGAGTACGCCTGGGCGTGGAGCGAATGGGGTTGATATTGTGTTGTTTTATTTTAGATAGCACCTCTGGTTTGTGAGGAAGTGGGAGAGAATACTTTTGTGCAGAGAGAGAACTCCATGTGCTTGGCTAGTTTCAAACAGATGGTCTCGTGCCACATTATGTCACAGGCAGAATGTTTTCTATGTTGCTTGGGGTGTTTTAGGGATTATGTCATGAGCGATGGTCACAACAGCTTGGGTGGACCGGCTCTTACTGAGCCTATGTGCTCTAACAGAGTATTTGGCCTGTAGTTATTGAGGTGTTTGGGTCTTTATTTTTTTGTGTAGTAGGATATTGTGTGCATTTTAAATGGTTGTGACTTGTGGCGAGAGGCGAGTGAAACGTTGTATAGGTGTTCCTAGTGTAGTGTTTCAGGGAGATGGCGAAATATAGTGGATGGAAGGCCGGATGGGCCAGGGGCGCATTTTGGTATTGATTTAATTTAGTTTTTTTTTGTTTTCTAGATGGTGATCGGAGTGGCTTTTCTGGCAGTGTTGTAGAGCACCTCCATTAATGTCAGGGAGTGCACCCAAGCTCATCGGCGTGGAGCAAGCACTATTCCTGGAACTCCTGGAAGAGCTAATGTTCATGTTGTTTTGGTGAGTTGTGTGGTGTACCGTGTTTCAGTTGGACTAAATTTCGCCGAAGATGTCATTGGTGTCGATAATTGCTTGATTGTTAGTTTGTGGGTGATAGGTTTTGGTGGGTTAGTGCTGAACATCCTCTTTACGCGCCACCAGAAAGAGTAAGAGTTGGTGCACCGAGCCTCGTCCACAGTGCTGACGACCTCTCGCCACTGTTGGTACTGGTTTACCTATATGCTTGGTAGGATGTGAATACAATTAAAAGAGTTGTGCATAAATATAATGAGTCTGAAAGACAGGGAAGTCGGTCCTACCTGCTGTGACATGGACCCGCGAAATAAAAAAATCTTATTTTGCTAAGGATATCGGCCTGATAAAGATATTGGTGCACACGCGAATATATTAAATATACGCACACACTATAAGGTCAAGATGTCTCCGTTATGTTCTTAGATTGGAGAAATGGAGAAACGAATCTAATCTTCCCTTATGACAAAAGTACTTGTAAAAGACACAGGACAGTCAGCCAGAAAGAGAAAGATCAATACCAAGATTGAGACCTAAATTTAATATCAGAGGGAGACAGTCTCCCTCCAGACATTTCGATAGCCAGGACGTCACAAGGACAGTCTCCCTAAACATTAATTAGGCGTGAAGACGTAGGCCTTGTTACCGGTTATGGGGTGCTCCTCTCCTACGTGTCACAATATTTTCCAACAGGCTTGCGGCAGTGTATTTCTTACCACACTCACAGTCTCACTGCCCTTTAGTATTGTACCAGTAGTCATAGAAGGTGGTTATGCATGTAACCTTTCTAGTCAAACACTTTTAAAAATTATAATAAATATTAATTGAGAATTTTATTTTATATTAGTTTTATTTTCCTACCTAAGAATGTAAATACTTTTGCTCAGCTGTCATGCTCTATATTATAATGATAAATTTAAGAATAAATTTTCTGTTCTTTTTCTAATTGTTTGTTGTTTTCTTCTTCCAGATGCCTCTTACTTGTGCGAATAAGGCAAACAACTTCTGATACATTTGTGGTGTGGTGACCTTTACATTACAGAATCGCCGTATAACTGCCATGGTTAGAAAGTCATATTAGCTATATTTTGGATGTACGATTTGTGGACAAAATAAGAACTGGGCTCCTCGCATATGCTGCAACACCTGTGCTACTAGGTTTAGACAATAGTTGAACAAGAAAAGGAAAGAAATGGCTTTTGTTATGCCAATGACGTAGCAGCGGAAGCCAACAGACCATACCAACAATTAATATTTTTGTATGGTACCTTCAGTACAAAATGACTTGCCAAAAAGAAAAAGGAGTCCATTGAATATCCAAACATTCCATTAGATATTCGCCCAATTTCACGTGGAGAAGGTCTATCTCTTCCTGATGCACCACTTTCTGCATCTTTCGAGTCAGATGAGGAAAGCGGTGAGGAGAAGGCAGAGAAGGATAACAGTGCTAAATTACAGAGTGAGCAAAATTTTGATGAAGCACACTCCTCTAGGTCACCTTGTTAGGGATCTGCAACTACCAAATGAATAAGTCAGTGAACCATTAGTTCCTCTGGGCTATGCACCACATATGAACTAAACTTATGAGAATATAAAACATATGTTACAATGCATAAATTATGGTGAACGTTAATGTCAGCTCTGTGATGGGCTTGCAGGGCGAATACACAAACTAGTGCTGCTTTCTGTGTGAAATGGGGCAACCGTGCAAGATCTTCCCACTATATCAGGATTGACTGGCCACCTCATCACTCATTGGTGCCTTGGATGGAAAATCTCCAACATCAAATTCTCACCGAACCAAACAAAATTTTGCTACAACCAATATACATAAGACCTGCGCCCATGAAGAACTTTGAAAAAGCTATGGACAAATCTGATGAGATATTTATGTATTTAACATCAAAATTATCCCCACTGAGCGAGGTTAAGGTAAAAAAGGGACTTTTGATTTGTCTTCAAATTCGAGAACTTCTTAAAGATAATGACTTTGATCATCCCTTCATGGGAAGGAGAAAGGTGCTTGGGAAGCAAACTATGAAGAATTGGTGGAAAACGTTAGCAAGTCTTACAAAAGCATGGGATGTAACATGTTTCTTAAAATTCCCTCTATGGACTAATATCAAGATTTTTTTCAGCAAACTATGTGATAGTTATTGAAGAACATGCTGAAAGGTTTCACTAAGTTATTTCAACCATGGAAAAGAGGTACAAGGGTAAATCGAGCACAACAATGCTTGAAGACCATTGCTGGACATTGGCAAGTTATAATTCTTCAGCCCACTATAAGCGTGAGGCAAAAAGGCAGAGAATGGATATATCCAGATCCACTTACGGCCTTTTTGTTTAAAATATAATGACACATATTGCACGTTATAATAAAATAATCGAATATTACATGCTACGTATCTTTAACTTCTAGCCAATAAGCATAACTATTTCCATTGATGGGATATCACACTAAATTTTATTATTTGATAAACAAGTGAATTGTACTTATATATATATATATATATATATATATATATATATATATATATATATATATATATATATATATATATATATATATCTGAGGGGATAACCATTGTTTGGTATTAAATGAAGTAATAGACGAAATACGGAACATTTCACCTAACCTAACCTGAATTATTTGTCCTCTTGGAGACAATACTTCTTTGTGAATATATTATTATATATTTAGGATTTCTATAAACTGCTAAACATTTTGCATCAATCAGTTCATCACCCACATGCTACCTTCTATTTCCTCAAAACACAGAAATATAAAATGTCGGGAGAGAGGTACCTTTTATTGCCTATAACCCCCTCAAACCCGGTGAATTAAAGCAATTCGACATGGCATTGTTTCCTAAGTGGATGGAAGGCTTCTGGAGATATGTTTGCCATGTCGTCTGGATAGCTGTTCAGAGATCACCGATATTTTTTTATGTCCTGAATCTGGGCGTGTAAGGCCCTAGCCATCAGGTCTTATAATCTCGATTGGCTTCATGTCAGGTAAATGTGGTGGTCACAACATTCGTAGGAACTATCCAAAATGCTCCTCCAACCAATTCTGGGCAGCTTTGGTACGTTGACACGTTGCATTATCCTGCTAGAATATCTCATTTTTGTTGTGGTACATATGAATGTATGCAAATGGTTACAAAACAGTGCAACGTATGGGTTATTAGTCAATATGTCTTTAGGCAAAACTGCGGACTCAACCCAGTCCATGTGAGCAAACCACACCCCTAATACTAACCGGAATTTTGTGTCACAAATGCCAACTCTGAGAGACACGGCCTGTGTTTCGGCCTACGAGGCAAATATGGATGCACTTAAATCGCCGAACACATTTCTATCTCCTTGGTATACAATTGGTGGTTGTTTTAATTGTTGTGCAATGACGAGTGGGTGAAGAATCCTAATGAGCGATGAGGATGTTTGACGCATGCTTGACGGAAATGTAAATTTCTCACAGATGGTCTTCAGTGAAGGAATTAGTTATACAAACAGAGTACAATTCTGTAATATATCAAGTACCCTTAAGAATATCCAGTAGCAATTCTTTATGATTGCTCAAATCAAGCGGCTCTGACTCTCCGAAATCGAGAGCTTAGAGTTTGACGGTGAAAGGAGGGATTGGAGTGGAAGTGGAGCGACTGAATTTTGAGTGAGTGGTGAGGCAATTAAAACACGACATGATACGCATCTTTTCTCAGTGCCACAAAAATGGCTTCGAGTGGTCTGAAATTGCCAGGTACCGCCATCATAGTGTTGCCAGCAGTAACTACCTGCGCCACTCCTATCCTGAGTGATTAGTTGTTCAACGTCAACGTAGACGTATTCATTTACCAGCCATAAAATTTAATCCTCGATCCCTTTGAAAGATTTATTTTTACTTCATCTATGAGACGGTTTTTTTGATAGTATTGTCAATAATTCTTCGGAATTTGACACAACTAATATATTCTCAGTCTCAAATTGAAGGTGACTTAAATATTTCTTTTTAATTCTATTAGGTTGCAATAAATTAGTAGTCCTTGCAAGAAAAAAATCATATTTCAGATACAAATTAATGCATTTATTTACCAAAGCATTTTTCCTCATTATAAGCAAAGCTCTCAAAATATTTAATTAAGAAGATATCTTTTTAATATATTATTTCTTATCCTTTGCAACCTTCGGATTAAACTGGGAAATTCTTCAAGAGGAATCAAAAAGATTACTGCTCGAAATGGTAAACTATTGGTTCTCTGTAAGAAACATTTACAGCGTCATCGAGAATAAAAACCTCTTCAGTAAATACAAATCATTTATAAATTGTACAAAAGTGTTCCACAAATATAATTTCATCGTTATATTGCAATAGAAATTTGTTGCGCTGTCGTTTGGATCATTTTTTACACTTAAATTCTTTCTAGAAAATTTCTTATATGAGGATAACTCGATTTATTCATCCAAATTTGAATAACTTTTGCTCATACGTGGTAAAACTGTAGGTTATAGTAAGCTTATTTAGAAACCTTTGATTTACTCTAGCAAAGAGTTATAGAGATGTTGTTATAGAAATACAGGCGTTCTGATCTTTTGGACAGTTCTGTATTATATCACACAATTATTAAAATGGCGAACAAAATGCCATAACATAAGGGATAACAGCGAGGGAAGGCTAAGAAGGGTAACACTCTATTTACTCTAGATAATAATAAGTATTTATAATGCGCCTTTCAGGGCTGTTAGCCCTCACAGAGCGCAGGGTGTGTAGCAAGTGTAAAGAATGTTTACAGGAAAGAGAAGGCAATTCTGAAGAGATGAGTCTTCAGGAGACGTTTAAAAGTAGCAAGGGAATGAGAGGATCGGAGTTTGGCAGAAAGGGCATTCCAGAGTCTAGGAGAACAAAGTAAGAATTAGAGGTGGAATGTAAGTTAAGTTTGTAAAAATTTGTTAAGTTTGAAGTGCAAATCTTTAAATAATTGGTACAAAAAATTTATATTGAGGAGGATTTGTGGGTGTTTTATGGTTAGGTGTTGTGCATACATGAAATAAAAAAGCGCTAAATGGAAATGTTTGATTTAATGTTATGTTTAGTATATCAATGAGTAGCCATATTAACTGTACTTCGGGCAACCCTTAAAGACACTCCTCACCTACGCCAACAAGTCACTGGATCCAAAAGGACTGTTGGATTAGACTTTTGGATACAGTCACCTTCTTGGTGCAGATGAAGAGCGTCTCTGAGGCCTGTCCGATGCAGTTTGAAGGTGGTTACTCATTGCTCTACTAACCGCATAACATTACAGTTTACGTAAAAGAATTAAATTCGCGAATTAGAACTAATTAATTTATTTCGTCAGCATTTGATTATTTTTAAAAGATTTAGAAAGAAATGTTATTTTTTATTGCAGTTGCTTTTCTTAGTATTTATATTTTCTTTTCAGCACTGAATCCCTTCTGAGAGAACCTCCATACGAATTGGTTTTCGAGTCCTTAAATGAAGAGATTTTCTCTCTTTTTTTCTTCTTCTCTTCTTGTTGATCTGCTGCGTTTGTTTTGGGGTTCAGGAATACTTATGTGATCTTTTCCGAAAACTCCTTTTGTTTCTTTTAAAAAAAGGCGTCAAGTTTTGTTTATTTTTTTATTTTGAATTCGAAGCAAAAATGTGACCATTTTAGCAGAAAAGTTTGTTTAAAATAGTTCAATGAAGAGAGTGATGATGAAAGTTGAGGAGGTAAAAAGGTTTTGTATATCAATGAAGAAAACAAAATTGGCGATTGCATGAGAGCTGAAAAGTAAAAGCGCTTCTTTTTATAAGGAATTTTAGCCTTAATGTTTTTGGAGGTGAAATATAGTGATTAATCTTCATCATCGAATAGTAATTAAGTAAACCTTTACCAGCAGCCTTTGTAGTGGCGTAAATAGCCACCGATGGCAACTCCATTATGGCAACATTTGGCAACTGCATACGTTCGAGGCGTACATAATCTGAACGCACATGAAAGGCGCATTTCCGCAACCTTTCTTCTATGACTGCCTGTTCGCCTGTGTTACACAGTGATCCCCCCCTCTGTTCTTTCTATACACAAAAGCAAGCAAAGCAAAGGCGCATGATTATCATTTAAGCAAGGCTCTTAGCCACCCTAACTCCACGCTAAGTGCATCTTTGCTTTTTTTGTCCGTGATGATGGATATTACTGAGGCAAATTTGGTTGAATGATGATTATAATTGAGATATTACGGGAATGGGAACGAAGTTATTTAATAATTAAAAATGTAGACATGTATATATAAATTATCCTGATGCAAAGTAAAATTTGAAGTCAGGAGCGATCCTAAAGAGTAAGCCTTACAGGAGATAGCGTCCGGGGAGCTGAAGAATGGGACTATTACTTCCCCATTAGAAAAAAATAGAACACTAAATTCTGAACAAATCAGTATGGTTTTATTATTTCAATTCATTATTATATAATTAGAAAGTTTATTTGTAAATCAGGTATTATGGAGTATATTTAATGATGAAAGAATATCGAAGAGAAATATGTAAATACAAAATGTATTTTCGTCTCCTCTTACTAAAATAAATGGCTTTTTATCCAATTGATTAAAAGAGTTGCATGTTTAATGCCTAAGTTTTTTTTGTTTAACAGTAATTATTACATTTATTTTGAACTCAAAGGTACCAAGGCAATACTAAATAAAAAACACCATGAATTTTTCATTTCCTCTGTAAAAAGGAAGTAATTGAAGTTTTGGTTCACTCTTGTCGATTTGTTTTCCTATCAAGAAAATTTGACCAAGATGATGATAGAAACGATTGATTTTAAGATTGATTGAAATTTCCCTTGTAAATTCTGATCTCCCTTCCTTTGTAACTTCTCTTTTACTGTTTTATTATAACTCACCAATGTCCTAGGAAAAGAGAAGGAGGAAGGATCCATTACATAAATATGCAGCCATAATTCTTTAGGAACAGAAAGTCAAACTTTAATAATTCTCGGTCACTGAGAAAAAAAATGTTTGGATACATTTGCTACCTTTGTCGTGAGCTGACATTTACATAGCAGAGAAGCAGCATAACCTATGATTAAAATGCCACCACCTTTATTTCAGATATAAAATTGGCGATCAGTACAAGAAGTATGCCCTTCACATATGCATTAACACATGTCCGAACGAATTTTAGTCAACGGTTGAACAGGTAAAGGACAAAGGTGAACCTAAAATATAAGAAGCTGTCCCTCTCAGTCCTCAGATTCGTGTACATACACCTTCGCGGTAGGGGGTTTGATCATATAGTGAGTGATAAAGAAAAAAAGTTTTCGGCGTTAATAAGATTTGGGGGAGAAACTAAGGCAGACAACTACAGGAAGTAGGTAGAATACCTCATTAATGGATATATGTAAATGCACGGGATGTAACATATGACTCATGTTACATATATTGTTCTCGCAACTAGAGCTCTTTGCATCAAACTGGTAGCATCAAGTGAAGACAGTGATCTGTTTGGCCAAGATATTTTATCAATAGATAAAGGGTATCAAGGCAAATGGATAGAATCATGCTTGCACACTCCGTCTGGTAAGTGACGGGTCATCCATTTCATACTTTTAAATGACAAACCAAGAGACCTAAAATTCCCCCCAATTAAGAACTAGACTTTAATACGTGTTGTGTTACATCGAGATAATACTAATAATAAATATTACAATAGTATATATTGATAATTAAATAGTTAATTTGGATTGAATATACATTGAGAATAAATAAATCTATGTTTTGGAAACAATTATGTATATACAAAACAGAAAAAATGTAAAATGTTAAATAAATATGTTGAAAAAAATCTAATCAGCATTTATTTTCGTTATCTGCGAATTCTCACTCAAAGGCTTCATTAATTATGATACCTTACCATCTCGAAATAATATTTACCAACCAATGATCAATTTGAGATCGTAGAAGGATGAATGATTAGAGCAAAGCCGAATGAAGACGCCGAGTCCCAGTTCAGTAAGTTTAAGGCACTTTTGTTGTGGTTAAACGCGCTAGGAAGTTCCGATTTGGGTAGATTTTGATTGGGCACCTGACATAAAACGATCTTTATATGGTATCTGAGGAAATTCGGGAAGTCCAGCCCCAGTGAAAATTGAAATATAAGGTTATTAAACTGATAAGAATATACATGAGAACGAGGCCCGGCATACAAGTGTCCATGGATAAATTGTACTCAGGACAACATGGATATTCAAGGATAATTGAGGCTAAAACGCTTTACCAATATAGAACATATTTTTACACGTTATTTATTTCTTTTTGGGGTGAAAAGTTGGACCATTATCATTATATCCTACTGTAGACGTATAATAAGAGTTTAGTATATATATATATATATATATATATATATATATATATATATTTGTGTGTATATATGTGTATCGAGTCTAAGGAAATAATAACTAAAGACATCTGGGTTTAGATTTGCCCCTTCGATGTTCTCGGGTAACATAGGAGAACGGGCAAAAGGGTAAATGATACGAGACTGATTCCTGACATCAGCTCAAAAGGCATGCCCTTCGAGGGTGGCACTTATAAACAACCCATTCAAAAGTGCAAACTGCCGATCTCGTATTACCCCTTCTCCGAGCCACAAGACGCCTCATCAGCGACTTTGTTTTGATTCTCTTACGCCAACTCGAAATTCCATGTGACGTCACTTATCCACCTTTAGGCCGGAGTAACGCCATCTTGGGGAGCAAACTGCAAACTACTCGAGCTACGCCTCTCAGGAACAAAAATCCCTGAAGATATTCTAACTGGAATCAGGTATTAATCTCCATTACCTTATGTAAGTAAAGAATAATCCTGTTATTTATGTCCCCGTGCATAAAAATTAGTTTATTGGATGTCTGACAAAGGACTAAGCTATTAACTTAAAAATTGTTCCCCTCGTTAAATTTTATCTCGAAGCGAGCTGCAAGAGCTCACCCAGTAATCCCATTTTCTTTTTTAAGTGTATTAGATCTGTATTTATTGTATGTTATTTAGAGAGATGGGTTATGTTCGTTAAAGTATATTTTTCTTTAGTAAATGCACTGTTTTAATTATCCCGGAACGAGTTGAAGTGGCAATATTTGATAAAGTCAAGACAGAAACCAAGTTTATTCATTCACTAGAATAAAAATAAAGATTAGCACTCTTAGAGCCCGAACCTCAAGCGATCACCAAGGCACGAACGTACGCCTCAATTTAAAGTTATTAGTTTTATTAAAAATTAATAAAACAAATAAATATATATATATATATATATATATATATATATATATATATATATATATATATATATATATATATATTAGCTCGGCTAACCTACGACACCTCCTATCCTGCAAAAGATGATCGCTTGCTAAAATTAATCTTAATTATATCAGGTCAAAGTTCAACTATACGTAATCTTGTAAATGAGTTCTCAATGAATCGCTTGTGTTAAATTCAGGGGTTTGTTATGATCTCATCAGTCATGTTTTGCTTAAAATGGCACGAAATTAGGTCCTATGCATGGCAAGGTATGTTGAAATTCCACCTGGCTGAACTGCTAGATATTTAATAGGGAGAGCAAACAGTCGCAAATGGTACCAGGTCGAATTTTAAAATTAAGCAATAAGAGAATAATCTACTCTCTTTTCATCATAGAAAATATGGTTTGTAAAATGATCTACATTTTAATATTTGTGTTAAAAGGTAAGCACTAAAAATTATACAAGTTCTTCGGTTTATCTCTAAAGTTATCGAGTATCGAAATATATAAAGTGGGGCGCACATGATCTGATTAAATGTTTACAGGAAAAGATAGGTTGTGCAAAAATCTCTCATAGTTCAACGTCGCTTATCGTAGGGTGAGGAGAATAAATGAAAGTGGGGATTGAGATTCCATGCCCTGGCCACGAGGCAAGCATAGGATCCAGTCATCAAGCTCACTTTAACTCGCCACGGCTCACCCAGACACAGGTTACAAACTTCCATTTAATCCCATTCACTTAATATACCATTAATTGGAGAGAGGGGAGTTTGGTGTTCAATATAAACCGAAAATCTCAGCTCGCATTCATTTTCCACACCTAGGATAAACTTTTCCTGGGAAGATTAAAACTCTTTATCCATCAGCAAATAACAAAATATTATTGGAAAGATTAAATGAGCAATAAATGAGTTTAGAATGTACATTTTTTAGAGCCCTTCTGGCGACTATCTTCTAGGGCAGAAGTAGCTGCAATCATCTCAAAGGCTAATGCTATGCTAAATTAAATAAAAACACATTCTAAAACCGCCAAAACACAACTAAAATCAAAGGCAAATACAAACAAATAGAAAACAAAACAACGGCGAAAGAAGAAAAGGAAAGAAGGAAGCACGCCTCACCCGGCACAGGATTATGCGATCAACACCAAAAGGACTCAAGTAAAATTAAGGAGGCCAGCATTATCCAATAAGTCAGATAGCCTGTGAGCACGAAAATGTCCCGTATATGAAGGATAAGCAGGAGTGACCCCATTCGTCACGGTCCCGTGAGAAGTATACCAGAAGGTAAAATGCAGCTATTCTTAGATCATAAGTTTATTACTTCGTCGTCCGTTGTGTCAGCTCGATAAAACCTCTTACCGGTTCTTCAACTTTTTAGGTAGGAATAAGTTTTAATACTAGTTTTTTAACCCAGTACTGATCTCAATTTATTTACATTTTGGCTTAATTTGTATTCACTATCGCAAAAATTAATAATGTTGCGAGGGGAAGAAGGCAATAAAATTGAATTGTTTTTCAGGCTTTATGCCAGAAGAGTTGGCATCCGAACTAGACCGATGAATTTAGGGCAAATATGTAATGCAGAATGGGAAGTGAAAAAAATAAAAAAACTATCCATAAATCGGCAATCGACTTGCTATAAAATCATTAGCCAATACATTAAAATTGGAAACCGTTCACAGACGCTTGTATTAATAACATCTATAAAGTTAATTCTATTTTCCCCTGATCTTTCAACCTGCAAACATTGTATTTGAATTTCTAATCTTTTTCCACCACTTTAGAATAATCTTATATTTTTAATAAGTAGAAAGCTTCATAAATTACGCTTGTGTAAAGTCCACCTTTACGTGACAAAATCTTTTCACCTAATCTTTAAATTTTAATTTATTCATTAAGAAATTAAAAGGGGGTAATGTGATTTGATATTCTCCATCCAAATATTTCTGACAATGATTCGTAGAAAAAAAAAAATTAAAGGCAGTAAATATGCATAGGGTGCAAATAATTAGGCTAAATATTTTACGTGTATTTATATATCCATCCTTTGTTTGAATAGGAATAGTAAGTTCTAGCACGGTTACACGTAGGTTCTAGACGACCAATTGGAAGCTTTACTGAAAAATGGCGAGGATGAATAGGCCACACTTGTCCTATTTCTTCACCGTTCTGTCGACTAGATGAGGAATTTTAAATAAAGATGAGAATGAAAATATCTCACAACTCTGAGGGCACCAAGGGCTGGTCCTCGATGGGGGAAAGGTACATAAAGATAGGCAGGACAGGGTTTATCAACCAAACAATGAGTAGAGAACCAACCATGACCTAAAGTAAGGGACAGAAGTTCAAGCCAGGCATTTGGTACATATGGAAGCCTGTGCGCTTGGACATAGCGAGAGATGCATTTGGCATCTTGGCCACAAGAACATAGAGCGAGAGGTCGAATACTTTGAGGTTAGAAAGAACATGTTCCGGCATCAGTGATTTGATAATTTTGATACTCAGGGCAAAGAGTGTGACCCTTAGGACACCTATCTAGGGGATGTCGACTTCCTGACCTTTTGAGCCTGAGGTTGCTCCACCACCCGCCATTATGCGGTTGAACTCCCCGGTATTGAAGTCAGCTGACGATGTAATGATTACAGAAATATAAGTATGTATACTTTCTATGCAGGTGTTGTTTTATTCTTACGGCTTAGAAGGCGGTATACAAATCAAGTAGAAAAACGGTAACATATTGCCGGGGGTATGTAAATTGAGCATCTTCCAACCCGAAATCGATCCCGTAAAGTTGGGTTCACAAGCCCTAGTATCATGGGAAGGTTCCCAGGGGTCACGCACCCGGCATGGCCCATGGAAGGGAAATAACTAATGGAAAACAGAAGAAAACAAACCTCTGGAACTCTTAAAAGGTGTCTCGGAGTGGGTCGAAGGCGCTGTCGCCTCTAAGTACTTGATTAGGGAGCTTGGAGCCCGCTATTTTTTCCTCCTTTCGCCTGCGAGCCTTGGCCGGGCAGGGTGGTTTCGGAGGCTAGGTTCCTTCTTTAGAGGTCTCGTGCCTTCGAGTGGGGCCTTGTTGAAGATGTAGAAATAGAAGGTCCCTTTGTGATATCGTCCTGTCGGTCTATAATTCCAAGTGACGAATAGTGTTGGTGTGGGGAGAGGGATTCTCGAACCACCCCTCCTTTCTACTCACAAGTTTGACATTGATCACTCTTTGATTGGCCTGTACTTCGTCAATGTCTTCTAAGGTGTAGTCCACGAGCGCTGAAATCAGGGAAATTGGACATATTGGCAACCATAAGTGAGATATAAATTAAATAATTAAAGGATTATATGTTCGTAAGATGAAGTCTCATTATTAAAATAGGGACACTTTTACCATGACTATCCAGTGGATTTATTTTGCAATTGTAATAGGTATATATATATTTGTGATTAGAATCAAAAGCTGCCCTCAAAAAGTTCATTTCTAAATAGGTCTCATCTTCTTCCATTTTTTTCCAATGAAACATCTTTAACTTTTCTCCGCGAAAAGACACTCTCTTACTCATATATCTGGGTAAAGGAGTTTCTTACTTACTTTCCGTTCTCTTTTGCAGAGGCGCACCTTCACTCTTACCAAGAAAAGTACGTACAATTAACGCCGATGTGTTGAATTAGCTTGATGGATGACGTTACCTAAATCAAATCCCTTTAAAGGCTCAGGGGGACGGGGGTACTTATTATGCCTGTTAATCGATTGGTCTCTTTGGTTGCCAGATCACCGGCACCATTGATGTGCGAAAGGAGAAAAGGCCATAAACTTAAAAATTCCGTGGTCTGGATCCACAAACAGCCAGACTATTCACCATTACAGAAAAGAACCGGTCTGGCCGGTTCGGCCTCGGGGACCTTTTAGAGAATAGGAGGTAGGTGGTGCGGTGTATACTGCTCCATCCTGCCAAGAGAAAAAAATAAAATAAGCAAAATAAATAGGCATGATCTTTTTCGGTGGCAATCCAGGCTCAGCTAGGTTCATTGTGACTTATCTTTAAATAAGACAATACCAATCCACCTGGTAACTGGGTGCTTTGGAGAAGAGTCAACAAGACTCAAACATATAGCCGAGTAATAGTAAGGTCTGTGAAGCTACCGTTACCTAGCCATCCCTCATCAAGAAGTTGCCCGGGATCTGTGAGTCTTCCAGTTTTAATTGATTTCTGGCTGTCCATGCTATCGACGGTAGTATGTTGTACATACTACACAAGTTTTTATCATCGTCAGGAAGTAGTTAGGTTCTCAGTATAGAACCTAAGATCAGCGGTTTCTTTTTATGAAACCTTCTGATAAATGCAATTAACATTGCCATTGTAAATACTCTTCGAAAGCTTGATGGCTCATTCGTTCAGGTGACGCTACACTTTATTATGAACTTCCTTAAGAGTACTTTAAGCGAAGGAACTCATAATAGAATTTAGATGTCATTATACAAGAGCCGGCAATTTGAAATGTAATTATTACCTCTGAATTCACTACACGAACAATCACAGTGGACAGGTCGTGGGGCAACTAATTAAAAACTTAAAGATCAATCTCCTAAATGTGATGAATTCACATGGGTGGTACTTTGAACGCAAACGCTGGTCCGCACTCAAGGAAAATACTCTCATCCCTATATCAGTCGATGAGGTTAGGTTGGGTGGTGAAGAGGTTGAGCACTTATAGAGAACCTACTTAGCTGTCGAATTGACAAACATTCTTTGAACGTATCGTTGTTGCATGCCATCTGCTACCCTGTTAATTCGCAGATATATAAGATAGCCCTTAGAGAGGAGATATTCCTATAAACACTATAAATACTGTCCGAACGATTTCACTGTGTGAAATTTCCTCAAGCAATTGCCAGATTCAGCTTGGTTTCGAAGCATCCTCGACACTTTCCACAGGCATATATTTTTTAAGTGTAGAAACATATCAAAAGGTTCAGGGGAAGTTCTTGTAAAATAAACTTCCCGACCTCAAGGTACAAGAGGCTGCACGCTTATTTCCTGCGGTCATGTGCATTCCTTAGCTAGCACTTTCTCCTCTTTTTCTAGCTGAGATTGTGCTCCGCCAGTATTAGATTAAGCCGTTTACTCATTCTTTTCCGCCGAATCCACCTTAGTAAGATAAGAAGAGAGAAATGGGTAAGCGAAGTATGAGCTTTTTGTAAGTCTTGTTCAAAGATCTCTACGAATGGTATCTTTACATATTTCGTAAGCCGCGTGGAGATCATTCTATTCTGGCCTGTTTTCGACAAATTTTTCAAATTTTCTCATATGCAAGTTAAATACTAAATTGGTCACTGTCATGCTAGCTTTTTTATGGATTAAGAAGTCACCAGCTTACTTAAAACGGCTTTCTAGAACTTCATTCTTCTTCAGATATCCGGCTCCAGCTGGAAAATAATATGTGCGAGGTTTACTTTTGTGCAGATCACGTTGCCTTGGTATATATTTTATCTAAAAAGCAACTTTTATACTGTATAATAATACGATATATGGAAGAATCTCTATACTATACTGGTGTGTTCCTACATTAAGCGTACTGAAAAGGAGAGTTCTTGCTGGTCCAATAGGAGAAGAAGAGAATATCTATTTGAGTTTTCTCACTGCCAGTCAATTTGCTTTGAACATCAACAGTACAACCTTGGTGTTACCGCAAGAAATTCTGGTTACGCTCTACGTAGACTACTGTTTGTTCTGTTTTAGTGTGGCCAGATATATACCTCGGAGCATTTGACTCCAACAGTCCCTGAAGCGCAATTGTGACCAGTTCGGAGAAAGAATTGTAATGTAGAGTGATTCACGTTGCGCGCTGAGTGCCATCAAGGTAATCTAATCTGGCCTTTATGGAGTAATTAGAAATTACGAGATTGGTATACCCTTTGCATAGATTGACGCCGTGTCAGCCATTCACACTCTCTCTCTCTCTCTCTCTCTCTCTTTCTATCTCTCTCTTTGACTACAAATCAGGAATTAGAACAGCAGTTTGGGTTGAATGGCAAAAAAGTTAAGAGAAGGCTGACGGGAATTTCACCTCAGGTTTCAATGCGCAATATTTT
Source organism: Ceratothoa steindachneri (assembly GCA_963969495.1). Taxonomy (NCBI): domain Eukaryota; kingdom Metazoa; phylum Arthropoda; class Malacostraca; order Isopoda; family Cymothoidae; genus Ceratothoa; species Ceratothoa steindachneri. The sequence goes on from OZ018318.1 coordinate 14,585,598, forward strand.
GTGAACCTATCACCCCAATACCTTGACATTTTCAGCTCGCTTTTTTTCGACTCTAAACCTTGCACAATCTTAGGTCTCAGAACTATTTAATGGAGAGCTACTCTAAAGCGTATTGTGACGCTTGCCTGGTATCCTAAAGGCATCGTCTCATTTTTGCCGAATGTACAGGCCTGGAGAAATTAGGCTTAAGATACTGAAGTGAAAACGATGGACAAAGGGTGGTCTCGCTACTGGTGTTCCTTTAAACTGGGGATAGTTTCGTGCAAACTTTAGTTTGGAATGGTGCAGTTTTGATAGGACGGTTTATCCATATTATTTGATTTCTGTGAGTCTAGAAGAATTTACATGACGCTGAAAGCCGGCCTCTAGGGTTGAAGTATGCCCTCCAGCTTTTTTTCTACCAGTCAAAATGTAGGTTCCTAAAATATGAAAAAGACAGGAATATTTAATTTATTAAATGGTCACGCTATGGTTAGGCAAGGAGCTTAGGGTAGATTAGAGATTAGGCTAGTGAAATGATAAAATTCGGACCGTGAGGTACATGATTTTATTTTATCTAGTAGGATATATAAAATATCCTTCATTCTTTGCATGGCGATGTTGGTTAAGTTAAATAGCATTATAAATTATGGTATTATAGTATTATGAATCATGATATTATATTATTTCTTTCACCCATAGAGCAGACGCTTGGACCACCGAGAGTGAAGAGATGTTGCCACGCCCCCCCCTGAGCGATAACAAAAAACCCGTTTAGGTCGCCCTTCCCACGGCTATCTCTGATATGGAGAAACCCTTCCGGCAACATATAAACCCAGTCTCTAGCCGTGCAAAATTAAGTATAAGCCCGCTGCGTAGTACGAGACACTTAAACTTCTTGACTCGACTCCGATCCGTTCACTCGCGAGTACGAAAGCAATAAGCTGCCATCCTCCCCCCCCCCCACCACGAAGGAAGTTAACCCCAGTTCATTGGCTATTCTTCGGTTTGTCTACGATCTCGTTATGGTGTGAATAGCGAATACTCCTTCAGACACCATTCTCGAGGTTAATTCAGACCCTGAAGCGACATTTGTGGATTTGTATCCATTCATTCCTATCTTTTTACGTATGTACGTCAGCTAGCAAACTAGAGCTTGAGTCAACCCATCCCCCGAAATCCTTAGACTCCATAACTGTCATCGCGAGTACCCATGTCATTTGTGAGATAAATCTTATTTATATGTAAAGTGTATTTGCGCTTAATAGAAATGATAAATTCGTTTTTCACCTTTCTCCCTCTATAACCACTAGGCAACCCATAAGCAAATCTAACGGCCAACTGCACTCTCTTTGTTGAATTAATTTGTACGCACTTGTTTAAGAATCTGCCTTCCCCGCTTCTCGTCTGGTAATTAGACTCCAGCTACAGTCCCGGATCTGACCTTGCCCTCCTCTCCTTATAATAAATGAAGATATATATATATATATATATATTATATTAACTGGTATCTCATTTAGAAGCAATTTAAATTGTCTTGTTTTTAAAGGTCTTTTATTTTTGTTTACTTTTTGTTTTACTGCTCTAAAAAGGATTTTGGAAGCTTATGGTTCTGGTAGAGATAACCTTCAACTTGTATCTTCCATTTCTCGAGCACACAAACCAAGAGATTTGTCGCTATCTACCCTTCATAGCGGTGTGCGTATTTTGTGTGTTATTTTGAGACTATGCATCAAGCTTATGTTCGCTAGCAGAATAATATTTACCTCTGTTGACCTCTCGGGTCCGTGAAAGGCCTTAGAGGACAATTGCGTGATTTTTGTTTGTCATCTTTTACTGTTAAGCGGGTTTAAGCCTTAGTATATGTTCGTTCGACATTTTTAAAGCGTACAGCCAATCTCCGGGTATGTTATTCAAGGAGCTTCTAGCTTAAATTCAAGAAAAAGAAAGAGAAGCGAGAGAAGAAAAAAGAGAAAGAGGGATAGAAGAAAAGAAAAGAGAAGATAAGGAGAGAGAGGAAAAAGAAAGAATCGGCGAGTATGAATTGGAGATGCAGAGAGCAAGAAACGAGGTGCTTTCCATCAACTCCCGGTATGACATCCGCCAAGCCGCATCTGTGAAGCTTCATGTCTTCAAGGAAGGTGAAAATTTTGGGTCCTATTTAACCCATTTCGAGAAAATATTTGAGGTAAACAACTGGGACACTAAGGCTGACGAAGCAGCCAAACTCTTGCCGTTGGTCATTGCCCAGCTTCGAGAAATTTTCCTTCCCTCCCATCGGAAGCAACGGTCGATTATTTAAAGTTGAAATCTGAACTACTAGCAGTAGTTAGCATGCCCTTGATTACTATCGTGTCACAATCCACCACTCCCGTATACAACCAAGCTAAACTTATTGTCAGTTTGGGTATATGCTGAAGAGACATCTTAATTTCTGGTAAGACTCGTCTAAGGTTCCCTATGATTTTGAAGCTCTAGTTGTCTTCATCCTTGAGGACCAGCTGTTGGCTTCGCTTCCCTCCGAAATAAGATTGTTCGTGAAGGATTGAATGTATTACATCATTAAGGAGTATATTGAAGAGGCTGATATCTTCGCTGCAAGTCACAACTGCTACTCTGAGGAAGAAAGAAAGCACGAACTGTCATCCCCAAACCCAAAAGTGGCAAGTTGAAATTTTCTGCCCATAATGTAACAAAGTCCGTAAAAGTAACTTGTCCTGTGAAACCACAAATATTCTCTTCATTAGAACATCGTGACGCAAAACCTTTCTCATCTAATCTCCCAGTACCGTCCTTCCACAGGGGGCCGATACTGTCTTATTCTTGCGGTTCCCAGAGCCATGTGCGGACAAACAGCCATCATAAATCTCAAATACGTAGCGGTTGTATCCATCACGTACACCAAATTAGTGCTACCGCCGATACCACCATCGTTGCAATCAGAAACTTCTTCCCACTCGACCGCATCGAGCTCCGCTGGCCACTACGTTAATTTTCTGTTTGAACAAGCTCTCCTGGAGGTTTTAAGTTCGAGACCGGAGCCATGAACGTCTGCCTGTATCTGTTTCGAAATATAGGGTGTACCTCTATCGTTGTGTTGGACAAGCTACTTCCCCCGGTAGCTCTGAACCACGTCATATTTGCGATAGTACACGACTACCTGGGACTAGCGAACTAATTTTCCATTGTTAAGTGCTATATTGAATGTGCATACTTCACCTGCTGGGCCGAGACCGTAGCCACCGCCATCAAGTTATGTTCCGTTTTAATTGAACAGTACCCCCGGGTATCCCCCACCTCTGTAGCTCAACCCGTGGTTACGCGTTCCAAGACGGAGAAGTAATGTGAGACGCCTGCCCCGATTGAAAGCCCCTGCGATTCAGTGTTTAGCGACATAGCAAATGAAGAGTTTACGAAGAATCAAAAGCAGTGTGACTTACTTCGACCTCTCTTTGTAAAGGCACAAAATAAGGTGCAAGAGCTCATCGGTGAGAATAAGGTAATCTCCTAAGTATTGTGAGTTCCCCAATCTCACGTCCCGCTTATTTGCCGGTCACTTTGGTCACATTAAAACCGCTCAGAGGATTTTTGAATATTTTTATTGACCCGGTGCGACAGATGACATTTCAAACTACTGTGAATCGTGTGACATCGGTCAAAAAATGGCCGCCGAAGACCGCGTCAAGTCCGTGCCTTTACAGAATGAACCCATCATAAGAAAACCCTTTTCCTGAGTGGAAATCGACCTTATTTGCCCGATTCACCCACCATCTAGCGAAGGCCACCGTTTTGTTATTACACTCGTTGATTTTGCCACTCACTTTCACGAGGCTGTCCCCTTCAAAAATAGAAGCAGCATCTCCTGTGCCCAACAAGGTATTGTCCGAACGGGGACGGTAATTTCTCTCCTAATTAATGGAATATGTCGGCAAACTTTTGATGTTAAAGCCACTGTTTACCACCCTGCGGGAAACGTGTTTTGTGAGAGACTAAACGGTACTCGCAAATCAATCTTGAAGAGGTTGTGTGCAGAGCAGCCCCATGAGTGGCACCGATATTTGCCTGTGGCTCTGTTCGCTATTAGGGAAATCCCTCATCTCACCTTAGAATTTGCCCCGTTTAAGCTTCTGTACGGCCGGAATGTTTGTGGCCCTATGAGCCTTCTGAAAGAACATTTTACAAACCAGGATTTGGACCAATAAATACAATCCTCGTATGCCTATCTTCGAGAGCTTTGGAAAAGTTTGGAAAAGTGTTCGGAGATTCCATATCAAACCGCTGATATAAACCTGGAACAGCTTAAGTCCTATTTTGACGGTAAGTCTAAAGAAAGGAAGTTCAAGCCCGGAAAAGAGGTCTTATAATTGCTCCCCCCTGATAATAATAAGCTCTTTAGTCACTGGAAGGTTCCCTTCCAAGTGATCGTAACACGAGGCCCCGTGGATTAGCTAATCCTAACTTTGACAAGGAAAAAGCTGTTTCACGTCAAAATGTTGAAAAGGTATCAGCGCCACGCCTGCGCCAATAATATTGTGGCTATTGAGGGAGAAACAGCCCAAGGAATCGAACTACTCCTTCGATCTCCACAATATATTGCAAGATGACTGTGTTGAACAGGATAAGGAGTATCCCTCGCCTCCCTTTCCCGGTGCCATCGATTCCCTTCACTCGAAGTAAAAATCAGGGTCCGGCTTAGGTCCACTCAGAATAGTCAGCTGCAGCCTCTTTCAGGTCATTTTGGTGATGTGATATCCGAAATTCCTGGCTCTTCTAAAAACATCAAGCAAGAGGACTTACTTAAGACCCAGGAATCCATTCGATCTAGTCTATAAACTTGCCCCTTCATTTACGAAAAACATTTAAGGCAGAGGTCGAAAATCTTTTGAAGCTAAATATCATTGAACCCTCCACGTCTAATTACTGCCCTCCCATTGTAATGGTCAAGAGGTTAATGGTTCGTACCGTATGTGCGTCACTTTCGGAAACTGAATTTTCATACGGTGTTTGAGGACGAACCAATCCTCCTCATCGACCAAAACCTCCACCTATTTGAAAATGATAAGTACATTACGGGAGTTAGACCTATGCAAGGCTTATTAACAAATCGCCCTCAAGGATGAAGTTAAAAAGGATATTGCATTTCTAACTGACAAAGGATTATGCAATTCCGCCGGGTCTCCTTCGACTTGGTGACTGCGTGTAGTAGTTACAACCGCATGATGCGTAGAATTGGGACGGATTATCGAACGTAAGGTTTTACTTCGATAATATTTATGTAGCGCCCCGAGATTAAGACCAGTTCTTGGTTAGCCTCCTAAGCCCTGCTGAGTTGTTTGAGTGGGTACAACCTCACAATCGGCCCCAGTAAGTGTCATTTTGCCTTTGACACCATAAACTATTTTGGATTCCACGTCGAGAGAAATCAATTGGAACCTAGACGGGACAAAATCCGTGCCATTGTGAACATACCAATGCACCTCGAAGAAACAGCTAAGGTAGTTCTTAGGCTCGGCTTATTTCTACCTTCGGTTTGTTCATAACTTCGCCTCCCTTTCTGTTGAAAAAGAAGAACCCCGAGCTCCTTCTCTGCACCCCCACCCTCCGTCGCCTCTTTTCATCAGCTTAAACTAAAACTGGCTTCAGCCGCTATTCTCCG